>CAHIKZ030003182.1:0-185132 GCA_903632075.3 Acanthosepion pharaonis
TGATGGGTACAGATTTTATTGAAACATTCGAATTGTGGGATAAACCGTTAAACTCATTCTGCAGAAAAGTAGAAAGTAATACAAACAAGACAGGACATTAAAGAGGAATTAAAGAAAATGTTTCGGAAACCTTCACATCTGGTCTTGGAAGATGTAACAAGTTTGAAGCCAAATTGAATTAAAGGAAAATACTATGCCAATTTTAAAAAGAAACGTACTGTGCCTTTCTGGCAAGTGTAGAGAAAATTAACGAAGAACTTGATAGGTTGGAAAAATGGAATTATTTCGAAAAAGTAGCATCTAATTCATGGGCTGCGCTGATTGTGTGTACATAAAAAAGAAATCAAACCAAGTCAGAGTCTGCGTTGATTTTTCGACAGGGTTGAACTCGGTAATTAAGGACTACCATTACCCGTTACCGAGTCCGGAGGAGATTTTTAATGTTAAATGGTGGGTTATATTTTCAAAAAATCGACTTATCAGATGCCCATCTCCAAATTCCCGTCGAAGAGGAATGTTCGAATTTACTAGGATAAAACGCATAGAGGGGTTATTCAAAGGACAACAGGCTTCCTTTTGGTATTAAAGTGGCACCAGCCATTTTTCAACAAGCTATGGGCGTCATGCTGAATGATTTAGACTTTGCGTGCGCTTACTTAGACGACGTCATAGTAAGGAGCGAAACCGTCGACGAACATCGAGAGCATCTCAATCAAGTATTTAAAAGATTCAGGACTTTGGATTTAAAGTCAAAAGAGTCAAATTGGTGAATTTGGTTTGGAGAAATTAAGTATTTAGGTCACATAATCAACAAAAATGGTAGATGTCCAGATCGGAAAGGTCCATTGCGATTAGAGACATGCCGACGCCCACTAATGTGACGAAATGCTACAGAGTTTTCTAGGGCTTGCAAATTATTATCAAGCGTTCATTAAAGGAATGTACAATTTAAGAGCTCCGTTGAATGAACTGCTAAAAAAAAGACAAGGCATGGAATGGACGGTAGAATGTCAGAAAGCTTTTGATGAAATAAAGAAAATGCTTACGTCCGACCTTTTTAACCCATTACAATCCAAACTGGATATTGTAGTGGTAAAAGTGACGCCAATTCTTATGGATAGGAGCGATGTATTCAACACATAATGCCAGATGGTTCTAGAAAACCACTGCACACGCTTCGAGAACTTTGCTCCAGGAGAAAAAGTTCCTCTCAGATAGAAAAAGAGGCACTGAGTATCATTTTTGCCATAAAAAAATTTCACAGATACATCCACGGCAGACATTTTATGCTTGAAACGGATCATAAATCACTGATCACTATTTTTGGTTCAAAGAAGGGGTTACCTGTTTATACAGCAAATCGTCTGTTAAGATGGGGAACCATTCTTCCTCACCATGATTTTCATATAAAGCACCTATCATCCAAAAAGATAATTCTTGCGAATAGTTTATCAAGACTAGTACTGAGTCAAGAAGAAAGATTCGAAGAATCAATTATTGCAAATATCAGAGCAGATTATGAGGTCAAAAGTATGGTAAATAACATTGTAAGAGAGCCACTGGTTACGCTAAAGGAAATTAAAAAAGAAGCTGAAAAGGACGATTTCATTTTAAAAATAAAAAGCAAAATGGTAGCAAATGACCAAAAAAGTGCAGGAGATTTATCTAATAGGTGATGGAGTTTTATTGTATGGTGAGAGAGTAGTACCAAAAAGTTGCAGAAAAGAATACTACGGGACTTTCTTATGGGTCACCTGGGATTAATAGAACAAAAGCTTAATGCGAAGCTTTGTATTGGAAAGGAGTGGATGTGGATATCGCAAACATGGTTCATCGATGTAAAGGGTGTGTTAGCAGCCAAGGCACCACCTATAGTACATAAACCATGGCCCAAGACGGATCATCCGTGGACTAGATTGCTACATTGATTTCGCTGGTCCAGTAGAAGATTTTTACTACTTAATAGTGGTAGATAGTTTCACAAAATGGCCGGAAATACTACGTTGTAAAAAGCCTACGTCCAATACCACAACAACTTTTTGCATGAACTATTTGCACGGTCTGGTGTGCCAGAGTGTATTGTGAGTGACAATGGTACACAATTCACTCCAGAAGAATTTAAGGAATTTTAGAGTTATATCAAATTAACCACATAACGACGCCTGTATCATCCTGAGGTCTAATGGACTCGCAGAAAGATTTGGAGATACTTTAAAGCGAGCTCTGAAGAAAGCCTCAGGAGTTCCAACGGAAAAAGGCGCTTCAGCAATTTTACAAGTATACAGAATCACGCCAAACCAGAGAACACATCAAACATGGTACCAGCTGAACTAATGTTCGCTAGAAAGTTAAGCCAGTGTTTGACAAGCTTTTGCCAGGAAAAAAATAGAGAAAAATACCATGATTTACAGCGAGAAAAAGATACCCCGGGAGAGAAGGTGTTTTCAAGTGCTATAAAAACAACGTTGAGTTCTGGGAACGAGGCATAGTGGACAAGAGAATGCCGACCTGATTTACATAATTAAAGGGCCGAAGAATACTTATAAAAGGCACCAAACCAACTTAAAAAAGATTACGGTATAGAGCATGAAGAGTGTATACCGGATGAGGACGGAAGATCCCATTGATATAATGTATGATATGTTTCAGGTACAACTCCACAGAATACTGAACCAAGAAGATCCGGTAGGAAACGGAAGTTCACGGACTCATTGGACGTGAATCCAAAACGGAAAAATATTAAAATTAGGGCAAATGGATCAAAAGAAAAAAGAAATAGCCATGATCATCAACCCATATAGGAAGCCAATTTGAAATCCAAAAGGGATTCCAAGGCTTGGGAGGAGGGTGTAAGGGTACGATCCACGTAATTTACATAGTGGAACACTGATCATATAAATATGGGTTGGTAACGGAAGACGAGGGAAGTAACAAGAGATTCCACTGACCTTGTTGACTGTTTTTTTCCGTTTTGTTTGTTTTGATTTTTTTGGATTTTTTCCCTTTTCCATTTCTTTTGTTTGTTTTTAATTTGTTTTTGGTTTTTAATTTGTTTTTTTTTTTTTTTTTTTTAGTCCGGTTTGACAAAGTCTTACCGGACGACTGCTTTCTTTATTTTTGTTTATTTCTTTTCAGTTTAAAAAAATTTAACAACAGTTTAAGACAAAAGAAAAAAACTTTTTTTTTTTTTTTTTTTTTTTTCCTTTTTTTTAGCGATTTCGGTCGCTTTCTTATTTTTTGGTTTGACTAGTTTGTTTTTACTTTTAATTTAATTTATTTTCTTTATTTTTTTTTGGCCGAAAAACCTTTATTTTTATTTTTTTTTCCTGTTTTTACATTTTTGAATTTTTTGAAAAAAAAAAAAAAAGAGGAGAGGAGTTTTTTTTTTTCGGCTGCCTTCGGGCGCCATTTTTTTTTTTTTTTTAAAAATGTCTTACCTATTTATTTTCTTTTTCTGTCATTTATTTTATTTTTTTTTAGTTTATTTTTAAATTTTAATTTCCTGGGTTATCCAAGCCTTTCTTTATTTGTTTTATTTTTCCCCAACTCCTCCCCTGTGGAAAATTTCCTGCTAGTGGTAGTCTCCACGCTCTAGCAACATAGCCGACGAAAAAGTCGGTCGGTTGTTAAAAAGACCTTTTGGGGAAGGCTGCCAACGCCGACCCGCCTGAGAAACCTGCGAAAAAAGCGGGCTGACGTTAGCCCAAAACTGTTTCAGTCAAGTATCTCCAAGAAAGGAGATATTTCTAACAATGACGAGGTGTCAAAAAGGCACAATTTAAGACGTCCGAGGAGTTGCCTCCTTGTTGGAAGTCCCCACCTAGTTGTATTCTGAACATGGCGGATTTCCTGGATAAGGCGAAAGGATACGCCCATCTTGTTAATAAAGATGGGTCGTCGATCGATCATGTCCAGGATCTCGATATGTTCTCAAAGAGAATGGTGATCGTTTTGTGGTCGACAAGAAAAAAAAAAAAGATTAGTCGCTCCACAAAAGACACTGTGATCAAATCACTTTTGTCCCTGGGGATAAAACCCCAAAGAATTATTAAAGGTAGGGGGTTTTTTCATGTGGGACATTCTGCTGCCGACACCGGAAGATTGCCTGGCCATGGAAAAAAAAGAATTAATTACGAAGGATTTAATAATAAGAACAGAGTATGAAGGCCGCAGGCGGACCAGGGTGGCTGTTTTTGAGGTTCCTCCTCAAATTTCGGGAGAGCTCCTGGCTGCATTTTTTGTGCAGTACGGCCAAATTTTAGGGGCTCTCTCTGACAATTTGAATGGGGGATGGACTTTTGATATAATGCTCGATCAAGAGGCATTCAAGTCCGTCCCCAACTGTTTGGTGTTAGGCGACCGGAAAATGCCGGCCATAGTGACTGGTAGGCGACCAACTTGCTGGAGGTGTGGAGAGTCACCTTTCCTCCTCCTGCCCAGGAAGAAGGCCCCTGGAGTTCCGGTCGAGGTGACCAAAATCCCCCCTTGGCCGATAAGGAAAAACTCCGCGGCGCCTGTAATGGGCCTAGCTGCGAGGCGGACCGATGGGCAAAATCCCTCGGTTGGGTCCAATCCCCTCATTACCCGCGAAACCAACGCCTGCCACTAGTGTGGTTAAGGAGAAGGATGAGGGGGGAATGGCGCCTTGTAGTTAGGGGCAAGGGAAGACCCAAACAGCGGTTCCTCAGTCCCAACATGACACCAGGGACAATGTCACCTACAGCCCCATTCCCTCTATCAGCTCTGAGGGCGACGCCTCGGCGTCTTATGAAAAAAACGCCAGCGACACCCAGAAAGCTAACGAGCCGAGTTGGAAAAAGATCCTTGACTTAAAGAAATTAAAAGAACAGTTGAGGCAAAGCGGGGAAAAACCAAAAATCGCTGGGGGCACCGGCCCCTATTCCTCTGTCCCGTCTTCCCCTACTTCATCAAAAAAAACCCTTCATGAAACCTCATCCACCAAAATCTTTTGTCAAATTCACCATCTAAAACTTTTCACTCAGCAAAACAACCCTCTCCTGTCAAGACGCCTTCGGGCATGACACCCTCCACCACTCCAAACATCACACCCATTCCAACACCTATCCAGTCTTCACAAAAAAAAAAGGGTAAGGAGCCCAGACTCCCAAACTGCTACGGAAAAAAAAAAAAAATCAAGCCACCATATCTCACAGGGGAAGACGTCTGCCGCGTATCCCGGGGAGCAGGCGGAAAAGGGTCTTCGGGCAAACGAAGAACCCGAAGCCCTTAAAAAATTTTATGGAATTTCCGGCACATCAAGGATGTGGAGGAGGTGAAAATTTCCACAAGGCAAAAAACAAAACTAACCGTCATAAGAACTGGCCCGGGTACGCGGGAGATCTGGGGGCATGGTAGAGGAGGCAAAATCGTCCTTTAAAGTGGTGCCCTCAGCTGTCGTCCTACTTGATGAAAAACTTAGATGAAACTAAAAATTGTAAAGGGAGGGTCCCTATTTATGTTCACCCATCCCTATATAGAGCCCTTAAACTAACTTATCCTGCGGACATCGGCGGCTTGTCCCAGGATGACACGCTCGATACTGAGATGATGTCTGGTTCTTTGGGACAGGCTGTCGGTGTCCTCACTCCAGCCATGTTCTATCCTGAAGGGCAACCCTAATCGGTTTCACAATGGCACTTTGGTTAGCTAGTTTGAATGCCCGGGGCCTGAGGTCCGAGTCTCGCAGGGCGAGGCTCTCTCGTGACCTTCAGCGCCTCGGGGTGAATATATGTTGTTTACAAGAGACCCGGTTTTCTTCTCATGATCGTGAGGATATACTGTCTAGGGGTTCGCCCTTTATTCAGCATGTTTTGATGGTTGTTCGAGGGGTGTCTCTTGGCTAGTGAGCAGGTCTTTGAAGGCTGCATGTACCCTTGTCTTCGCGGATCCGGCGGGCAGGCTTTGCGTACTGGATGTTACCATAAATGATAAGTTTCTACGTCTCATTGGGGTTTATGCGCCCAATACCAATTCCGAGCGGCCTGCTTTGTTTCGGCAGATCGCGCCGTTCTTGACGACGTCTCGTCGGGTAGTTTTAGCGGGGGATTGGAATGCCGTCCTTGACCCCGATATAGATCGTATAGGGCACAAAAAAGGTACTAACAACCCGGATGTGAAACCATTTCGGGACTTTATCGATGGGTTTGATCTCGTCGATAAGTTCCGGAATGAACACCCTCGGGAGGTAGTATGGACTTGGACAAATAGTGGCAACTCGGCTTCTGGCTCGCGTGCGAGCTACCTGGACCGAGTCTTAGTTAAGAGAGTCGATGTAGGGCTCTTAGGGTGTCCAAGTTTCCATTATATAGTTTATACGGATCATAGGCTTGTCCGGGTCCGTGTAAACTTAGATAAACCTAAGGTTAGGTTGGCTGGTTACTGGAAATTGAACTGTTCGCTTTTCAGTGATCAGGGTTTCCGGGACCAGCTGTTACTAACGATCCAAAGGGAATTGACGGGAGCGGTTGTGGGAAATGCCTGGTGGGGCAATTTAAAATCTAAGATTCGAACGTTTGCTGCCGATTTTAGTCGTCGATTCAATCTAGATAGATTAGCGGCGCAAACTGCTTTAGAAGATAAAGTTGATCGGGCCGTGAAATCCCGTGTTAGTAGGGGGACATAGTCTTAGCTAATGCAGAGTTGGCCTCCTTGCTTATCAAGAAGGATCAAGCTCTGGTAGTTAGGGCTAGGTTAAAAGAATGTCTTCTGAGGCAACGAATATGGCCGCTGAACTGCGTGTAGAGGAAAATCGAAACGCGGCCAGGCGACATATAGCGTGCGTCACATTACCGGATAAGCGGACCGTGACTACAAACGCGGGCATATGTGAGGTCTTTCGAGATTACTTTCAGGAGCTTTTCACCAGGGAGCCCGGTCTGAGCTCTGCTCAGTTCGACGCCTATTTAGCTGACTTTCCCTGCCTCTCGGCAGCTGAAGTGGCTAGGTGCGAGGGTCCCATAACAGAGTCGGAAATCTGGGAAGCGCTGAAGCAGGTTGCCTGGATAAGTCTCCGGGATTAGATGGTCTTCCCTACGAAGTTTACTTGAGGTTGTCGCACGTTTTTGTTCCTTTGCTGGAACTGATGTACAACCACTGGATGAGGCAGGGTCTTTACCTCAACGCTTCACCAGGGGTGTCATCAAGTTGCTGCGTAAGGACAAGGACGGTGGGGATGGGTTAGGGAACTTTCGCCCTTTAACGATGTTAAACACTGACTTAAAGATTTTGGCGAAGATCTTAGCCAACCGTTTGCAGCTTGTCCTGTCTAGTCTGATTGGCCCTGAACAGACTTGTGCTGTGAAGGGCAGAACTATTCAGGATAACATTCATATGGTACGCTTGATCTTAGAACAAGTCGACAGTGAAGCCGCGCTGATCAATTTAGATCAGTCCAAGGCCTTCGATAGGGTTGACCATCGATTTCTGGAGGCTGTCCTTTCGGCGGCCGGTTTCGGAGCCGACTTTCGCTCCTGGATCCGACTCTTGTATGCGACCCCGGTGCGCTGGTGGAAGTGAATGGGGTAAGATCGAAGCCTTTCGTATTGTCTCGCTCCATTCGTCAAGGTTGTCCGCTATCGCCTCTGCTTTACGTTCTTGCGTTGGAGCCATTCCTTCGCAAGTTAAAGGCGAATCCGGTCCTACGCGGAATTTCGCTGCCTGGTGCTTCCACCTCGGCCAGGTATTCTGCCTATGCTGACGACGTTTCGGTTCTTGTGTCGAGCAGAGCCGAGATTAACGAAGTCAGCAAAGCAGATCAGTGGGTATGAGATGGTGACAGGGGCCAAGATCAACCGCGATAAGTCTGTGGGCTTGCGGTTGGGTGCGTGGAAGGAGTTTCTCTTCCCGGACCTTTTTCCTCTGGACGGATGGGCCGATCAAGATACTAGGCGTCTGGTTTGGTCCTGATCTCCAGTTGGAAATGAATTGGTCGGAGGTACAAGGGCGGGCCGAGGCCGCGGGTAATCTGTGGTCTCGGAGGAGACTTTCCCTGAAGGGGAGGGCGGAAGTTTGTGTTTCACACATCTATCCGATCATCCTCTACCGACTCTCTGTGCTTCCTCTCCCGTATGCCCGACTAATGTCATTAGTCAAGGCCTTGTTCTCTTTCTTGTGGAGAGGCAAGTCCCATATGGTATCTCGCGAGATCTGTTGCCTTCATCCCTCTGAGGGCGGTCTGGGTATGCCTAGCATTGAGATTCGTCAATATATGCTTCGCATTACCTTTCTAGACCGAATGTGTCGTGGTTTGGATGAGGTGGGCACCTTTTGGAAAGAAGATGTCCGAAAACATTTCCCATCCATGAGAAGTGTGCACTCGTGCGAGGAGGGAGGCCGGCCGTACACCTCGTGTCGAGTGCTCCTTCTATCGTGAATGTCGTCGTGCTTTGAAGCTCCTCTTGCGGACGTCGGATGGCCTCTCCGACGCCCAAGCGTTGTCTCGTAAGGCATTATATCGTTTGTTCGTTAGGGGGTCCGTTCAAGATGGTCTGATCGACGAGCTCGGTCTTACGAAGCAGGAGGCTCGCTCGATATGGCCTTGGGCGCCTGGGTTGAAATGTCTCAATAACGATGAGGCATCACTCACCTGGCTGATGATTCGTCGGGACCGCTGGGTCGGCAAAAGACTTTGTTCAGCAGGCTTGGAGAAATATCCAAACTGTCGTCGCTGTACTGGGAATGTCGAGACCATTGGTCACGCCTTTTTTCAGTGCAAGACGGTAGTGCCGTTGTGCAAGTTTGTTGAAGGCCTCATGGTTCGCATGCTGCAGGGAAAGTTTTTTGTCCTGGAAGCCAGTTCTGTTTGTAGCAATGTGGTATCGCAATTGACGAAGGCTGAACACTATGTGTTCTGTTGCTTACTAGGGGTTATGCGAGTCGTGATTTGGACGACGCGACAGAAGGGATTCTATGAAGGCGAGAAGTTCACCTCTTCCCAACTGATCTTGTACATTAGGCAGCAGCTTAAAGTCAAGATTAGGACGGAAAGGCGGCGACTCCCATCATCAGAATTCGGCAAAAGGTGGGTGAATCTTGCGCGAATGTGTAGAGTGAAAAGGGCTGACCTAGAGTGGCATTTGGATGTCGGTTAGGTACAGAATTTTGTCCTAACAGGGTTGAACATAGGCAACCCGCCCAGATATTAGGCTAGACTAGGTTTTTGTTTTTGAATTTTTAGTTTTCCTTTTTTTCCCGTTTAACTTAGCTGGGGTATGTAAGCTCATTGGTCCCTTTATTTCTGTCCCTATTTTTTTTACTTTTTGTTTAATTCCCCCCCCCTCGTTAGGTGGTTAGTGATGTCAGTTTTCTGGTGGATGCGGGGCGCCTTTCGTTTCGTGTGTGTGTTTTCGTATTTGTTGTTGTGTATGAATGAGTGAGTTTTTGTGTGAATGCTTGATGGTTTGAATGTTTTTTTATTTTCTTAGTCCTGCATCGATTTCGTCCGGTTAACTGATATTTCTGCCACATTCATAGTTTGTGGGGGTTTTATTACTAACTTAATTTTGTTTAGTTTTATTGTAAATATTTAATTCATTTTGTAAATATTCATTTGGGGATTTTTTAAAAGTTGTTATTTTATGACCCTCCCCCCCATGAACAATATTGTGAATAAGGTGACTAGTTTGGACATCATAGAGAAACTGAGGTATTATGGTGGACGTAGTAAGAAAGGTAGGAGTGAATGTGTTGTTTTGGTGATTGGATTATTGTTGGCATGTTTGGGTCAGTGTCTGCGACTAGCTAAGTTTAGATTTAAGACAGATGAAGACCGTCATTCCCCCCATCCCCTTTTTGGCCTTGTGCCACATTTTGTATTTTAAATAAAATAAATAAATACAACCGTTTGAAAGACTCAATCTTATGATTTAAAATTTATTACCATCAAACAAAGTGGTTTCTTCGATCGCAGCGACATCCACATCAGGGTCGGAGCAGGCGGGCATCCTTACCTTTGATTTCCTTAAAGCCCCTTGCATTTTGTTAGCTATCCTGATTTCCATCTTCTAAATCCTGTAAAAAATAAAAAACAGAATTAACCTATTTACCGGGCAGAAATCTGTCTTTCAGGATTTGACGGAATCCCATTAATTTTACAATCTGACGTCATCCGCCCCTCCTGGGCAATTCCGTCGACATCCATGGGGTATGTTAGCTTAACGGCTCTGTATAAAGAGGGATGTTTTTGACAGGGAATGGAACAGAACTGCCTGATTTTTTAAAACATGTGAGGCCACTATTAAATTTTATACTTTTTTTGCCTCATACCCATGGCTCCATACTCTGAGTCGACTAACCCCGTCTCCTTTATATATATATATATATAGGGCCTATATATAGTTACGGGGATCCTCTACTGTCTTGCCATCTACAATGTTCTTTTTTTTGAACAACATGCTTAGTAGGAAAAAAAACGTTTCTAATTCATTCTTATTTTACAGATTTCTTTTTTTTTTAGTTTTTCTTCTTCAATTTTTCCTTGACGGGTGGGATGGAGGCATTTTAACGCCTGAGGGGATGTGGGGATAAACAAAGAAAAGGGGATGAATCAATGGAAGGGGGAGGAAGAGATGCTCCTGGCTTTGGGGCTTCTAATTTTTCTGTAGGGTGGGGTACAGAAGGACAAAAACCTCTAAATATGAACTCCTTACCCTAATCCTTCCTGGTTGTTCTGGTTTTTCCATCTCCTCTTCCTTCTGCCTCTCTTCATAAGGTTGGAAGTGGATGGAGGCAGTTTACTTTAAATTCCATCTGCTCCTCTGCAATATAATATATCTTGCTGTCGCCGCTTTTTTTTTTCTTTTTGAGGTGTGTTTATCTATAATATATATATGCTTTTATCCGCGGCTGAATAGCCTATTTCTCAGGGCTGCGCTTAACCTCTTTAGATTTTGCCTGTTTTACAGGCTGTTTTTCCGTTTTCTCAACCTTAAATTTTTTCGGCTCCTGCGGTGGTCGCTGTTTTGGAGCCATCTGTTTAGGTGAGGAGGGCGTATTTTTTCTGCCCTTCACTGCCACCCCATCTAAAGCATTAAAAAATTCTCTTTTGATGTTGCTGCTGGTGTTGTTTTGTTGTTGAAAAATTGCTTTTCGTCTTGTCTTTATTTGTTGTTGCTGTCATTTGCCGCCGTTGTTGTTGGGCCGGGTAAGGTGGAGCTCACCTGGGCAGTCTTTTGACATGTGCCCAAAAAACTTTTTTTTCCAACAGTGTAACTAAATCTTCCTCCACAACCATTTCAGCATCCGTCTCTTCCGACACAAAAGGGTATTTGGTACGTTGAACGCCTCCCTGTTTAACGTTACTTTTAACGTCATGTCGCCTTTAAAAAATGCCCGCCTTTTCTTGATCTTATTAACTAATAGACCTAAAAAATAAAAAACCATAACTAAAAGAATGCACCCAAGATATTTGTTGAAATATCCACGGGCACCCCATGGTGAGTTGTTGTGATTTTGGTAAAATGTACCCATGTACTGCGTCTGACTGATGTTTTTATTGTTGGTGTTATTAAAACATAACTGCTTTGCTTCTCCTTCTGTTTAAGAGGATATCCCAAGGGCATTTGTTTAGAAAAGATAAATGGAGCGATGTTAAGCTTTTTTGAGTGTCTCTTCCAGAAAACAAAAAGTCAATTTCTGACTCTTCACGTCGGACGTCATTGGTTTATATACAACTCTAACGCCTCCGGTATTGTTAAGAGCTCTGTAAATTGACGTACTAAAATATTTTTCTTTAAGAAGGCTTATTAAGCAATATTTTTTGAGCCCTGTTTTTACCCAGGCCGATGATTTTGCCGGTGACACATTTTCGCCGGTGGCAAATTTTCGTACGAAATTTTGCGCTTTTTCAGTTTGCACCGTCTGAGACGGTGACAATATTATGTTTTTTGCCATGGTAATTTTTTACCCAGGAATTCAAAAACAAAAACAAACAACAAACAAAAAACGTTGTTCGAATTTTATTTTTTTTGCAAAAAAAATAAAAGTCAAACTTCAAAAAAGTAATTCAAAATAAAAAAAAAAACAGTAAAATTCAAAAGTTTAAAAACTAAAACAGGTGCGGGAAAAAAACACAAAAAAAAGAAAATATTTTAAAAAACAAATCAAATCAAAAATGTACCCAAAAAAATTTTTTTGGCGGGAAGTTACTAAAAAATTCAAAGCTTTACAAAACAAAATAAAACCTTACAACTGAAAATAATTTTAAAAAAGCTGACCGTAAATCAAATAGCTTGACTTTCAATTTCACAAAGGCAAAGTTAAAAAACGTAACTTCCAATTAAGGTTCCTACTACTCGTCAATATTTATTATTATTAAATAAATACAAAAATGTGGCACAAGGCCAAAAAGGGGTTTAATAAATAGACGGTCATCACTTGTCTTAATATAAAACTTAGCTAGCCACAACCACTGACCCCATCATACAGAACAATATTCCTTTCACCAAAACAACACATTTATCCATACCTTTCTTACTACATCCACCAAAATACCGTTTTGTTTCAATGAAAATCCTAAATAGTCCCCCTTATGTACAAATATTGTCTGTGGGGGGATGGAATAAAAACAACAATTTAAAAAAGATCCCCAATGAATATATACAAAATGACAAAATATTTACAAGAAACCAAACAAAAAATGTTGTTAATAAAAACCCCCACAAACTTTAAATGTGGCAGAAATATCAGTTAACCGGACGAAATTGATGAGGGGACTATGAAAATAAAGAAAACATTCATTCCTCCAAAGCATTCACACAGGCACACATTCATTCATACACAACAACAAATACGAAAAAACATACACGAAACGAAAGGCGCCCAGCATCCACCAGAGAACTGACATCACTGACCACCTAAACGAGGGATGGGATGGGGAGTTAAACTAAAGGAAAAAAAAAATGGAGACAGAAATAAAAGGGACCAATGAGCAAACACACCCTAGCTAAGTTTACCGGAAAAGGAAAGAAAAAAAAAAAAAAAATACAAAAACCTAATCTAACCCTAAATCAGAGGTTGGGTTGCCTATGTTCAACCCAGGAAAACAATATCCTGAATGCCTAGCCGGCATCCAAAATGCCACTCAAGAGCAGCCCCTTTTACTCGGCACATACGCGCAAGATTCACCCACCTTTTGCCAAATTCTGATGAGGTGAGCCGCCGCTTTTCCGTCCTAATCTTGACTTTAAGCTGATGCTTAAAGAACAAGATCAGTTGGGAAGAAGTGAACTTCTCGCCCTCATAGAATTCCTTCTGACGCGTCGTCCAAATCACGACTCTCATAACCCCTATTAAGCAACAGAACACATAGTGTTCAGCCTTCGTCATCTGCGGCACCATATTGCTACAAACAAACTGGAACAGGACAAAAAACTTTCCCTGCAGCATGCGAACCATGAGGCCTTCAACAAACTTGCACAACGGCACTACCGTCTTGCAATGAAAGAAGGCGTGACCAATGGTCTCGACTTGCCCCAGTACAGCGACGACAGTTTGATATTTCTCCAAGCCTGCTGAACAAAGTATTTGCCGACCCAGAGGGCTTCACGAATCCCCAGCCAGGTGAGTTATGCCTCATCGTTATTGAGGCATTTCAACCCAGGCGCCCAAGGCCATATTGAGCGAGCCTCCTGCTTCGTAAGACCGAGCTCGCAAATTAGATCATCTTGAACGGCCCCCTAACTAACACTTGATATGATGCCCCCACGAGACAACGCCTGGGCGTTGGAGAGGCCATCCGACGCCCGTAAGAGGAGCTTCAGAGCGCGACGACATTCATGATAGAAGGAGCATTCGGCACGTGGTTTACGACCGGCCTCCTCCTCGCACGAGTGCACACTTCTCAGGGATGGGAAATGTTTACGGACGTCTTCTTTCCAAAAGGCGCCATCCTCATCCGACCCGCGACACATTCGGTCTAGAAAGGTGATGCGAAGCATATATTGACGAATCTCAATGCTAGGCATACCCAGACCGCCCTCAGAGGGATGAAGGCAACAGATCTCGCGAGATACCATGGCAACCTTGTCTCTCCACAAGAAAGAGAACAAAGTCCTGACTAATAAAATTAGTCTGGCATACGGGAGTGGAAGTACAGAGAGTCGGTAAAGGAGAATCGGATATATGTGTGAAACACATATTTCCGCCCTTCCCTTTCAGGAAAGTTTCCTCCGAGACCACAGATTAACCGCGATCTCGGCCTTCCTTGTACCTCCGACCAATTCATTTCCAACTGGAGATCAGGACCAAACCAGACGCCGAGTATCTTGATCGGCCCATCCGTCCAGAGGAAAGGTCCGGGAAGAGAAACTCCTTCCACGCACCCAACCGCAAGCCAACAGACTTATCGCGGTGGATCTTGGCCCCTGTCACTATCTCATAACCATCGATCTCTTTGCTGACTTCGTCAATCTCGGCTCTGCTCGACACAAGAACCGAAACGTCGTCAGCATAGGCAGAATACCTGGCTGAGGTGGTAGCCCCAGGCAGGGAAATTCCGCGCAGGACCGGATTCGCCTTTAACTTGCGAAGGAATGGTTCCAACGCAAGAACGTAAACAAAGGGCGAGATCGGACAACCTTGACGAATGGAGCGAGACAATACGAAAGGCTTCGATCTTTACCCCATTCACTTCCACCAGCGCACCGGGGGTCGCATACAAAAGTCGGATCCAGGAGCGAAAGTCGGCTCCGAAACCGGCCGCCGAAAGGACAGCCTCCAGAAAGCGATGGTCAACCCTATCGAATGCCTTGGACTGATCTAAATTGGTCAGCGCGGCTTCACTGTCGACTTGTTCTAAGATCAAGCGTACCATGTGAAGGTTATCCTGAATAGTCCTGCCCTTCACAGCACAAGTCTGTTCGGGGCCAATCAGACTAGACAGGACAAGCTGCAAACGGTTGTCTAAGATCTTCGCCAAAATCTTTAAGTCAGTATTTAACATCGTTAAAGGGCGAAAGTTCCTAACCCATCCCCACCGTTCTTGTCCTTACGCAGCAACTTGATCACACCCCTGGTGAAGCGTTGAGTTATAGACCCCGGCTTCATCCAGTGGTTGAAAATCAGTTCCAGCAAAAGGAACAAAAACGGGCGACAGCCTCAAGTAAACTTCGTAGGGAAGACCATCTAGTCCCGGAGATTTATCCAGGCCAACATGCTTCAGCGCTTCCCAGATTTCCGACTCTTTAATGGGACCCTCGAACCTAGCCGCTTCAGCTGCCTCAAGGCAGGGAAAGTCAGCTAAATAGGCGTCGAACTGAGCAGAGCTCAGACCGGGCTCCCTGGTGAAAAGATCCTGAAAGTAATCCCGAAAGGCCTCGCATATGCCCGCGTTTGTAGTCACGGTCCGCTTATCCGGCAATGTGACGCACGCTATATATCGCCTAGACGCGTTCCGATTTTCCTCTGCACGCAATTCAGCGGCCATATTCGTCGCCTCAGAAGACATTCTTTTTAACCTAGCCCTAACTACCAGAACTTGATCCTTCTTGATAAGCAAGGAGGACAACTCTGCCTTAGCTAAGGCTATTTCCCCACTAACACGGGATTTCACGGCCCGATCAAGTTTTTCTTCTAAAACCGTTTGCGCCGCTAATCTATCTAGATTGAATCGACGACTAAAATCGGCAGCAAACTTTTCTATTTTTGGATTTTAATTTTATCCCACCAGGCGTTTCCCACAACCGCGCCCGTCAATTCCCTCTGAATCATTAGTAGCAGCTGGTCCCGGAAATCCTGCTCACCAAATAATGAACAGTTAAATTTCCAGTAACCAGCCAATCTAACCTTAGGCTTATCTAAGTTTACACGGACCCGGACAAGCCTATGATCCGAATAAACTATATAATGGAAACTTGGACACCCTAAGAGCCCTACATCGACTCTCCTAACTAAGACTCGGTCCAGGTAGCTAGCAAGCGTCCCAGGAGCCGAGTTGCCACTATTTGTCCAAGTCCATGCTACCTCCTGAGGGTGATCATTCCGGTACTTATCGACAAGATCAAACTCATCGATAAAGCCCCGAAATGGTTTCACATCAGAATTGTTAGTACCCGGATTTTTTGCCCTATACGATCTATATCGGGGTCAAGGACGGCATTCCAATCCCCCGCTAAAACTACCCGACGAGATGTCGTCAAGAACGGACCGATCTGCCGAAACAAAGCAGGCTGCTCAAATGACTATTGGGCGCATAAACCCCAATGAGACATAGAGCCTTATCCTTTATAGTAACATCCAGCACGCAAAGCCTGCCCGCCGGATCTGCGAAGACAAGGGTACATGCAGCCTTCAAAGATTTTGCTCACTAGCCAAGAGACACCCCTCGAACGACCATCAAAACATGCTGAATAAATGGCGAACCCTTAGACAGTATATCCTCACGGTCATGAGAAGAAAACCGGGTCTCTTGCACACAACAAACATTCACCCCGAAGCGCTGAAGGTCACAAGAGAGCCTCGCCCTGCAAGAAACTCGGACCTGAATTAAACATGTCTGGGCAATTATTTTGAAAGGATACCGACAGTCTCTCCCGTAGACCCATGGCCCATGTCAGTTTTGATGGTACCGTCTTGGGAGATTCCGCCGATATCCCAGGGGAAATTTAAATTTTAGTGATTCTATACATGGATGGGTGAACTAAAACGTGGACCCCCCCTCCTGCACAAAATTTTAGAAATGATTTTAATTGTTCATTTTCGATGATGGCAATGGGCAAGGCCATTTATAAGACTTAATAGCTGCGTCAATCATTGCCCAAATCTGTTTCGGCACCAGTTCCTGTTCTGAGAAAGTAAGTACCCTTTGGGCCGGAAGGAGAACAACTTCTTGACATCCAGTATCAAAATATTGCATAATCGATAACAAATACTGAGAAAGTCTTATGGGATTACCATACTGCGTGCTCTTTCAGCCTGAGCAGGGGAAGGGTGCAAAACCTCCCTAAATTGTTGAAGATTTTTCGAATGATTTCTTCTTTCTATTTTTGCGCTCCTGTTTAAGGGTTTATTGCCGTTTGGAAGCAGGAAGAGGTTTTCTGATTTTTCTGGGGGGGAAGGACCGGCATGTATTATAAATTAATTAAATCTTTATTTAACGAAGTTAAAGAGCAAAAAAGAAATCATTTTTGTAAAAGAAAGTTCTAGATTTTAAAAGGGCTGGGATCTCTACTAGAGACTGATGAGATTTTGGACGGTGTTAAAGAGGGAAGTTTTTCTTGGGTGAAGGTGTGGATAGTAGGTTTTGGATGAAAGGAATAGATTTAGGTGGTTAACGAATTTTTTTTGTTGATAAATTTTTACAGTCCTTTATTTTGGTTAGATATATATAGGATCATATTTATTTGTTGTTCTTGGAAAGATTTTTGAGATGGGTCATCGCTCTTAACGTCGCCATGGGATAAATGTATTTTTTTATATTCACCATTATAGGGGATTGAGGGACTTACTGTCTGACCTTCCTCTGGTCGAGTTTTTCAAAATCCCCTTTTTCCATTTGCACTAGCGCCAGGCGAAAAATTTTTTTTTAGATAATGTGGATTTAGCTGTTTAACAACCGGAGGTATTTGAAATTTGGGATGAATGTGTGTCATATTTCCAGTTTTATGATATATCAATCCTCAGGTTATGAATATGGAAACATCGTTTGCATTATTTTTATTTTTTTTTTTAAGCATTACACACCAAGCAAGGCGGGAAGCCACTAGGACGCAAGGGGTTACAGAAAAATAGGAAGATCAGATAGGAGTGATAGAAGAAAGGATGAGGGAAGGATAGTGGATAGATTAAGGCAACTGGAGATGTCGATTGACATTACATTTGAATAGCTGGAGATTATAGCTCACAGGGAAACAGGAGAAGGGAAGGGAGTTCCACAGGCGAGAGGTGCGAGACATGAAGCTATTGGAGTAGAAGAGACGGCTACATTTAGGAGTTTCGACAGTGAAGGGGTGAGAGAGGATGCCAGCCTCGTAGGGCGCTTGAACTCATGAAGTCTGGGAACCAGCGAATGCAGCTCATCGGAGCAATTTCCATGAAAGTATTTGTAGAACAGACAGAGAGAGGCGACGGTGCGTCTGTGAGAAAGTGACTGTAGACGAGACGCCAGGCAGGGCCAATTATATTGCATATCCGCCTCTGGAGCCTATCAAGAACCCTGAGGCAAACAGAAGGGGCGCCAGACCATATATGGCAGCAATACTCCATGCAAGGGCGAATGGTTGATTTGTATATTTGGAGGATCGATTCAGGGGGGAGAAAAAAATTTCGTAGCGCGGCTCAGGGAGCCAACTTTCCTCGCGGTGGACGAGGCAATTGACTCAATGTATTTGTTCCATCTCAGGTCAGCAGTCAACGTGAGACCGAGCAGCCGCAGAGAGTTGCTCTCGAGAAGTTGACTATCAGACATTCTAATGGGGGGAAAGGGAAGGATCTCTGTGGTGATTAATAGAGAGCAGTTTTGTTTTTGAGGCGTTAAAGTTGACCAGCCAATTCATGCCCCAATAAACAACCGATTGGAGGTCCATTTCAAGACGCACGGCCAAGGTTAGTTTTGTCACCGAGACTAGATTTGTTTTTGAGGCAGGAATAAATTGTAGTGTCGTCCGCGTAGTCAACTTGGAAGTTATGGCGTCAGGAAGGTCATTTATGAAAATAAGGAAAGAGTGGGGCCAAGGATGGAGCCTTGAGGAACACCTGCGTTCGTGGGATAGGAACTGGAGGAGAATCCGTTGAGAACGACCTTCAATTCTCGGTTTGACAGGAATGATTGTATTACGTTAAATAATCGACCAGTAATGCCATAACCCCTGGAGCTTACGAAGAAGGCCGGCGTGCCAAACCCTATCAAACGCTTTGAGATGTCTAGGCCACGGCACGATCCTCCCGTTATTTTGGAGAGCTTGGTAGATGTTTCAGTGATGGCTGTGAGCACATCAGTTGTAGATCGGGCAAAGCGGAAACCATATTGCTTGTCTGAGAGCAGATTATGGGATGTAAGGTGGTTAACCACTTCGGTATTGATTAGGGCTTCGAAGACTTTGCCGAAGAGGGAAGGAGACTGATAGGACGGTAATTGGAGGGGTCAGAGGGGTCCAGAGTTCTTGAAGACAGGAACAATGGAAGAGGACTTCCAGCAGTCAGGAAAACAAGATTCCTTGAGGCAGTAGTTATATAGTTTAGAAGGGGCGGGCGCCAGTTCAGGCGCGCATTTCTTCAAGACAATGGCTGGTATCCCATCTCCACCATTAGCCTTGTTGGGATCTAAATTGGAGATAACGCCCAGTACCAATGTTGGGGTTATGTTTAACCCGCTCAATATAGGGCCTCAGTTCTAAGAGGGAAGTCTGGTATGGGTACACCGGAAGAGTCGAGCGTTGAGTTAAATGAAAATTTCCGAGCAAAGCATTCAGCCTTGTCGGTAGAGGAGGTCAAGACTTCGAACTGGTTGAATAAAGGAGGTATAGAGGGTTTGCAATTGTTCAATACACTCTTGCAGAGACGCCAATAATCTTTGGAGCCAAATTTGCGAGATGCAATACGTTCTTCATCCGAGCAGCAAATAGTGACTTAGCATCGTTGAGGACACGCTTACATTCGTTACGGGCGGAGGCAAAAGACGTCTATTGCAGTCAGACATGTCGCTACGAAATATGTGGAAAGAAGTGGTTCCTATGGGCGATGGCGGCTGAGCAAGCAGCGGAGAACCAGGGGGAGGAGCGCGACTTGACCCTATATTTTTTGAGGGGATGAAAGCGTCGATTCCGGCTTTAACCCAGGAAGAGACCTCAGAAGCACATTCTTGGACAGGGAGCTTAAAGACTTCATCCCAGGGGACATCGCGGAGGAAATCATGGAACGCGTCCCAATCCGTTCGTTGATAGTAGAACGAGGTTCTAGTGGTAGGAGGTTCTTTATAGGGGGTGGAGTTAAAGGAGATGTTAACAGATACTACTGCATGATCAGAGTTACCAAAAGGGCAAGAGTTGTGTGGCGCTACAGGATTCGGGGATGGAGGTAAAGCACAGGTCGAGAAGAGAGGCTTTACTTTCCCGGTTGAAGGCAAAACGAGTGGGGAAAGTCAATTATCTGTGTGAGGGAATGGGAAATTGAAAAATTAAGCGTTTGAATGCCTGCATGGTCAGTAGTAGCATTCTCGAGCAACTTGGTATGATGGGCGTTAAAGTCACCAAACACGAAAATGTGAGCAACGGGTGGGGTGGAGGGAGAGGGCCTTGTCTATGCTGTCAGAAATGCTATAAAAGTATATCACAGTCTTGAGAGGATGGAGAGCAGTAAAGGAAGAAGAGATAGCTTACTGCATTGAGGAGAGAGATAGTCGGAGAACACATGTATGACTGGTCAGGCGATTTGAGATTCAACTCTCTGGCCAGGGGGAGATTTTCCTGATTTAGACACCAAGACCGTGCATGTGGGTTAGAGAGTTTTCCTGAGGAGAGGAATAGCCGGGGATCGAGAGATCAGAGGAGGGATAGATGAGACAAGGTTTGTCTCACAGAGCCAGTATCCGGGCCGTTTGCAGTGAGGAAAGATTCCAGACTGCAGAAGTTTGTCCTAATGCAATGGATGTTGGAGAACGTGAAATGTTGAGGGGTTTAGGTGGTTTTTGAGAGGCTGGTTTAGGGTTAATCTTTTTATTTTTTTAAGTCATGTTGAAGTTTATTTGGAAGAATGAGAAGGCCTGAAGTAAAAGAAACAGACAGTTATCAACCGTGACGTGAGCAGAGAGGAGTTGGCAAAGCCTGCATCATAATGTGGCCTCAGGGCTGCCCACCTGAGAGGTGACTGCAGGGACACCTTTCCATGCGCGACATGGCACTACAAACACCCCGGTATTATACAACTGTTGATCAGAGCAGCTGCTCAAGACGCTACGCAAGAGTTAGGGCTCCTAACTACCAGTCGGAAACAGCAACCAGAGAACTGTCAACCGTGTACCCTCAGAATGAAGAGGCAATGCCACAGACTGCATACATCACGGGAGAAACAGACCTGCACTAATAATACAGAGAGAGGAGAGAGAAGAGAGACAGGGAACCCTTTTTAGACAAGAAACAAGGTGTGAGCCTCTGCTCATGTCCAATAGAAGGGGAGGAGTGTTGACCGGGCGGTAGAAGGGACTACCTACTCCTATTACAGATAACACAAAAAAGGACGACAAAAACAGAGGGAAGGATTTGATGGGGAGATAATAGGTAATGAGGGATGGATGGAATTTATTTATTTTATACTTATCAACATTAAGTTTTAACTTAGTATAAGTCCCATTGTCTATTCTAAAAAGAAATTGAAAATATGGTAAATTTTTGGATTTGGAAAAATACTGTCACTTGTGGCAGTGGGAATATTGACGAGACACCCTGCATCTGATCAAAGACATTTGAATTTTCCATTTTTAGTTTTTTTTATTAACATTTCGGACAAGGATTTCTGGACCATAAACTATCAAATATAGTAGAATCATTGGGAAGAGAAATTTTTCCTTTCAGTGGGTTGGGGAGGGGAAAAACAAAAAAATTTAAAAAACGAAAAAACAAAAAATATAAAAAATAAAAATGAAAATGCAAAGAGAGCGAAAGACCAACACAAGAATAGGCAAATAAAATAACTGCATAATCGTTGATGATGGTGAATGAATATATATATATATATTGATTTATAAAATTTACATAGAGAGACTGAATTTATTTAAGAAATATGCTTTTGATACTATCTTAGAATTTTATTCTTAATTTCTTTGTTATGTAATGTAACAAGCTAGTGGATTTTAACAGTTGTTCTTATTTTTTTTTAAATATAGGAGTCCAAATATGGTATTCATCCTAATTCATAATGACAAAAAAAAAAATGTTTGAACGAGAATTAAAATAAAATAAATCTGCCAAAATTAAACGGTTTGAGAGTTTTTGATGAAAAACTTTAAACATTTTTTTAATCAGAATAGATTAAGAAGATAAATGGCAGATAACGACCTGTTACCTGTTTGAAATGGAATCTGTGATATCCTATATTATTGATTATTTATTAAACAATTCAAATTTTGACTGAAATGTTTCAAGGAGTGTAATCCATTTGGGAGTTTGTTAACAAAAAAAGAAATACATTAGTTGCTTCCTTTGTAAACAAAAAAACATTCGCACCATATAAGGACAGAATCGTTCATATATCTGCAAGATATTTCTTCTGGTCATGCTACAACAGTTTTGTTTTTCTTTATTTAAGATTCAAAATAAACCATTCACCATTGAATATAAAAAATTTTTTGGGCCCCATTTTTGGTAAATCTTTACTCACCACTCAGTCGTCGATAATTGAAAAAGCCTGCATCCAAACCACTCAAATTTGATTATTAATGTTGTTTAAAGCCTGGAGGAGGTGGAAAGAAGAACTAATATTTATTTTACAGACAACCGATAGAATTGATACTAAACCTGGTTTATCAATGGTTGGGGGTGGGGTTGTTTGAAGTTGTGTTATTTTTTTAAGAACTGAGCAGAGGGCCAGGGTTACATTTGTAAACAAAAGTGTTTGCAGGCAGTTGGCATAGGGAAAGGGTTTCTTCTGTAGTGTTTAAGGATTAGGGTTACTCCATGGATTTGGGTTACAACAATGATGGTTGGGATTAGGGTTAAGAGGATGCAGGGTTGGGGGTAGGGAAAGGCAGGGGTTATTAAAACCAAAAAAAAAAATAAACAAATATAATACAAAATCTGATTTTGTTTTAATTGATATTTTGAAAATATTTAATTAATAGGGAGAAAAAATAGGGTTAGTATTTGGGTTGGGGTTTTCAAGGGAAATTAGAATGGTCTGCCTGAAAGGTTAAGAATCTTAGGAAATTAAGGCTTGGGGTTATATCTAAATATTTAATTGGGTTCTGATTGTGTTGAACATTTAATAAAGTGGGTGAGGGTTGGGGTTTGGTGACTTAATTGGGGGGACTTACATGTTGATTAAATGGTTGCATATGAAATGCATTTAATTAGGCATGTTTTCACCCTTGTTGGGAAATATATTGAAATAAGATATTATATGGGTTATTTGAAGTTGGAGGCCATTGATTGACACAATTTTTTTGACTTTTTTTTGAAGATTTTTAAGGGATGAATGATGTAATACTTGAACGGATGATAATTTCCTGTTATATCCATGAGTCAAATATTAGGACAGTCAACTTTGTAGGGGAAATTGACCTTCAATGATAGAGGACCTTGTGTTAGTGAATTTGTTGAAATTTTCATGCGGACCAAAACTGATGGGTAGATCGAATTCACTTGTTTATAATTTTTTACAGTAAAAAAAATGAAAAGAAAAAAATTTAATATTAAATTGTGTGGAATATCTCAGTCCATCCATGTCTACAATGGTTTTTTCATTTGGTTTAATAGGGCAAACTAAAGCTTCGACCATAATTCGCTGCTATTTTATTGCCTTAGCAAAATCACGGTGTCCGAAAAACGGTAAAAAGGATTAAATGAAGCATTTCAGGTTTTTCCTCTGAAAGGGAAGGATGAAATTGATATCAGACTCTGCAGAATGCAAGAGCTTAATCCTTGAAAATGAATTAGGGGCAAAATTGTAGGAAGAGCAAACATGGAGGAAAATACGGTACCTGTGGATGAAAGTGAATTTGTAGGAATTTTATTTGGTCCAAAACTGGTGTATCACTCACAATTCATCTTCTTTATAACTTTTTACAATAGATGAAACCTCTTCAAAATTGGTATTAAATTGTCTGGAATTTCTCAGTCCATCCATTGCAAGGATGTTTCATTTGGTTTTAAAAAAAAGTGCCGAACAACATGTCGAATGAGCCCCAGTCAGCACGTCATCAGTCTTCTTTTAACCGCCTTTTCAAACCTACAGAATAAATCAAGGAAATGGCCCATCTAATCCTTACTATTTGGTTAGAAATCAACTTTAGTTCAATAACTGTTGACTAATCCCTAACAAACTCTAAACAGGCCATGTTCAAAATATGGAACGTGGAATAGAACTAGTTAACCGATATAAACTATATCTTTCGAAAAAATTAACTGAAGAAGACGGGAGATACAACAGGGTAAATTTTGAACGTGGCAATAAAAGAAAATAATTACATAACAATAATAAAACTTTGAGATTTTAAAGATTTGGCTGGTTTAAAAAGTCTTAAGAATAAATAAAAAAAAAAAAAAATATGAATTTTCATCATTCTATTTAGAAATAGCTTGCTGAAATAATTTTATAGTGAATGTCATTAGGTTGAAATGAGGATCCATATGTTCCTCGGTGAAAAAGAAGACTGAGAATTTGAGGTTTGATTGAAAGGACAGAACTTCAAGTTCGGATTCAAGAAGCAAGAAACTTGTGGCGGCGATAATGGTTTAAGTGGTAAGATTTGATGATTGTAGGTTCGTGCCAGATTCGCGGCTATGTTACATTTTTTCTTACAACAGACCATGCCAACAAACATTAGGTTTATAAGTCAATAAAAATCTATAAGGTAGCGGTATGTCTGAGAAAAAATGGACTTGCTGTTACATGTTCAATTCTGTCAAGCAACCCATACTAATGTTTAGTTGTACGGGAAATCAATTATTCCTGTGCGTCCGTTGGAGATCTTATCGGCGTTGGATTTGCCATTATCGGCGTTGGATTTGCCATTATTGGCAAATCCGATGCTGGCAACTCTCCACCCCTAATCGACGTACTCAAACTCGCAAGAAAAACAGGGTACGGCTTTTCTTTGGCCCGTTTTCAGCCCGGTCCGTTTCTTTACTGGCGATGATTCTTCAGAGTCCCTCATTAGCAGCACGACCTTAGTGCTGTTAATGTAATTTTCTTTTCTTTAATTTGCAATACAACAAAACTCAAGAAAAACGGGCCAAGAAACCAAACAAAATTCAACAAAGCTTCGCAATGCCAAAAAACAAGTCTCACGTAAAAACGCAAAAAGAATAAGAAAAAGAAAATAAGACAAACAAAAAATTCAAGTCTTGCTTAAAAAAGCCAAAAAATAAAGTGAGGGGTGGGGTAAAAATTAGAATTTGACTAAAAAATTAAAATAAGTCAAGTAGAAAAAAATGGTATGCGGCTTGAAGCGGAAAACAAAACTAAAAAAAAAAAGATGGAAGGGGTAAAAAGTTCAAACAAGTAACAAAGATTTAAAAAAATCACACTTGGCTTCAATTCGCTAATATCCACACGTAAAAACTCTACTCTGGACGGGAGGTTCTTTGCTGGTTCATGTTATTTTCTTTGTTACACTGATTAGCTGTTTGAAGTACCACCTAAGAAGGAATATTAGAGTCGACCGATAAAAGATTTCTGTGTTGGAATATGTTAAATGGTGAGTGAAAATTATTTTAGTTTCAACAATTATTATACAATGTATTTTAAATGATTACGAAAACCGTTCGATATTTTATTATGTTTCAGAAATATATAGTGCACAAATTAAGTTTTCAAATTGCGTTAATTTATTAGTTATCTGATTTGTAGCACATCTTTCGTTTTTAAAAAATTTACTTGTATATGGAAAATAAGTTTTGTTAATACATAGTTTAAAACTGAATAGATGTGAACTTTCTTATTGGTGGTGATACGCATTAAAATTGTCATGTTGGTAAAATGCGAAAACTAACCTACGAGATACAACGAAAAATTTACGATTGTAATTTACATTCGCACACCTTTCATCTCAAACATTTTAACCCATAAAACTGCAAAGATTGAAAATTACTTCACTAGTTAAAATACTTTTTTATTAAAATTTAATCATCGCGTACAACCAGAGTTGTGACTAGGCTCCCCGAAAACCAGAATGTACATACAGTTAATTTATAAAGTCTTTTCTAAAATGTAATATTCAAAGTTCCCCCTACACCACAAAATCTTCCAATGACACTTTCATCAAAATTTCACTTCATATAGAAGGTAGGCAATAGAATATATATATAAACTCTTGTTCTGATAAAGAAAATTCTTTTTGGGCTAAAATTCATCAAGTTATCTTCAGTATTTCAAGTCAAACCCCTTCCAATTATTAAACAAAGTGGAGGCAGGCTAAGTTTTAGCCCATTCTTTCTCTACGTGAAACATATCGCACCATAGATTTGCAATTTTAAAATTCCTTTTTACAAAAATCATTGAATGTGTGTTCAGTCTTACAGTTTATCAAAACCAACATGTTTGCTATTGCGCTGAAAGTTTCAACATTTCTTTTACTTTTGTTAATGCGTCAGAACAACTGCACAACATTTCAGTAGTAAGCTTTTCTTAACTTTAGTATTTTCTATTTATATATTTTTCATAATCTAAGCAAAACACGGGATAAATTCATGTTGAAATAGATTCTTGATAATTTTAAATTCTGACACGCATCCACATATTCGATTAAAATCAAATCTTTGAAACTTATTGGTCAGGAGGATTTTTTTAATTCCAGTTTATAATTAGGAGAAGGAATCTATTTTCTTGGATCATACACCGTTCTATTTAATTCTAGATATTTTCGTGATGCTCTTTTCCCCTTCTATCTAGATTTTGATTTATTTGGAAGATATCTAAGAACTATGCAAACTGGAGTATTTATTTCGGATAAAACCAGGGAAGTGAAGTAATCTATTTTTACCTTTATTTATTTGTTTATTTATTTTTACCTTTATTTGATTAAATATAAATTAGATATGTTGATATGAAAGAATGTTCATTTTACATAGACTGAATTCATATGCTAAAACTTACCAACATTAGTTGGTTAACACAAATTTCAAGGAGAAAACATTGACTTTGATAATAAAATCTGACCGTACCAATATTTGTTCACCTGATTTAAATTATCAAAATTTCATTTCAGTTAATAAAGATGTTTTTTTTGTTTCATTTCTGCGACAGCAAAAAAAATTCTATTTTAAAAACTTTTTCCGAAATAAAAATGAAAATGAAGGAAAAAAATTAAATAATGAAACAGTCATATTGGTAATAAGTCAAGAGGCACGATGGAGTATTTGATAGCGGCTTGGAGCCAAGTTCGAATTCCCTTGGAAAAGATATGAATCCTCTTCTTCTCACCAGCTATGGTTAAATAGCAGTACAGACCAGGTTCTATATTCCGGGATGGCATCTGGTCTACTGCAAAAAGAAATGGCAACCTACTGCGAGAAAAAAAATCTGCCTCGTCAGTGATGTATCGAAAGATACATGATCATCTAAACGTGTATTGCGCATGGCACTTAACTGAATCGGAGAGCCGAGCTCAAATTCACAGTTAAATCCATTACATTCACTTACGTGCTAACACCCTTGCGAAAGGTATGAATGCACTTTTTCTTCCCAAGCTATGGGTAAATATCAGTACAGACCGGGTTCTATAGCCTTGGATGGCATCTGATCTACTGCAGAAAGAAATGGCAACCTACTGCGAAAAAAAATCTGCCTCATCAGTCATGTATCGATAGGTACATGATCGCCTAAACGTAATATCATGCATGGCACATAACTGACTGGCGTGTTTATTAAGAAGATCGAGATCAGCAATATGTATCAAGTAATCTGGAGTTCAAATTATCTGGATACCAACAAAGTCTTTGAACCCAGCCAAGTTGTCTGGCGGAAGATAGGTAATAACTGTTTCCATTAAATAACCCTTGCGTGATTAGATGGATAAGTTTCAATGCTTTTTTAAATTGATAAAGTTAAAGGAGGTTTAATTTCGCTACTCAAATGTAAGTGATGTGATGCCAGTCATCAAGGATAAGTTATTCTTAGGCTTACACAGTAAACAATGTTCCGAGATATTTGATGCCCAAACTTAAAGCATGTCAGAAACGTATATTTAAAACAATAAGTTTAAATACGTTAGTTTTTTGTTTGTATTTTTAAAACATCAGTTGAACATCAAGGAAACAAATTTGAAAAGTTGAAGTAGCAATCAAATGTTTTTTATCTCCTTTAAATGTGCAATTATAATGACTTTAAAAAAGATTTTAGATCCTTTATTGCATAGGGAGCTTAGCTTATTTCTGAATACGGAGATGCCAGTTCAGGATCTCTAAAACCAGACAAAGTTCAGATACAATAGATACTTTGGAGTTGTGCATTCTTCAAAAAGATAATAAATGGAATTGTGGCCCAATTTGGACTGTAATAAGATTCTTTCCTTTTTTACAAATTATTTAAGATCTTTTATTATGCTTCATTTTTACCTACTTGCAAAAATTACAATCGAAATAAAAGGATTTTATTTAATTGTTGTGTATAAAACTTTTCTAATTTTTAATCATATCCAGAGATGAGAGATTAAAAAAAAGTCTTAAAAATGAGTTATCTGCCTACAATGATTTTGCAAGGTAAAATTATTTCCCTCTTTAGAAAAAGAAATTCGGACCTGAAAAAAGAATATTTTTGAAAATATAAATTGATACATTATTTTCAAACATAATCCTTGGAATCTGTCGGAAGAAGGGATGGTGTCTACATGTGATAATTTTTTTTTATTTTAAAATAAATCAAAGGACTAAATTTTTTGTGTTTTTTTTTTTAAGTCTCTTTCTTTTTTTTATTCCGTATTATCTTCCCTGTCATACCAAAGGGTATTTTTTGAGGGTGGAAAACATCAAAAAAGTCACGGTCCTTTTAGAAATGGAAGAGTGGATACATCGAAGCTGATAAATTCCATGAATTTTAGAAGCGGATACTGGATTATTAAAGTGATACGAGACAAGAATTCGGCTTAAAGAAAGCAATCAACCAATGTATTTTCAAACCCGAAAAGTTCATGTTAACATGTTACCCTTGGTTGTTACTAAGCTGAAAATGTGTTGGAACAAGGAATATTAGTCAGCCAGGGTGGTAGCAGTTAGGATTCATCCATCGAGCTGATATGCAAGCCCAATGGAGATTTAAGAATTTGTAGCATTTATAAGATTGGAGTGAATCACCAAAACTGTTCTGATTCATTGCCACTGCCAAACACTGAAATAATACCATGAGTTTGCTGGTATTAAATAATTTGCTAAAGTTAATTTCAAGTCAGCATATAATCAGATAACAATTGATAGCAGGTTTCAAGAGGTCACCACAATGAACATCTTATTGGATTAAACAGAAGGACGTTTGAGTTAAAAATTCAAAAACACAAAATCAAAAAGCCATCGAAAATGTTTTGAGGTGATTAAAAATATAATTGTATATGAGGACAATATTGGCATTGGTGCTTGCAGTAAAGAAGTGCTAAACAGTAAAACGGGGCAAGTTTGAGAAAATTAAATAGGACTGTATGACAATTAATCGGGATAAATGCAAGTTTAATTGGGAAAATCATACTTAGCATATCAAATATCCAAAGATGGTATATTGCTGGACGATAAACTCATAAGATATGAGAGATAGCTGCACCCAGAAATAAGAAAGTCAGAATCTTTTCCTTGATTAACCAATTCCTATAACAGATATCTACCGCGATATAGTGGCCTTGTGGAACCATTTAACAAAAAAAAAGGAAGAAGAATACCGAATTTCAATGGACAAAAAGACAGGAGGTTGCTTTCGAGAAATTAAAAAAAAATAAAACACTCGTAAACAAAGCAGTTGTTAAAATCTTCGACTCAGCGAAAAAATTGACGTTAACTACTGATGTCAGTGACTGTGCTATAGCCGCAGTGTTGTCACAGGGGGTGTCACCTTGTAATGTACTTATCTAGAAAACTAACATTGACGGAGGCGAATTATTTAAATATTGACAAGGAGGAGGCAACAGCGATTGTGTGGAGCAAAGAAAGAGCTAGAATTTTTTTTCTTGCTGGGTAGGACATTTCTATTGAAATCTGATCATAAGCCTTTGGAATTTATATTCAACACCAGAAGAGAGTTCCCAAATGTCAAATCTGCAAGGATATTAATATGGACGATTAGGCTGATGTCGTTTGACTTTGACATTATATATATTAAAGGAAATACTATTCCGTATGTGGATGTATTATCTTGGTTAAAGTTTGGGAGTAAAAATATTGAAGTAATCGGAAATATTGCGGATAGTTTTTGTACTAGATAGAAACGGATGTATTATCCTTAAAAGGGCTTAGGCTGGGAAATAGACAGGGACCAGTGTTGAATAGAATTATGAATAGAAATAAAGAGAAATACATGGAAGAATTGCTCTATGACCGAGAGACCTTTTAAAGTGTCAAGAAACAACGATAGAAAAAGAAATTATGTGTAATGAAGATATCCTAGTACCTCCACAGTCTCTGAGAAAAGAATTGATTAAAGCCGTGCACAACGATATACATGGAAGTATATTGGCTACGCATATGTGTTTAACAATGTAAGCATGGTGGCCAGGCTATTCAAGAGGGTGGGAGAACATGGTAAAAAAAAACAAAGTGTGCAGAAATAAAGAAATTTAGGCAAACAAAAATTCACTTCTGGCCAAAGGAAATGGAGCCCTGGATGAAACATGTGGGTCATGCCACCATTAAAGCTATGTAGCATGAGTATTGTTCTCTTGACGGTGGTTCAAACAGAATGTTTGTAAGTGCCGCTTGGCCGGTATTTACATTGTTTTTCCTTCACCGGTTTTCTTACCAGTGATCACTTTATTCATCTCATCTTTTCGGTGTGCCTCTCTTCCCGACATGCTCCCCCTCCCATGACCACAAGGCATATGAATTGTGTTCATGAAGTGTGTAACTCAACAATTCAACTGGTGATAGCAGGTAGGCACAAAGAAAACCGGTGTCGCACGTCCAACCTTCTCACGAGCCGAAAGCCTTCCGTTTTAAACAGCAGAAACGAGCCTGCTTTATACAGCTGCGGACCGACCACGATTTGCATGCGAATCACGAGGCAACGAGATTTCACGTTAACTGACCGAGACTACTGGCATAAAACGCGGGCGCCGCCATTTTGGTTTTTTTTTTACAGTTGGAAGGACCAGTGTTTACATACTGCGCAGATTCGAACGCGTTTCCGAGGTAGGCCATTTTCACAATTTCCCCCCACTCCCCCTGATCTCATGATCACAAACAGGGCAGGAGGTGGCGATCGTCGCCGTCGAGTCCCTCTCCGAAGGGGGATAAACAAGCTTCATCCTCGTGCGTGTTCTCGTCTGTGGTTTGAGTGTCGGTAAACACTGTGTCCGCCGGGAGGCTGCTGTTATCAGAATCGCTGCCCTGCAGGTCTAACTCAAGGCAGATTGAACGCTCACTACTCCCAGACTCGGAATCGCTTTCATCGCTCGGTAGCGGTAGTGATTTGCGTCACCGGTCGCAAGTCTTTAATGTGACGAGGCACCCCATCAACTCTCACAGATTGCGGGCTGATAACCTCCGTAACACGTCCAGTGCCGTACTTTGTCGTACACTTGCCGCGTGGGTTTTGACCCAAACGATGTCTCCTTTTTTCAATCTCCTCCAGTCACTTCTAGTTCAGGCAGCGGGTTGGCTTCGATGCCCTTCACGCGGACATGATATTTGTGCAGTGCATCAGCCGGCGCCGTGGATGGTGAAATGTTATCCTTCGGGGCGACATTATACCAGTAAACCGCTTCCGAAACTGTGCAGCCCTTCCTGGCTGCGATGGTCTTGATGGTTCTGTGGTTCCGCTCCACGATGCCGTTTCCACTTGGCGAGTAGGCACATCGAAACCGCAGATGCACGTCCCAAGTGTCCGCAAATTCTTTAAAAATCTTTACTGGTGAACGCAGTATCGTTATCCGTCAGTATTTCCATGGGTGGGCCTCGCTCCAGGAAAACATTCTCCAACAGTCGAATGACGGTGCTCGCGTCTTGTCTGCGCAGCGGCCGCCATACCGCGAACCTGGAGGGACCGCAATCAATGAGTGTTAAAAATTCTCACCATTGTAGTGAGTTATGTCCATTGCCAGTCTGCTCCAGTTGCTCTTCACGCTCAGTTCTCCTCTTTCCCAGTGAACGGGTGCCGGATCGATCGACTGACAGGTTGTGCAGGCCTTCACAACGGATTTAACGCTTTCTCTGGACACCTGCGGGTCGACTAACCTGGCGAAGTACAGAGTTCGTTTCACGCCCGGATGTCCGCATTGACGATGCGTATTGGCAACCTGGTCCTCATCCAGTCGTCTCCCTGCCACTGCACAGCTCTCGAGTGCCGGTTCTCCTCTCTTGAGCAGTTCTAGCCACCTGTGCGGTACTCTGGTGAGGCGATCTGCACGGTTCTGACAGGACTGCACAAGTGTCACGTCTACGGTCAATCCATATTCGTCCACCAACGATCGCAAAATGCCCAGCCGTCGCCTGACCAGCATCTCACCAGCCGCCCTTGTGTTCACCCGTGCCTTCCCGGTCAAGGTGTCTGAAATCCACCGGTGCACACACGCCGAATCAGTGACCAAGTGCAACGTTGTCGCCTCCCACTGAGAGCCAGATTCACTCCTTTAAGCGCCGCATCGAGTTCAGCCAAATTAATGTGCCTGGCATCATTAGTCGGACGCAGCCAGCACGCATCTTCGATGACATTTTCGTTTACTTCCAATGCCACTCCTGTCGCCACGGAACTCGCATCCACCCAGACTGTGATCTCGTCACCACTCATGCACCAGTCTCCTCCGACGGGATCCAGTTCCGCACTCTCACTTAACATCTCTGCTAGTATGCGACAGAGAGGATCTTTGATGTTATCATCCCATCCATTGGTTGCTGCGGTTGCCAGGCGCTTGACGAATGCAACTGCCACCCTGAGCCATCCACACACTGGGAAGTGTCCAACAAGTTTCCCACACAACGAAAATACGCGCCGCCGGGTCAACACATCAGGGGCTTCCGGAATTTGACTTCCTCGTTTCCATCGGAGGGTGCCATTTTCTTCCCAGACCTGCAAGCCAAGAACTCTTGCTCCATCTCTCAGTCGCACCGGATCCTTGCACACCAAACCGTAATCCGAAAAGTGTTGTCTTACACGCGATGCAGAGGCCAAACTTTCATTAATGAAGATATCATCAACGTATGCTGATGTGGCACTTTCAATTGTGCGGTCTTGCGATGCGATGGCGTCTATAACGGATTTCATGATGAGTGGCGCTACATTTAGCCCAAATCCTAGCCGCGTAAGACAGAAGCGTTGGCCTTTGAAAATAACCGTTTGAAATGGCCACAGCGCTTCGTCGATGTGAATCTGAAGATATGCATTCCGCAGATCCAGAAGCGACACATTGACTCCCTGCCACCGCCACGTTCTCAACTTATGTGCGCACACTTCTGCATCGGCAGTGAAAGCATCCACAAAGTCGTTCAATTCGCGGTAATCGAGTACCGGACGCACCTTCTGTTTCTGCTCCTGCACGACTGCCATCAAGGGAATCAGACCCTTTGGGGGTCCCAGTCTTTCCTGGGGTATGGAATCAGCCAGCCGTTCACAATCCACTGCTGAAGCTCTTTCTCGTATTTTCCTCTGATGCTGTCTGGAACTTTGTACTCAGCGACCTTGTTGCGAAGCTGAACTGGCGGGTCTTTTTGGGCCCATTTCCACCTGGCGGTCCACACTCTCTCGTCGGAATTGAAGGAGACGTCGAAATCCGGCTCGCTAACGCAAAGGGCTGCACACACCTTTCTTCTTTCACCCAGTTCCACATTTCCGGCTGGCGTGATCATCATGCCTCCTAACGCTCGGATCGCATCAATCCCAAGTAGCAGGTCGTACCGAGGGGCCTTTGACGTGCCACCAAGACGTCGACTCTGGCATGACTCCTCCGTCTGTTAGGACTGACACAGTCCCGACACCACAACAGGCCCGGGACACCCCGTCAATCGTCCGAATCTCGATTTGTTGACTGTTCCATGTCGCATCGATCCGCGCTAACGATCGATCGGGAACATCCAGTGTCAACGAGCGCCGAACATCGTTTACCCTCAACGTACACGTTGATAACAGGCAATGCCGCATTTACTGACCGAGAGGGGGCAAGGGTTGCGACAGCACCTTGTCCCCGGACTCGTTTCCCCGAGCAATCCTGTGCTACATGGCTAACTCTTTTGCAGCGATAGCAGCGTAGTCGTGCACGGTTCCGCCTGCTCCTCCCTCCTACGTCACTTCGGCTCCGGCAGTCCCTAGAGAAATGGTTGGGTCCACCGCACCTGTAGCACTTTGGGCCCTCCTCGGTGTCTCAGGCGTTCTCATGGCTGCCGCGATCTGTTCCGTGTCCTTCAAGATGTTTCGGGCCTGGCTAGCAATTCGTCAATTCCCAGTGTGTCCAATCTTGAAGACGCTCGCAGGAGCCGACTGGTGTCGTCTGGAAGCCCTGCCAGGAAGGCGCACCCCCAGTATGCGGTCCGTTGCTCCGCCAAACGGTACTGCCAGCCTTCGCAAATCAGCCAGGTAAACATCCACGGTCTCACCCGGCTCGAGCCGTCGTCCGACGAACTGTTTCCAAGCGATGAATGGATCTATTCAAAGGCCGTATACAGGGCGTCCTTGATCTCTTCTAGGTCAGCATCGTCCCCGAGTTGTTGATATACTGCGTAGGCTCCTCCCGTGAGTCTCAGTGGGATGACTAGTGCAGGTTCCTTTATTTTGGACACCCTGCAAACACGTTCGGCCTTTTCAAACCATTCAACGATAGTCGGGCCCGTGGGGAGCCGTCGAATTCTGGGATCAACTTTAGATCGAACTTGTCCATTGCCGAAATAGCTTGAAGTGTGTAACTCAACAATTCAACTGGTGATAGCAGGTAGGCACAAAGAAAACCGGTGTCGCACGTCCAACCTTCTCACGAGCCAAAAGCCTTTTTTTAAACAGCAGAAACAGGCCTGCTTTATACAGCTGCGGACCGACCACGATTTGCATGCGAATCACGAGGCAACGAGATTTCACGTTAACTGACCGAGACTACTCGGCATAAAACGCGGGCGCCGCCGTTTTCTTTTTTACAGTTGGAAGGACCAGTGTTTTACTGCGCAGATTTGAGTTGGAAGGACCATTTTTTTTTCCTGCGCAGATAGGACAGGTAATCATGTGCGTTCCTCGTATTTGTTGGGATAATAATCTGGGTGGTTTTTCCTGCCTTTTACTACGCCGTAGACCTGATTTGTTGGCAGTTATACGATTAGGGGTTGTCTTATCTTTCCATATTGTCCAAGACCCTTTCGTCGCATTCCGGCTCGTCTATTTCCATACTTTCCAGTGAAAATTAAATTGGTCCGTCATCGATGGAAGCGGTTGTGATGTCCTGTAGTCTCTTGCATATTTACGACCGGTATTATCATCACAGGAATAGACAGTTACGCATTTTGAAATTAGGTTTCTACTGACCATGCGACTCGATACCGCCTGTTGCCCAATGTTTCCATCAGAACCTCCCTGTTTTTATCCATCGTTGTGGATATAGCCCATCCTGATTCTGCATCTTCACATGTTCACCAGCCTTGGGTTCTCTGAATGGGCGGCTATTGTGTATTTTTGGCTTCAGCAGGTGTCTTTTGCCATTGCAGTTTTTTCTTAACTCTCTCTCTGCCGTCTATGTATTTTTAGTTTCTCACAAAGTATGGGGAGGTGATCTGTTATTGCACGGCCATACAACATCTGTTCTGGTGACATCCCAATGTCCTGACTGGGTGTGTTTTTATCTATTAATATGGCCTGTGCCGCTGATCGTGTCAGGGCGACCATATCGGTCAATAACGTCCCTCAAAGTTCGTTTGGCTTTTTTTTTTGCCGTCAGTTCTGCTCTCGTCCATTACTTTGAGGGTAATGTACTGATATATACGCTATTTTAATCCCTAATCCCTACAAAACGAATTGTATTCTTGGGAAAAAAATTAAATTCCTCCATCCGACGATATCTCTCCGGTGCACCGTACATGAAAAGAACCAACTTCTTTAGGACTCGCATATTGTTTTTCTTTCCCCGATGTTAATGAGGGCTACTTCAGTGAGAAAAAAAGACACCATGACTCAATCCCCAGCCAGAAATATCTATTCTGGCATTTACTAGAATTCAGTACGAACATTTCATGGTGTTTAGTTGTCAATCTGAACATATTTGCAGAAAGGATTCCACAAGAGTTGGATGAATCTAATGGTGATTAGAAAGGACGCAGCTCAGAAAATTCACTCTGATTGTTCTGATAAGAAAAGAACATCACTTCGACACGGAGGCCTACTTCAAAAAGTAGTGCTGCCCTGAATCAAGATGGTGGCTGCTGGGGAGGTCAAAAGAGCTGTTGTTTCTTTGACGCCACGATTAATAAATATACTTTCTACTCCCTCGGTAATGTTTATTTATAAGAATATAAAAGTATATGATCCAAGTACAATGCGATATTTATCATTTACTATTTTATGAAAAAATATATTTAAAAAAAAATAATTTTATTAAAAATTATCAAAAATTTGAATATATATATATATATAACACATAAAAAATATATATATATATTCAAATATAAATATATATATACACATATAAATATATATATATATATATATATATATATATATATAGAAATATATATATATATATATAAAAATATAAAAATATATTTATATATATATATATATATATATATGTTTTTATATGAAAATATATATATATATATATATATATATATATATATAACAATATATATATATATATATATATATATATATACAAATGTTTGGAGGTACAAAATTTATAAATAGTTTAAAAACTAAAAACCATTGATTTTAATTTTAAAAGTCTCATGGAGCCCTTTAAGCCAACATCTCATCAGGAACAATCGTTGGATTCTTGAAATGAATAAGAAAGCGATATTAAAAAAAAAAAAATATAAAACACATTAAAATAACAAACAATTTATATACTTGTAACGAGGAAGTTTATTTTTAAATAAATAGCGAGGGATTGTTAAAAAAAAATATCCCCCAACAGATTCAGAGAACCTTATAAATTCTTTCTGCCGGCAGAAAAAAGATTTTCTAAATGAAAAAATACTTTTTCAGGTTAACCATATTGAGTTTTTTCTCACTGGTGGCCGAGTGGTTAACGCCTTTGACATGACTTGAAATATCTATTATCACACAATGTACTATCATGAATAGTTTGAAACACCCGGACTTTCATCTGTAAGGATATTGTTGCGGCGGTAAGCAGGTGCCACATTAACCGCAAGCAGAAAAATAATGTAGATTAATACGATCGAAGCAAGGACAACAAAGGCGAGGATGTATTGTTTAAGCCAATTTTTATTAAATAATCTGGCAAAAGTATGTAGTCGACCGTGGCTGTGATGTTGTTGAAAGAAGTAGATGAGTACACGTGGGGTTAAGATTTTTCCTGCTATCCGGAGAATTTTACATGAGAAAGTTGGACTTTAATTTTTTCCAAAGAAGGCAAAAAAAACAAACACAAGACCGATAAATATATGTATACAAAATATATATTAATAACGAGTTACATGGACAAACAACAATTTGTGTGTGGTGTGTGTGTGTGTGTGTGTGTATGTGTGGTGTGTGTGGTGTTGTTCATTATGCGTGTTTTGTGAATGTGTGGTGAGTGTTCGTACGTAGGTGTATTGTGCTTAGCGTGTTTTCAGCATTTGGGAAACGCTTTCTCTGTGAGCGTTCACATCTGCGAGATGGTAAGGCTGAAAGCCTGAGAAAAAAGAGAGAGAGAGGCGAAGGGTCAGCGACTATTTATAGACAGGAAAAAGAGACCCCTGGTGAAAAGGTTAACGAACTGAAGGAGGAGTTAACTCCAACAAGTATGTACAGATAGTTGTTTGCTGGAGTTCGGTCGTGAAGTTAGAGAGCGTCAGTTGAAGGAGCATTGTCAGGTTTCAAAGCGACAGCTCGGAGGTAAGCCGAATGGAACAGCGATGTTGGGGTCCAGTCGATCCCCGGATGTCTGCCTTTTTGTAAAAGAGCGCGTCGGCGCTTGAGAAGAGAAAGGATCGACGCGGGCGCTGCTAAATGTAGGACACTCATAAATTGGTATGACAGTCGTTATGATCCAAACTTGGTATCTCTAATACAAGGACATTCGTAATAACGTGGCTAGATTAGTCCTGAAAAGGACTATCGCAAATCATGTAACCGGGTGTAGTTGAAAAAAAAAGACTAGTGCATATCATGTAACAGAGTATATTATGAAAAGCCTAGTGCATATTTCAAGCCTGCTGCTGAAATTGTAAAAATTTTGCTGCTAGGTTTGGCTGCTTTTGTGGTCAGCGAAGGTGAGAGGGGGAGCTCGTCGCTCTATCCCGAGGCCGAAATCCGCCGAGAGAGATATTTCTGGTGGAAGAAATCGGCTGTGTTTATATAGGCTGAGAACGGCATCGTAGCCGATTAGCGATATCTTTGGGATGATGAGTGAAAATTACCTTCTGTTTTTTGACTGTACACATGGGTTTCATTCGGACACCATGTGTATATAAAGTAGTTTCTGATAATTATTTTTAGATAAGAAGGCTCGTTTATGTTAATGTTTCGTTTGTTTTGAGTTTTTGTGAGTCGTTCTCTGAAAAACGCTGAGTCACCGGGAGTTAACGGCATTCGTTCTGTTTTCCGCGGTGACGCTTTTAGACGTTTGAGTAGCCGGCAGTAACTTCCGACCGGGTGCGATAATATCAATTAATATTTTATTTTGAAAATTTTTTTCAACTCTAGTGGCTGAGTTATCAATGCCATTGTCATGACTTGAAATATCTATTATCACTCAATGTACTATCATGAATAGTTTGAAACACACGGACTTTCATTTGTAACGAAATCACTTGATATTGTATTGTTTTCAACACTAGGGACCGAGTTTCAATGCAATTTGATATGGCTTCAAATATCTATTATGGTTTTGTATTATCTTGAATGGGGGACTTTTCATTTGTGAAATCAATTGATATTTGATTGTTTTCATCTCTAAGAGAGTTATCAAAAAAATTGTTAAAAAAATATCTATTATCACTCAATGTACTATCATGAATAGTTTCCCAAAGACCAGGACTTCCATTTCTAACGAAATCTGATCCAGAATTTTATTGTTTTCAAAGAGAGTTACTAGCTATTTTTACAATAGGCATTTTGGACATCTGCTCGAGGGACGAAACTTTACTATTTTCACAGACCACAAACTCCTGACTTACATTTTTACATGTGAACACAGATAAATACACACCCAGAGATTTTTGACAACTTTACGTATCCCAATTTACATCGGATATCTGCTATATTAGAGGTTCAGACAATATGATGGCAGATACACTCTCGCGCCCACAATACAATTCATCGATTCTGAAACCCTTACCTTCGACCTTTTGCAGATGAACAAAAGGAAGATACCCCATTATACAAAATAAAGAGGACACTTCTTTACAATTGAAGAACACCCCGTCCCATTTGGAACAAAAACACTACTCTGTGACGTTGGGACTGGTTATTTCAAGACCATATATTCTACCTTCATTGTGAAAAAGGATATTTCTTCTTTCACAATCTCTCACATCTGGACACTGAGCAACTGACAAGTTGATTAGCAGTCTTTTTTGTCTGGCCAAACATGCATACTGACATAAAACGCTGGACTCAAACTTGTTTGAAAAAGTGCTGGAAAAAAAGCAAAGTAAACAAACATACTAAGTCCCCTCCTGGGTATTTTCTAAAACCAGATGGTAGATTCACGAATCTTCACATTGACATAGTGGGTCCCTTACCAGAAGCAAACGGACATAGTTACCTACTCACTATTATCGACCGATTCACAAGATGGCCTGTCGTTGTTCCTCGAAAGGGATATATCTGCAGAAACGATCTCAAAAGTATATTACATGAGTGGATTGCCGTTTTTGGTTGTCCCTCAGTAATAACTACAGACCAAGGTACTCAGTTCCAATTTACGCTCTTTGATGAGTTCACAAAACTATGGGAGTTAAGCATATAACAACATCGGCTTATCACCCATGTGCCAATGGCTTAATTGAACGTTTCCAGAGGCAACTTAAGACAGCATTAACTGCAAATAATGATTTCAAGACGTGGTTAGAAAATCTACCGCTAATATTACTATCCATTCGGAATGTAATCAAAGAAGATTTAGGATGTACAGCATCCGAAATGGTTTTGGAACGTCTTGACGTTACCAGGACAGTTTTTGTGATAAATCCAGTCAACTCCAACCAACTACATCTTTTGTACAAAGATTTAAGCAAAAATGAATGAACTAGTTTTCACACCCACTAGAACACAAACAAAAGACCTTTACACTCAAAAAGACCTCCACAATTGAAAATATGTTTTGTACGAAACGACACAGTAAAAAAAGGCCTCTTTTTGCCCTACTTATATGGGACCTTTCCAAGTAGTCAACAGAAAACCCAAATATTTCACAATTTTAGCAAAAAAACAAGCAAGACACTGTCTCTATAGACAGATTAAAACCAGCGTACTTGGATTTACCTACAAAGGAAAGTACGTGGAACATTCTACAGCCGAGACAAATACCAACGTAAGTGAAACATTTTCTACGCCTCCAAACACACCTAAAAACATTACTACAAGATGGGGTAGACACGTACACTGGCCTACTCATTTTAAAACATATATTAGATATTGAAAAATATTTTCAATATTTATCAATCTGCAGTGGGGGGGGGTTATAGGATACAAATCCTATATTCCAGCAAATGACTAAAAAAACACAAAGTAGATTTGCACACCCGCAAAATCGGATCAAAACGATAAAAAACAGATTTCGCAATAAGGTGTGAAATTAATTTTCTGACCAATGAAAGGAGGCGATTTGCTAAACAAAAAAAAAAGATAACGAGCCAGTACGAAAACAAAGTCAACAATAAATACAGAGTTTTAAGTCAATCAGAGAGAAAGGCGCAAAGATCACAGAAGATTGACAGTAAATTCATCACTGACTCAACCCGACACTAAGAGCCGAAAGTGGATTAGGAAAGGAAAACAACAACAAATTTACAACTGACTCCAAAACAATTCCTAAGTACATTTTCCTTTTATCTTTTATTCCTCATCCACACACTCTCTTTTTCCAACTTAAATTGATCGCCCCTTTTTCCTTTATACATAAAGAAAAACAAAAGAAACAGACATTACTCTGCTACTCTGTTAAAAGACAGCGAACACAGACATTTTTATAAAAATCACATTTTTGCTTAAAAGAACTAAAGCATTAATATTTTTTACCTTATTCACAAGAAAATAAATATACAATGTTCTGTTTTCTACAAACGTTCCTTATCGTGTTGTTTCTTGAAATTTGCGTTGTATTTTGTGGGCAGGGTATCCCGTATTAAATTCTCCTTTAATCCGTGTACGCTGAACCCCACAAGTTAAACTAAAAAAAATATATCTTCGTGATAGTGCTATTTCTAGAATTTTCTCAAACTGTCCTTCATATTTATCTTCATTGAATACTTCTAAAGAGTCTCCAGATTCCAGGAGAATCCGACAAGACAATTCTGCTCTTAAAAGTGCTTTAAATCAAAGTATTAATGATGACTTAGCATATAAAATGCAGAAGAAATTCCATAATATTAATGATCTAGAAGGGAAATTAAATTTCTTTGATAGAAATTACTGGAGTTTTGTTAGGCAGCAAGAGACACTTATTATATTCAGCATCATCAAATCCCCATATCCAAAAATCAATCTGTCTCTTGTAATTGAATCTGATTTTACAGTACATGTGTTTTGTAGAGATGTGGAAATGCATTCAATGGGGGACTATAAGATTCCTAAACATGTAACTGATCAAAATACCCTTGAAATTCTGATAGAAAACATGAAGAAAAAGAAAATGGACACAGGACAACAGCAAACTGAACCACAAAATATGATTTTTATATTAAAATTGGTAATGTCATTTCTACTATTGGTGCAAGAAGAATCAAACAAACATTTTAATGCAATTAAATTTATATATGAGCAGCTAAATTTAATGACACAAAATAAGCTTGATTATTCAACAGAAATGATGATATTTTCTTCATTGTTATATAACTGCTCCCCTAAAGGGTACAGATTGTTAAGAGACAGCAAAAATATAATTTTACCTAGATATTCAATCATTAAAAGACTAACATTATCAACATATATGAATCCTTTGATTGAGCAACATGATAACAATTTTCTTATGTATATTAAAAATAAATTTAAGCTCCTAGTGCAGAAGTACATCACAGTATCTTTACTTGTTGATGAAATTCATCTAAAACCTTATTTAGATTATAAGGGTGCGAATATTGTTGGCTTATCTGACAACAGCAGTGAAGCTGCAACAAGTGCTTTTGCTTTCATGATTTGCAGTGTATTCTCACAATATAAAGATGTTGTGCATGTTATGCCAACTAAATGTCTTAAAGCTGAGAAGTTATTTGACATAGTTAAATGCATAATAATTGGTTTAGAGGAGATAGGCTTTCAAGTATTATCAATCATAACAGATAATAATGCTATAAATAAAAAAGCTATATCTTTCTTTTGCAGTCCTCCAAAGCTTTCCATTGTATATCCACACTCAGTTATAAAGTCTCGACCCCTTTTCTTCCTTTTTGACTCAGTCCATATATTAAAATGCATTAGAAACAATTGGCTTGGTCAAAAGATGCAAATAAATGCATGCTGTTCCCCAAATTTTGTCATAATGGAAATCATGAATTAGATAATATCCAAAGTGCCCCATTTTCTACCTTACAGAAACTTCATGCCTTAGAATCTCAGTCAATTTTGAAATATTGTTATAAATTAATCTCAAAGGCACTTTCTCCTACTAATTTTGAAAGGCAAAATGTTAATTTAGTTCTGCAAATTTTTAATGAATACACTATTCAAGGATTATTGACTTTTAGGAAAACAGACATATTTGCCTAATTTTGCAGAAGTTGCAGAATATATAAACATATTTTATATTTGGTGGACAATAATGAATGTTAAAACGCCATATAAAGGTTGTCGGCTTAGAAATAATCCACTTAGAATGAAGGAAGAAAATTTTAGATTTCTCTCTGTATTCTGTGACTGGTTAGAATCTTGGAATAGCATTTCTGGAAGAAATGGCAAATTAACAAAGGAAACCTTCACTGCTTTGCATCATACAACCTATGCATTTCTAGAACTGACCAATTATTGCATAGAAGAACTGAAAATGCTGTACATATTACCAGGCAAATTTCAAACTGATCACCTTGAAGCAAGGTTTGGTCAATACCGACAACTTAGTGGGATCAGTATAATATCTCGATACGTCAAATATTTGAAAAAAAAAAAAATTAGAATGCAATCAGCTTTAAAATTGAGCTTACCATTTAATCAGCAATGCATTAAAATTGATTTAAAGAGTTTACAAGAACCAAACTGGGATGAAGTGACAGAGGAGGAAAATATGTATATATATATAAATATATAAATTGATGTTAAAGAGAATGATGTTAATAATTGTTGAGAAGTTCTACCTGTAATGCTATACTTAGCAGGGTTATTGCTGTAATGCAGTTTTTAAGAAAATTAAATGCAATAGTTGCAAAGATTTAATATCTGGATTTTGTAAGAGATAATGTGGAAGAAATACCTGAAATAAGCAGCTATTTTCGGGGAATTAAGAGGTTCTCTCTTATATCCTAATGATAAAACTATAAAGTTTGTTCTCTATAATTAAGAAAGTCATTGATAAACTTCACTTCTTTTCTTCATTCAGTAAATCGAAGAAAAATAGCCATGCATATAACATTGAATGTTTTGGCAGATTATGAGCTTCTTTTTGATGTTAACACTTGTGATGAGGGTCACAATATAGAAAAAATACAAAGAATGTTTGTCTGGAGCTCTACAAATGCTCTTTTTTTAATAATTTTTGTTCTAGGAAAAAATAATATTACAAATAACAAGTTAAGCAAAAAAAAAACTTCAAACATTCAGCTAAATTTGTATCAATAACCTATTTTTCTGAAAGTATTATTTGATTTTTAAATCTATTTATTGTTTGTATCGAATTTATTTGCTTGTTTGTATTTATTTATTTCTTATTTATGCTTAATTGTTTTATTTATTCATCATAATTATTCATTTATCATTTAATTATAATTTGTTTATTTAATTATTGTTTGTTTCCTAATTCATAATTCAGTTCTTACTGTATTTGAGTAATAATCTCTTCTTAATGATTACAAAAATTGTAACTTTACAGAATAATTATTAAAATTGAAATAAAAACATGCAAATTAAAACAATGCTGATTATGATTTATAAAAAATGTTCAAATGTGAAACAATTAAAATCATGAACGAATTTCAGTCTTAAAACTGTCTGTCTGTAACCTACTTTTCTATAAGTATTATTTGAATTTTAAATCTCTTTTTTTGTATCAAATTTATTTACTTTCTTGTATTTAGTTTATTTGTTTCTTATTTATCATTTACTTGTAATTTGCTCGTCTGTTTGTTTCCTAATTCATAATTGAGTTGTTGCTGTGTATAGTGTAAGAATAATAATCATTAATAGTTACAATATTGTAACTTTACAGAATAATTACTAAAATTAAGATAAAATCATGCAAATTAAAACAATACTGATTATGATTTTAAACATGTTTTCAAATTTGAAACAAATAAAATAATGAACGAATTCAGTCTTTAAAATTTAATGAAATGTAACATGATGTTTAATTTCTTTACTATAACAAAACATTCAGCAACAACATTTTTTTCTTATCGGTTATTTTTTTAAAATTAATATGAAATAAATTTCTGTATAAAATACAATTCTCTTTCTTTCTTTTATAAATGTATTTTTAAAAAGTTTTCTAAAATCAATTTTTTTCTTTTCGTTACATTATGATTACTGTCTGTTTCACTGCATGGACGACATTTGTGACGTGACGTCACTATCGAGCAGGCCTTCTATATCGGTGGTCACGGTTTCACTTTACTGCCCTCAGGAAATTACGTCGTCCGAAATTTGTTGACTTTTGATGCCATTACATAGCATGTGTGTGGGACTGTGATTTTTTTTTTCAAAGGTCCAAATGGATTATTCAGCTTCCAGATTCAAATTTTTGCATTTATTTAAAAAAAAATAAAACTATTTCATTTTTTATTGCTTTTAAAGTAATCTGGAGAAATATTTGAAAGTCTTCGCAAATGGTTGAAAAAGAAATCCGGAGATAAACAATGGTAATAATAATCATCGTAGCAGAACTGATGGACATTACACGGGTTTGGTGCCACTTGATAAAAGTGAACAGAAATTTTTGTTTTAAAACTCAACGCCGTTTAGTTTTTATTCTGTTCAAACAAATTAACTGAAAGATTTGAAAGATTTCGTAAATGTTTATGGCTTTAAATAAAAGGGAAGAACAAATCCAGCGGGAAACTACAACAAAAACAACAACAATAATAATAATAATAATGATCGTAACAACGTTATTATTATTATTGTTGTTCATTTCTTTCGATTTATTCTACGATAAAATTATTTATAAATAGTTAACGCCAAAATCAAAAGTGAAATAAGTTGGACTAGATAGATAGATAGATAGATAGATAGATAGAGACAGAAAGACGGAATGTTAGATGGACAGTCAAGACACACAGATAGATATATAGATAGATAGCGAGAGAGTGGGAGACAGAATAGTTCAGAGATAGATTGATTGATAGCAATTTTCGGTAGAAAGACACAGAGATAGATAGATGTTGAGTTTGATGGATGGAAAAAGAGAAAGATAGAAGAAAAAACACAGTGAGACAAACACAGACAGAGATACATAGACAGACAGAGAGATATATAGACAAAGACAGACACACACAGGTGATAAATAGATACGCAGATAGCATTTGTGATTAGATAGAACAGACAAACACATATACTATATATATATATATATATATATATATATATATATATATATATATATAGTGGGAGAAAAGAGATAGATATTCAGACAGAAAGACAGTTTGATATATGAACGGAGAGAGAAATAGAGAGATAGACAAGAGAGGCCGTTAGATAGCTTTCAAATAGCAAGACTGACTTATTGATAGATAGAAAGTTAGATAGACTGATAGATAGAATTAATGAAAGGGAATTTATAGAAGGGGAAGAAGGAAATGTTGTATGAAAGAGAGAGAAAGAGGAGGGTAGAAATGTTCCCTTTTTCTTTTAAATAGCAAGATAGTGTGATTGATAGATAGAAAGATAGACTGATAGATAGAATTAATGAGATAATAATTGAGGGAATTTATGGAAGGGACTAAGAGAGAAGGAAAGTTTATAAGAAAGATAGAGAGAGAGAGAGAGAGGGTAGAAATTCTCCCTTTTTTTTTCAAATAGCAAGATTGATTTATTGATAGATAGAAAGATAGATAGACTGATAGATAGAATTAATGAGATATTAATGGATGGAATTTATGTAAGGGGAAGAAGAGAGAGAATGAAACGTTGTACGAAAGAGAGAGAGAGAGGGTATAAATTATGCCGTTTTCTTTTAAATAGCAAGATAGAGTGATTGATAGAAAGATAGATAGATTGATATTTAGAAATAATGAGATAATAATGGAGAGAACTTATGGAATGGGACTAATTGATAGAAGGAATGGTTGTATGAAAGACGGATTGAGATGTTAGAAATTCTCCCCTTTTCTTTTAAATAGCTAAACAGAATTACTGATATGTAGATGATGAGATTTCATGAAATCATAAGAGAGGAAATGTATTGAAGGGAAGAGGGAAGAAGAGAAAGAAGGAAAGGGCGTATGAAAGAGAGAGAGGGTGGATTTGGCCATTACCTTTTCGGAATTGTTTTCCATTTAACTTTAAATAGTTTCGATTATTCTGCTGCTTTACTGATGCAGGGACGAGATAGGTTCATGCCTTTACCAATGAACGTAACGCAGACGTGACCTGGATTTAAAATGCACATTTCATAAAATTCACGCTCCTCCCCGACATCCACGAAGAAAAAGAAAAAACACATTCCTTGTTTTGATGCGTGAAAAAGAAACAAAGAAAAGAAGAAAAATTTAAGAGAGAAAAAAAGAGAAAGTCGCAAATTAAAAAGAAAGAAACATAGGAACAAAGAATAAAAAAAAAAAAGGGAGACAAAGAAAAAGAAAGAAAGTAAGAAAAAAGAAAAGGGAAAAAGAATAGAGAAACCAGGAAAATAAGATGACAAGAGCGAAAAAAATGAGACAAAAAAAGAAGAGAAACAAAGAAAGAGAGAAAGGGTGGGGAGACAAAGAGAGATAAAGAAAAAGAGAAAGGGTGGGGAGACAAAGAGAGATAAAGAAAGAGAGAAAGGGTGGGGAGACAAAGAGAGATAAAGAAAAAGAGAATAAAGACAAAAATAAAATAAAAAAAATACAAAATGAAGATAAGAATATATAAGAGAGAAAAATACCAAAAAAGAAAAGAAGGAAAAGAGAAAAAAAAGGGAAAAAAAAAGAAAAGAAACAACGAAACTGAGAAAAAGAAAGCAACGAAAGAAAGAAGAAGAGAAATAAAAAATCTACAATTATTTGAATGAACTCATATTGTTATACGACGAAAAATTCAACTCTTAAGTGTGACAAATTTAATTTTATTGGCATAAAATAAAAAAAAAATCCATCACTAATTATCGATTAATTTGCTATTTTTATTGACATTTTCAAATGAAATCAATTTCTTTTTCACAACTTCTGTCAACCATTGATGGTCGGAGACAAATTTGGCAAAAAATGAAAAAAACTTGAATTGAAGAAAAATTTCAAAAAATGAATTTAAAACAATAAATTTTATTTGCAAAGAAAAAAACTTTTTTTTTTTAAATAATTTTGAAAATTTTTACTAAATCATTTCCATCGTTTTTAAAATAAACAAACAATTTTCGGCTGGAAACAAAAATCATCGGCCAATCTTCAGATTTTTTCGGGAATTTAAACAAAACTTTTTCTGGTAAAACAGAAAAAATTGCTTGATCCGTCGAAAAATAAAAATGGCCAAATTTATTTGAACAAAAATCGGAAAATTCTTCAGCCATTTCAAACTTTTGAAGAATTTCACCCTTTTGATTCCAGACAAATATTTCGGAAACTGTTAGTCTTGACCCCCACAAATTCCCAGTCGTGGGATCAGCACGAAGGCGGGGGACATTATCACTCTCCCCCAACGACCCCCCAGGGTATATTGTTTGTGTTTCTTGTCCATTTTCATTAAAACAAACAATATTTTGAAAATCCATTTCACAAGCAAAAATTTTTTTGTCAATTTGACACAAAGAACAAAATTTCTTGTCTTTTGTGTCAATTGATTTTTGGATTTGTAATAATGGCGGATATTTTTTTTGTGCCAAAAAGAAAATTCTTCCTGACCCCCAAGGACAACAGACAACCAAAATGTCTTCAGAAAGGCGACACATATCCAGGGGGTAGAAATCCTCTCCTCCGTCCGTTAAGGAACATTGGCCGACCATTTCCCCAGAGTCACTGAATTCTAGGATGGATCTGCTTTGAAAATCGCCAACAAAGACGCGATTGTCGCCGGTGACAATCGATGAAATATCCATCGGGTTCGATCCTTGCAGACGACATTCACTTTCCATCTGCAAATGCCCGGATGTCTCTGCTTCCCACACGATTATTTCTTTCTTCAGTGACTCTAGGGAGTCGTGACACCATTTCGGAAATGTCACCAGCCAACGTCCTTTCTCTTGAGGAGCAAATGATTGGCGGAGCCGCGCAGAAAGCTCCGCTCCCACCAACCTTAGTCCACAAACGACGTCCTCATCGTCAGCGTCATCCGTCGACAAATGTACCAATGTGTGGTGCCAGATTTCCACCTTCTTTAAAAGGTTTTCTTTCTCCTTGAGGGAGTTCTGCCATTTTGTCTGCAGTTCGTACGCCATCACTTTCATATTATCGCACAACGCTGCTAACTTGAGCCGTGCTTCTTCCACGAAGGTCTCGAAATCCAGAACGAGTTTGGAGCATTCCGATTCGCAATCCGTTGACAATTGCTCAATGGATCGCGACATCTGCGCGTACGTCTCCCGGATGTTGATTTCGAACTGGCGGAGTTCCCGCTCCAGGGTGGGGCTGCGTATCTTCTCTTTCGACGCTTCCTTCCTCACCGACAGCGGACGAGGCGGACACTGAGGGGAGGTGATCACGTGTTCCTGGTAACATATTTTGCACCGGCACGTGTTGGCAGAAAGCGTCCTTGGATTGACGGTGCCGTCGACAGTCGTCCGTCGTGATGACCCTGATGGCCTCCACCCGCGTCATGCTCGAAAAGTCTTTGGTCACGTGTCCGGAGTGGAATCTCTTGCAGGACTGGCACAAGATTTTCTCGCATTCCTGGCACCAAATCTGGACGGTCGATTCTCTCCCGTTCTCTTCAAAGCACCTGTCGCACCGCCATTCGGTGGATTGCAGCTGACGGCGCCTCAAAGACTTCTCCAGAAATGGTGACAGTCTCAAATCGTCACCGGTCACAGGTCCTTGGCACTGGGGACACGGGCTATTTTCTTCTAGAATCATCTCAATACACGACCGGCAGAAGGAATGAAGACATGGTAATGTCTTTGATGACAAGTCCAACATTCGGTCGCATTTCGAGCATGGGAATGTCTCTACTTCACTCACATTGGACGCCATTTTGAAAATTTCTCCCAAAGATAAAAATCAATCTGTAAAGAAAGAAAAGAAAAAAAAGGTCAAAGTTAAAAATCAGAAAAAGCCGAAAAAAGTCCATTTATAAAACCGGAAGTAAAAATGACCCGAAATTTCGTGATTTTACAAGAAAAACTAATCGATATCCGGAAAGGAAATTTTCTTCTAAAATCCCAAATCAATAAAGTGGGTGGGGGGAGAAGATTTAGGGGTGGGGACGAAAAAATTATCAGAGAGTAGGGAACAGAGAGAGTAGTAATCAATAAAGCTGTCATACGAGTTTAAGGCATTTCATTGGACGAGAATAGTTACACCACTGGAAAGGAGGGCGTTACATGAGATAAGAAGGGAGGGGTAAGCACGGATTGAGTAACTGAAGGGGAGGAAAGCAAACGCACTGTGACATCATAGGCGTTTAAGGCATTTCATTGGACGAGAATAGTCACATTACCGGCAGAGAGGGCGTTACATGAAATAACAAGGGAGGGAAAAGTATGGAGAGAAAAAGAGAATGGGAGGAAAGGAGGAAAAAATGAAAGAAAGGCGGTAAAACACACACACACACACACATGTATTGATAGACACACACACTGTTACGCACGCTCACATATTAGACCCGGATATCATCGGCAAGTGTCAGTGAGATAGATAAATAATGATATAGATAAATAGACAATGAAAAGTCAGAAAAAAATAGATACATAATGAACGGAAAGGGTATGGATATATATATATATATATATATATATATATATATATATATTTATGCACAAACACACACACACGTATATATATAGATATAGCTAAATATATATGAAAATGACTGATAGATAGATAGATAGATACGAAAGGACCGAGGTAGCTAGCTGGCTAGCTAGCTAGATAAGCAATATACTGTTATGCACTCACACATATTACACCCGGATATCATCGGCGAGTGTCAGATAGATAGATAGATAGATAGATAGATAGATAATGAAAAGTCAGAAAAAGATAGATACTTAATGAAGAAATAGGGTATGGATAGTCATATATATATATATATATATATATATATATATATATATATATATATATATACACACACACATATATATATACATATAGGTAAATAATATGAAAAAGACTGATAGAGAGATAGATCTGAAAAGGACTAATAGATAGATAGATAGATATGAAAAGAACTGAAATATAGACAGACAGACAAAGAAACCAATATCATTTAATTGTTATTCATTTAATTTTGGGACAAAAAGATTTTCTTTCACAAGAGTGAGAGAGAGGGTGAGATAAAGAGATAGATATGAATAGTTCTGAGATAGATAGAAAGAAAGAAAGAAAGAATATCTATAAATTAAAGAGATGATAAATAATTGTGATTTTGACTCCGCCACGCAATTTGCAGTGAAACCAGTAAATAAGAAGTTAGGGAGCAAAATACGATTTTTTCCATATTGAGAATATACGAGTTCGGTGTGGCTTTCTTGCCTTACTTTGGGTGAAATGGTTTCAAGATTAAAGAGGAAGGAAATGTCTCTTTCTTTTCATGGAAACATTTAAGAAATTTGGATGATTTGAAAATGATAAAACTCATACTTACAATTGATTTCGATTGAGTAGAACTGTTTTTTTTTTTTTTTCAAAACTCGTGGGACCCAAACCAAACAGCAAACGTCGTCTTCTTTGTTGAATTGCCTGAAATAAACTGACTATGGCTACGCCCTTCCCGCGTGTAGATACTAAAAACCAAGTTGTAGGATGACGTCATAGAAATATCAGGCATTTCATTGGACGACAATTAACACGCCACTGGACATGAAATAACAAAGCGACTTATGTTTAATGTCAAATTGAAAAAGACAAAAATAAAATGAGAATAAATCTGAATAAAAATAAATTATCATTTTATGTAAATAAAGCCAAAATGTCGAATAAAATTTGATTCTTTATTTTTTGAAATCAAATTCATATTTATTTTATTTCTCTTAAAATGGAAATCAAAAAAAAAAATCAATAAATTATTAAAAATATTCGAAGGTAAATTTGTCAATATTTGTTGATTTGCGTTTGAAATTGTTGAGAAAACTAAAATAAAATGAATCCAGTTCGAAGGAAATGTAAGATTGAAAGTAAAAACAAAATAGCAAAAACCTATAGTTTTTTGTTTTATTAGTCATTAATTTAGAAATAAAATGTAGAATAAAAGAAAAAGATTTTATTAGTCATTAGTATAAAATAAAAAAAGTAGTCAAAATAAAAGAAGATTTTTATTAGTAAAATAGAATAAAAAATAATCTAAAATAAAATTATTAATGCATTTTAAAGTAAAAACTAGTATAAAATAATACTTTTTATTAGTTTGTGGTATAGACTATAAACTAATTAAAAATAATTTAACTAATTTCTTGTGCACGATATAAAATTTGTTTTGCCCAACTAAAAATGTTTATTGTAAAATAAAATGTAAAACACTTTTTGATACATTTTAATTATTGTTTTAAAATATTTTATAATACTAATTAATAAAAAAATTCAGAAACGAATTTAAATGTAATTAGCACATATATTTAAGATGAGTTTTAATAAAAATTAAAAAGTAATTAATGGTTAAAAAGGTAAAATTGAAATTATCTTCGGGTTTAAAATACAAGGTAACTTTTTAACATTCGGTAATAAAAACGAAAGATAAACTCGTCATTTTACTTATGTAATTAGAACGAAAGACCCCCCACACACACACACACCAATATTCATGAAAAATCTTTTGAACTTTGATGTTTAAGTCAAAGACAAGTCAACATAATTTTGATTGTATCGTCAAAAATCTAAAACGTCTACTGTATTTCATGATTTTGAAACAAACTGAAATTCGAGTTGTTGATAAAATTCCGAGAAATGTGAATTTCTTATTTTATTCTAATCTTCGAATCGAGACTTGTTTGTAAATCGATCAATGTTATAAAATAAAATAAAATTTAAATAAAACTCTCACTTATGTTCAGATTTCGTAAATGCATTGTAAAACAAGTTACAAGTGTCATTTTGAAGGTTTATTCTTCTTCTTCTTTGAGCCGTCGTGTCGCTTCATAGGATTGGCGAACATGGCTCTCCACAATTTCCCGTCCGTTTTTGTTTAAACTCTCTTCATAAAAGTGTGTTATTTGTTAGCTTAATCTTCTTTGTCTATGTGCCGTGTCGCTTCTGAAGATTTTCGATCATGGCTCTCCCCAATTTCCCGTCCTTTGTAAGTCAAGGATAGATCAATGCTTTAAAGATTGACTCACGGGTATACACACAGTCACACACTCACAGACACCTAGAGACACACAGACACACACACACACACACACACACACACATAGAATAGAGCATTATTTGTATTATGTCATTTCTTTTCCATTTTTACTCAAGTTCATTCAATACAAGGCTTAAGAAGTATATTAAAAATTATATAATAATAATTATATATATTATATAAAATAAATATTTTAAAACCAAATATAATAGTATAATTAAAAATTTTTATAAAAAATTATATGCGTTTATTCATTACTACATTGGCAAAATCACTCAATGCAGAGGGATACTGAATGAGCTTTGTGATATGATCAAGCGGAGAGAGACGATGAGACATGGACATAAATTTCTTTCAATATTACGAGGAATTACTCTTTACCGAAATCATTTACAACCGTATCTATAGAAGCCGAATTATTATTATTAAATTCAAAACGTTTCCTTAATTCAATAAAGCACAGAACAAAGACATTTATAGCGACCATGATATATATATATATATATATATATATATATATATATATATATATATAAGAGTTCTTTATTTTCCACGATTTTTTATTTATTTATTTTTTTCCTAGCAAAGATGCCTGGGAATCATTGGACTGTAACGATGGGTCGCATGTCATTTCAAGTCTCCCGGCCATTGCAGGATATTTGAATGTTTTCTTGTTTCATAATATATCGTATATCGCTCAAAAACCAGGATATTTAAATCTAGAATGAAAAAATCTTGTTTTTTATTCATATGTACGTCAGTTTATAAGACATTTCATATTGAAGTATATTTTAATTTTTGACTCAAACTTTCAAATGTTTTTAATGCTTGCATAAAATTCTTATTTCTCTCTGTTTTACGGAATTTAAACTAAATTAAATAAATTGAGAAATTTCATGTGAATATATATTCACGATCTTTATTTTATTTATTTTTGTAGTATTTACTAAATGTAACTAAAAAACATACAAAAAAAAGAAAGTATGCAACTAGTTTAAAATATCATTCTATCGCTAACCTTTACAGGAATTACCACGTTTCAAAAACAGAAACTAAAACTTTAAATAAAACTATAGAATTAATGTCCCTTGTACTGTTTCATCTTCAAGTGAAATTTGGAATAAAATATTTTGAATTTTACTGAGTTTTATAAACTTACATAATATGTTGTGGTACGATCCACCTAATTTACATATATGGAGTACCGACCATATAAATATGGGTTGGTACCGGGAAGACGGGGGGAGTAACAAGATCCAATCAGAGAGACTCTGCCCGACTGCGATTAAGTCAACCCATTCTACAGGAACAGTCTTCCCAAGAATATACCAAAACTAACTGTAAATATTGTGTACCTTTTCCTTGTTTCAATACATTTTGTTTACGTACATTTTGTGTTGTATTATTATTATTCCATGCTTATCCAAGCTTCAACATAATATAATATTACTTTCTAAGGAATTTTGACAAGGGGAGGTTATTTGTATTCACTGATACCTATTGTATCAAAAACGAGTTACTTTATTGAGCACTGTTTTTGGGAAAAAAAATAAAAAATTAATAAGTACACCGGAGGGTTTTTATATGAATAGTTACTGTTCTATTTTTTTCTCTTTACTATAATATATATATATACATTTATATATATATATATATATATATGTGTGTGCGTGTGTGTGTGTGCGTGTATTTATGTGTGTGTATTTATATGTGTGTATTTGTGTGTATAATAACAATGAAAATAGCAAAATATACAGAAATAACTAAAAACAGAGAAAAAGAGAAAGTGTTTAAAAATTTATTGGGTATCTATCAGAAATATATCTATCTCTCTTCTTTTTAATATATATATATATAATTAAGAACACCAAAATTAAAAGCTACCAGTCTTCCCAGGTTTCGACCGATATTCTTAATTACATTTTCCCCTTAAATTTTTCGGATTTTGTAAGAGGTATTCTTTTTGGATTACTTTATTGAGCACTGTTTTTTCTTAAACGCGGTTTGTTTACAGCCTCTATAATATATATATATATTTAATATAATATATATATTTTACAATGTACTATTTTATAGTTTATATTGCCTTTTAAATTGATATATATATATATATATATATATATATATATATATATAGTATTTCTTATTTAGAATTAATACCACTAATATCATATGTTTACAGCCTTTTTACAATATATTATTCTATAATTTATATTGTATTTTAAATTGATATATATATATATATATATATATATATATATATAATTATTCCTCATTTAAGCATTAATAGAACTAATATCATATATATATATATATATATATATATATATATATATATATATTGTTATACACAGACAGACTGTTTCGCTGTATAAATTTTTCTTTTTAATTGGCTGTATCGCAAACAATTCACTGTGGGTAGACGTCCTTTTGCCTTTTAGCTAGGATTGAAACCCGGTTGAATTGGCGTCAGTCGGAGTTTGAACCACTTAACCGGCGGAAGAAGGTGAATTTCAGCGTATTTTTATTTTTAGATAAACACACAGTTAATTGGGTGTATCGGTTGTGTGTATGTTTCTAGAGTTATTGGGATGTTTTATTTTCCGAAGACAGTCAGCACATTTTGACCGAGTTCGTAGGTAATATTATTGAGTGTCACCTTTTTTTTTTATTATGACGGCTTCCATTATTTTTAATCGTTTTTTACGTGTACATTAGGTTAATGGATAGATGGATGGATAGGGAACAGATAGATAGATGGATAGGTAGATAGATAGATAGATAATGAATAGTCTAATATATATATATATATAGAGAGAGAGAGATAGATAGATAGATAGATAATGAAGTGTTTGAAATAGATACATAGAGAGATAATACACATACCTAAAAAGATAGATAGTCTGTCTGTCTATCTGTCTTAATCTGTTCACAATCTCTATCTCAGTCTGTTCATTATCTATCTATCTATCTATCTTAGTCCTTTTCATATCTATCTATCTATCTATCTCAACAAATGTCCATATACATTTGAAATCATATATTAATCAATGCTACTCCTTTTCTCTGACATTAATTTGTTTCCACAAAATGAACACAAAATACTGAAATACCGGCCCATCCATCCAGAGGAAAAGTCCGGGAAAAGAAACTCCCTTCCACGCACTCAACCGCAAGCCAACAGGTTTATCGCGGTTGATCTTGGCCCCAGACACCATGTCATAATCATTGATTTCTTTGCTACTTCAACCTCGGCTCTGCTCACTACTAGAACCAATCAGCATAGGCAGAAAACCTGGCCGAAGTGATAGCACCAGGTCGAGAAATTCCGCGTAGGACCGACGGAAGAAAGTAAAGCGTAGGCGAAAGCGGGCAACCTTGACGGACGGAAAGAGATGATACGAAAATTTCAGATCTTAACCCATATACTTCTAACAGCACTCCGGGAGTGGCATACAGAAGTCGGATCCAGGAGCGAAATCCGGTCCGAAGCCGGCTGGCCGCCGAAAGAACAGCCTCCAGAAACAGATGGTTAAACCTATCGAAGGCCTTGGATTGATCTGAATTGATCAGCGCGGCTTCACTATCGACTTGTTCTAAGATCAAGCAGAATATTTGAAGGTTGTCCTTAATAGTCCTGCCCTTCACAGCACAAGTCTGTTCGGAGCCAATCAGACTGGAGAGGACAAAATGCAAACAGTTGGCTAAGATCTTTGCCAAAACCTTTACCTCTGTATTTAACATGGTTAAAAGGCGAAAGTTACATAATCCATCTACACCGCTATTGTCCTTGTGTACCAACTTGATCACACCTCTGGTGAAGCATTGATGTATAGACCCCTACTTCATCCAAGAATAAAAACGGGCGACTGCCTCAAGTAAACTTCGGAGGGAAGACCATCTAATCCCGGAGATTTGTCCAGGCTGACATGTTTCAGCACTTTCCATATTTCCGACTCTGTAATTGGATCCTCGCACCTAGCTGCTTCAGCTGCCTCAAGAGAGGGAAAGTCAGTTAAATAGACGTCGAACTGAACAGGGCTCAGATCGGGCTCCTTGGTAAAAAGTTCCTGAAAGTAATCACGAAAAGCCTCACATATGCCCGCGTTTGTAGTCCCGGTCCGGTTATCCGGCAATATGTCGCCGAGACGCATTCCGAGACTCCTCTGCAAGCAATTCAGTGAACATTCTTTTTAAGCTAGCCCTAACTACCAGAGTTTGATCCTTCTTGATAAGCAAGGAGGACAACTTTGCCTTAGCTAAGGTTGTTTCCTCACTATCACAGGATTTAATTGCCCGATTGAGCTTTCGCAAAAAAGCCGTTTGCGCCGCTAATCTATCTAGATTGAGTCGACGTCTAAAATCAACAGAAAATCATCTAATTTTAGATTTAAATTTGTCTCACCAGGCATTCCTAACCACAGCCGCTGTCAATTCCCTCTTGATCATTAGTAGCATCTGGTCCCGGAAATCCTGCTCACCAAATAATAAGCAGTTTAATTTCCAATAGCTATCCATCCTAACCTTAGCCTTATCTAATTTTACACGAACCTATGATCCGAATAAACAATATAATGGGAATTGAACACCCTAAGAACCCTACAGCAACTCTTCTCTTCGAGACTCGGTCGAGGTAGATAGAACGCACCCCATCAGCCGACCCGCCTCTATTTGTTCAAGTCCATACTACCTCACGGGTCTGCTCGTTCCGGTAAGATCGAACTTATCCTGAAATGGTTTCTCGTACCGGTTATTAGTACCCGAAGATAGCTCTATACTATCTCTGTCGAGGTGGTCAAAGACGGCATTTCAATCCCCCGCTAAAACTACCCCGATGAGATGTCGTTAAAAACTATTCGATCTGCCGAAACAAAGCAGGCTGCTCAGAATGATCATTGGGCGCATGGACCCTATTGAGACGAAGAGCCTTATCCTTTACGGTAACATCCAGCACGCAAAGCCTGCCGGACGGATCTGAAAACACAAGAATACACGCAGCCTTAAAAGACTTGCTCACTAGCCAAGAGATATTTCTCCAACGACAATCAAAACATACGTAGAAAAACGGGTCACCTGTACGTAACAAACATTCACCCCGAGGCGCTGAAGGTCTCGAAAGAGCCTCGCCCTGCGAGACTCCGACTTCACTCCTCGGACATTCACGCGAGCTAACCAGAGAAAAATGATCAGCTCGATTAGGGTTGCTCTTCTGCATTGAACATGACCGGGCACCAACAGCCTGTCCCATTGATCTAATGGCCATATCAATCACGACGGTATCATCAGGAAACAGGCCGCCAATGTCCCTAGGATATGTTAACTTAACGGCTCTATACAGGGATGGGTAAACAAAAACGGAAAGCCTCCGTAAACAATGTTTTTTTTTTTCATGTCATGTGTGCATAAATTATGTAGGCCGCAGGAAGCAACAATTTCAATGAAGATTTGGCATACTCGATCATGCCCCAAATTGCCCGCGTACCCGGGCTGGATCGCACAAATCGCTGATTTAAAATTCTCCCGAACTTCAACGTCTTTCCCATTTATGTGGCGAAAGTTCCACAATACTTTTAGAGTTTTCGGGTTTCTCGTCTGCCCGAAAATCCTCTCCGCTTGTTCGCGGGATACGCGCCAGAAGTCTTCCCCTGGGAGATATGGCGGTTGGATTTTTTTCTTTCATCTTTTGAATGAGACTTGCGCTTCCGGACTTCTATTTCTCTTTTTTGGGGCTGATTGTGAAGGAGAAGGTGTAGGTGTGGGTTTTGGTGTGTACGTGGGTGTATGGCTAGAAGTGATTTTAAAAGTGGATGGTTGAGATAATGAAATGTCACTTACAATTTTTTGCTTGAATGGTGTGCTTGTCAGTGAATTAGGCGGAGGTGGCCCGAAAAATGATTTTTTTTTTATGAAAGGGGAAGACGGGGCAGCGGATGAGTTTCGCGGCACCACCAGCAACCTTTGTTTTTAGCCCGCTTTTCATCGAAGATTTTCTTTAACTTTTAAGTCCAGTATCTTCTGCCAGCTTGGTTCGTTTAATTTCTTTAACTCTGATGCTGTTTCTTTATACGATGCCAGGACGTCTTCCTTAGTGCTGGTAGAGGGAATGGGACTGTAGGTGTTATTCCTAGGTTCATGTTGGGACTGAGGACACTCTGTGGGTTTCTTCTCTTTGCTCTTAACTAGTGCACGACATTCCCCTTCTTTTTTCTCCTTATCAAAATTTGCAGAAAACCTCGGTCTTGGGAGGAATGTAGGCGAGGATCTAACCGTGGGATTTTCCTTACTGGTCTGTGTCGCAGTAGGCCTATTACAGACGCCGCGGAATTAACAGTATCACCCAGACGGGGATTTCGGTAGTCAGTTTCTTGAAAAGTGCTCCTAAAATTTGGCCGTGCTGCATAAAGAGGTCAGCGAGGTGCTCTCCCATTGCCTGACGTGGGACCTCGAAAACAGCCAAGCTGGTCCTTTGACTATCGTCATATTCCGTTCTTAAAATGAGGTCTTTAGTATTGAATTCGTTCTTTGTCATGATCAAGACAATCTTCGGCAGTGGTCAGCAATACGTCCCACATCAAGAAAACTGCTCCTTTCATTACTCTTTGGGGTTTAATCCCCAGTGACATAAGTGACTTTAGAACTGTGGCATTCGTGGAGTGACAAATTTTGCGCGAACGTTTGTCCACCACGAAGACAGACACCATTCACTTTTCGAATATCTTCAATTCTTGAACGTCTACAAGGAGCCCATATAATTTGACGAGATCAGTGTAGCCTTAAGCCTTTTCCAAAAACTCACACACTCGTCCCAATCCAGCTAGGTTATAGGACATAGGTCATTCTAGAAGCATCCCCAAGGACCGAGGTTTTCTGTTGGCATGAGCAGTGAAATTGTATTCATTGCTGACTTTTTAGGCGAGTTGTGTAACTTACATACAGCACCTAGTGGTTTACTCCAGCGAACACCCGTCTGAGTATTGATCAATTCAACATTGCTTAATTTAGTTGATTGCGGGAGAACCGGTGTTTCAACGTGATGCGGTTATAAGTACAATTTTCTGATTGACTGTTTTTAGTAGTACAAATATAAAGCGCGCATATGTTCAAAACAATTCTTGAATCTGTGAAGCATATAAAACTGAGCCCACTTCCGCTACGGCATGGTGTTTTTACGAGATTGGGGTCAACTTTTCGTACACCCTATTTTGCAAACAGCTTTCCACGAAGAAATGCTTACCTTTTTTTTCTTTGATTCTTTATGTAGAATCTATTTTGTTTATTTTGATTAACACTCATTAAAAATGAACAATAAAAAAAAAGCAGCATTGGTATTTTAATATACACGAACATAAACATTTAGATATTGTAAAAGGCACTAATGCAGTAGTAAATTTCATAATGTCTTTTTACGAATTTTTATTCTAATTTCCATTTCATTTTCCTCCTTCTCTCTCCATCTCTCTCAATTCGATTTTTTTTTCATTCATTGTCTCTAGTTACTTTTTTATCAAATTCAGTCTGAAATGAGTTTAAATAAATAAAAGTAAAACTCGTTTGGGCAACGAATAATGAATAACAATTTTAGAAAATTAACGAATCTCCACCAAAAATACAATAAAATAATAATGGCGGAGGGGCAATTTGCTTTAAATAAAAATCCTAAACTTAAAAGAAATTGACTACGTTTAGACACAACCGACGGCTCATGGCCGGTGCAAGAATCTTGACTTTGCGGGAGACTTTTTCAGATCAACTCTTTTTGTAATCCATTTGACACATCGTTTTTTTTTTTGGGGGGTTTCGTTTTGACGGGCACGAATTTTAATCATCTCCATCATAGAATAAAATTTTTTAAGACAGAAACGCCATTTTCTTGATCACGGCTCATGTAATGCTGGTGTTCCGTATTTCTGAATAGGAACGATTTTGACGGGCACGAATTTTAATCACATCACACACACACACACACACACACACACACACATATATATATATATATATATATATATATATATATATATATATATATATATATATATAAAAGATTCTTTTCTATGCACAGGTTTTATTTGTTTTTCAGAACACACATGCCTGGCGTCCATCGATTTGTAACGGCGGGTCGCATGTCATTTCACGTTTCCAGTATCATGTGAAGGACTGGAAGCCTGAAATAACATGTGACCTGTCGTTACAAACCATTGATCCCCAGGTATGTGTACTCTGAAAAACAAATAAAAACTATGCAAAGAAATGTATCCTTGATATATAGGTGTATGTATGTATGTGTGTGTGTGTGTGTGTGTGTGATTTGGAAACATACTTGGACTAGTATTATCAGTGAAATCACATGATTATTAAGATGAAGAACAAGACTGATTGTAGTTTTAATTTAATAGATAGATAGAAAGAAATATGAATAGATAGAAAGAGACAGACACACAGACAGATAGATGGATAGCAGGCAGATAACATAACTAGATAGATAGGAAGCAGTTTTAATTAGATAGATAGATAGGCAGGGAGAAAGACAAGTTGATAGATACATATATAGATAGCAGTTTTAATTAGATAGATAGATAGATAGATAGATAGATAGATAGATAGATAGCAGTTTTAATTAGATAGGTGGAGAGATAGCTGTTTTATTAAGATAGATAGATAGAGAGAGAGAGAGAGAGACAAACAGATATACAGACAGACACATAGAGACACACAGATAAATAGATAGCATTTTTAAATATATATATATATATATATATATATATATATATATATATATATATATATATATATATAGGTAGATAGATAATTAGACATCATTTAGATAGACATTAGTTTTAATTACATAGATAGGTAGATTCCCACCTAAATAATATAAAAAGTAAATTTGAAGAAATTTTTCACACAATGTTTTGCAAAGTCACACACAGACCCAGATACACTGACTTACATACACATCCGACACACATACCCACAAAATATTTTCATCAATAAAATTTGGTTTCAAGCTAAATTATTAGTAGCATTAGTATTCACATTTGTAGTAGGAGGAGTAATAGTTGTAATACATATTTCTAGTAATGTAAAAATTAAAAAATAATTACGCCTTCGATTTTCCTCATTGCTTATAATCGCGAACATTTAATCATCGATTTTGTTCATTGATCTTGCACAAAATTTATTGTAATTGATTTTTCGAGGTATCTAAGAATGATAGTTAATTGCGACATTTAGAAACTACAATTTCTCTCATTGCTTATGATGGCGAACATTTAATCAGCGAATTTTTTTTATTAATCTTGCACAAATTTATTGTAATTGATTTCTATAAGCAAGTAAAAATTAAAAATGCTTGCATCATTTAAAATTTTCAATTTCCATCATTGCTGATAACCGCGAACTTTTAATCAGCAATTTTGTTCATTAATATTGCAAAATATTGTTTGTAATTGAATTTCTAGTTAGGTAAAAATGAAAAATAATTCCGCTATTTAGAACTTTTGATTTCCCTCCTTGCTTATTACTCTGAATATCTAATCAGCGATTTTGTTCATTAATCTTGCCGAAAATTGATTTTAATTGTTTTCTAGTTATGTAAAATGTAAAAATAATTCCGCCATTTAGAAATTTCGATTTCCCTCATTGGTTATAACTGCGAACATTTAATCAGCGATTTTGTTAATTAATCTTGCACAAAATTGAGTGTAATTGAATTTTTTTAGGTATGTTTAAAATATGTATATTTGCGCTGTATAGAACTTTCGATTTCCGTCATTGCTTATAAACGCGAACATTTAATCAAAAATATCTTGCACAAAATTAATTGTTATTGATTTTTCTAGGTGTGTAAAAATTAAAAATTATTTCATGATTTAGAACTTTCGATTACTGCCATTTCTTATAACCGCGAACATTTAATCAGCGATTTTCTTCATTAAACGTACACAATATTGATTGTAATTGATTTTTCTAGGTATGTAAAAATTAAAAATAATTTCAACAATTAGAACTTTCGATTTCCATCACAACTTATAACCGGGAATATTTAATCAGCAATTTTGTTCGTTTATCTTGCACAATATAAATTCTAATCGATTTTTCTCGTTTTGTAAACAATTAAAAATATTTCCGCCATATAGAATTTTCCATTTCTGTCATTACTTAGAACCGGGAACATTTAATCTGCTATTTTGTTCATTAATCTTGCACAGAATTGACTATAATTAATTTTTCTAATTATGTAAATATTAAAAATAATTCCACAATTTAGAATTTTCCATTTCTTTTCATTACTTAGAACTTTCGATTTCCGTCATCGCTTTTTAACACGAACATTTAATCAGCGATTTTTTACATTAATCTTTCATATAATTGATTGCATTGATGTTTCTAGGTATGTAAAAAATAAAAATAATTACACAATTTAGAACTTTTCATTTCTGTCATTACTTATAACCGCATCATTTAACCAGAGATTTTGTTTATTTATCTTGAAAGAAATTGATTATAATCGACTTATTCTAGGTATGTAAAAATTTTTAAAAAGTTCCGCCATTTAGAACATTCGATTTCCGTCATTGCTTATAATCGCAAACATTTAAAAGTAGATTTTGTTAATTAATCTAGCACAAAATTGATTGTAATTGTTTTTTTTTAGCTACGTAAAAATTAAAAATAATTCTGTAACTTAGAACTTTCGATTTCCGTCATTGCTTATAAACGCGTATATTTAATTAACGATTTAATCCATTAATCTTGCCCGAAATTGATTGTAATTGATTTTTCTAGGTATCTAAATAATTAAAAACAATTTCGATTTCCGTTTTAAGGTTAGGGTTAGGCTTATAACCGCGAATATTTAATCAGCGATGTTGTTCATTAATCAGGCAATAAATTGATCGTAATTGATATTTTTAAGGCATGTAAATATTAAAATTAATTCCGCCATTTAGAACGTTCGATTTCCCTCATTGCTTATAAACGCGAAAATTAAATTTACGATTTTTTAATTAATCTTAACGGAATATATTTGTAAATAATTTTTTCTCTTTCTGCAAATCAAACTACAAATGAATCAAGAATAAAATGGTGATGCAGAAATTAAATCTAAATTTGACATTTTGAGCCTTCGATTTTCGTCATTGTGAAAAACCCGAACATGAAATCGCCGATTTTTTTACGTTAATATTTCAGGAAATTGATTGTAATTGATTTTTTTCTTATTCTACACATCAAAGTACATAAGAATCTGAAATTATATGGGTATGTAAAAATTAAACCTAAATCCGCCATTTTCAGACTTCGTTTTCTGTCATTACTTAAAACCGCGAACATGAAATCTCCGATTTTGTTCATTAATATAAGAGGAAATTTATTTTAATTGATTTTTTTGTTGCTACACATCAAACTACATAAGAATCTGGAATAAAATGGTTATGTAAAAATTAAAACTAAATATTGAGCCTTATTTTCCCGACATTACTTAAAACTGCGAACATTAAATTTCCGATTTTCTTCATTAATCTTACACGAAATTGATTGTAAATGATTTTTTCTTATTCTACACATCAAACTACAAATGGTTATGTAAAACTTAAAGCTAAATATCTATCTATCTATCTATCTATCTATCTATCTATCTATCTAGTTAAACTGATATCTGCTTGCTATCAATCTATCTGTGTGTCTGTCTGTTTCTATTTATCCATCTTTCTTTCTATGTCTCTATTAAATTAAACCTGCGATCTATCTATCACTATCAATCTTGTTTTCCATCTTAATCATGTTATTTCCCTGATAATAATAGTTCGAGTATGTTTTCAACACACACACACACACATATATATATATATCAAGGACACTTTTCTTTGCACAGTTTTTATTTGTTTTTTTAGAGCACACATACCTGGCGTTCATCGATTTGGAACGACGGTTCGTATGTCATTTCAGACTTCCTGTCCTTCCCATGATATTTTATACTTACAAAACTTTACATGTTTTAATATATATATTTATATATATATATATATATATATATGTATAAAGATTTTCTTTGTACTGATATGTACGTCACATTCTGATAGATAGACAACATTTTTAATTAGATAGATAGATAGATAGATAGATAGATAGATAGATACGTAATATATACATACATACATACGTAATATAAAAAGTAAATATGAATTAATATTTCACACATTTTTATACAAAATCACATACACATCCAAGCCCCCGCACATACACACATACACACAGAGACCCAGACTCACAGTCTTACACACGCATCCGACACACATACCCACAAAATATTTTCATTACTAAAATTTGGTTTGAAGTTAAATTATTAGAAGCATTAGTATTCACATTAGTATTTAGTAGCCTAAACGATTCATCATGTATATATATATATATATATATATATATATATATATATATATATATATATAAGGTGTTGGACAAAATAATTGGAACAGGTGCAAAATCCACGCCTATATTTCAAAGACCTATTATATTAAGTACTTTAACTAAAACTTCGTAATTGCAGGTTGTATCTAATGTGAATACTTTTATTTATCTAATTTACTGTCTTTGTCTTATTTATTTGTAGAATTTAGTCAAATTTAAGCTAAATGCGTGTCCTCTCCGAGTTCGAAAATGAGCAAATTGTTGGAGCTCGTATGGCAGGAGCCTCGATCACTAAGGTTACTGAACTGTTTGGTTTTTCAAGAGCTACCATATCAAGAACTATGTCGCCATTCGAGAAACAAGGTAAAACCTCTAGCAACCGTAGCAATTCGGGCCGGACTTGCAAACTTACTGACAGGGACCGACGTGCATTGAAACGCAATATGGCAAAAAATCAATATTTTGTCCAAAACTGCTGATTTGAATAATCATCTGAATAGTCCAGTTTCTACTAAAAATATATATATATATATATATATATATAAATGATGAATTCGTTTAGAGATCACAGTGCCTGGTCTGCAGACCAATGGAAAATATTCTCAGATGTGTCCAGTTTTCTTTTCTCTTTTCCAACTTAAAGGCAGCCCAAATAATTTGACTGCCTTCTTCCAACAGTGAAACCAAATTTTGGGCCGCCATAATAGAAAATATTTCAACAAGAAAGATTATGAACATTTTGGGAGATCATGTTGATCCAATGGCCAAGACTTTATGATGGTGAGCATCTTCAAGAAGATAATGCGCCAATGTATGGTTAAGAATTGGTATGAAGAGCATGGATTCTGTGCCTCGTCCGGTTCCCCAATTTGATATCAAAATATTGTGGATTTTGGAAAAATTACCGATATCCTACAAATTTACTTTTTGGAAAATGGCTGAAAATTCCTCTGGATGAAAAAGGAAGGGAATCCGTTCCTAGATGTATTAAAGTTGAAATAAAGGAGGACCAACTCCATATTAAATAAATTTTCTTTGACAAATATTTAAATTATATACATATATATTCTTTATATATATATATATATATATTTTATTTAAAACTTTGGGCCTAGATCAATTTATCTGTGTCTTTTCTCTATTTGTCTTGTCTGATTTGTTGAATTTGTTAAATAAATTTTATCTCTATCTATCTATCTATCTATCTATCTATCTATTATAAATCAACCTGTCTGTCTCTTTCATTCTATCTATCTATCAAATTAAAACTGCATTCTATCTCTATCAATCTTGTTCTTCATCTTAATAATAATTTTAAAACGAGTATGTTTCAATATATATATATATATATATATATATATATATATATATATATATATATATATATATATATATATCAAGGATAGGTTTTTATTTTCAGAGCTCACATACCTGCGGTTCATCTATTTATCTATCGAGGGCTATGTTATTTATTTCCAAATGATATTTTATACTTACAAACCTTTACATGTTTTAATATAAGTATATATATATATAAAGATTTTATTTTATTCATATGTACGTCACTTTCGGAGACATTTTCAATTTGAAGGATTTCAAATTTTATCTGTCTGTGTCAAAGTCATGATGAAATGTTTATGCTTACTATTATCTATTCGTATTTACAAATTTGAATATCTATCTATTAAATTAAAACCAAATTTTAATCATTTTTTGTGGGTCTTGTTGTCGGATCGTATGTAATCAGTGTATCTAATCATGTGACTTTCAAAACATGATGTGAAAAATTATAAATATGTTTTTATATTACTTAGGTGGAATCTACATCACACAATTAAAAACATGTCTATCTAAATATATCACTTATCTATCTATCTATCTATCTATCTATATATATATATATATATATATATATTATATTATATATACTATCATTTATCTGTGTATCTCTATGTGTCTGTCTGTATATCTGTTTGTCTTTCTCTCTAACTATCTATCTTTAAAACAACTATGTTCCATTTCTAATTAAAACCAGTCCTTCTATCATGATCTATCTAATTAAAACTGCTATCTATAAATGATCTATCAACTTGACTTTCTCCTGCCTATTCTATCTATCTATCTATCTAAATAAAACTGATATCTATCTAGTTATAACTGTTATCTGCTTGCTATCCATCTATCTGTCTGTGTGTCTGTCTCTTTTATCTAAAACAAATAAAATTAAATTAAAACTAAATCAATCTTGTTCTTCATCTTAATAATCATATGATATATATACACTTATATATCAAGGATACGTTTCTTATATATTTATTTATATATATATATATATATATATATATATATTTATATTTGTGTGTGTGTTTGTGTGTATGTTATAAATATTGGAATCTTGAACTACTATTATCAGTGAAATAAAATGATTATGATGATTAACACAAGGACTTACTGAACATTGCTCTACAGCAGGACACTAATTTCAATATATTTTACATACATGACATAAATGATAGGCAAAGTAGAAAGACCGTCAAATTAATGTCGACAGTGACAAGTTGAATCATTTGAAAGTGATTTTTCTGATTATTAATCAAAGAACCTTAATTATTATTACTTATACGAAAAGTAAAATAGTTCCTCTTTAGAAATACGGAACACCAGCATTACAATGATCAAGAAAATGGCGTTTCTGTCTTAAAAAAATCAATGATGGCAATGATTAAAATTCGTGCCCGTCAAAAACGAAACCAAAAAAAAAACGATGTGTCAAATGGATTACGAAAAGGGTTGATCTAAAAAGTCTCCCGCAAGCAAGACTCTTGCACCGGCCATGAGCCGTCGGTTGTGTCTAAACGTAGTCAATTTCTTTTGAGTTTAGGATTTTCTTTCTTGCCCCCTCCGCCATTATTATTTTATTCTATTTTTTCGTGGAGATTCGTTAATTTTCTAAAATTGTTATTCATTATTCGTTGCCCAAACGAGTTTTACTTTTTATTTATTTAAACTCATTTCAGACTGAATTTGCAAAGTAACTAGAGACAATGAATGAAAAAAATTGAGAGAGATGGAGAGAGAGAAGGAGGAAAAGATGGAAAGAAAAATTCGTAAAATAGAATAAAGAATTAATATTTTTGCGAGGAAGTCTCCAAACCGAAATTCCATGTCTGTTTTACAGTGTTGCTTTAGGTATAGCCATGGAACCTATGGAAGAAAGAGATATTCCAACAGTTCATTATTTCATTTGCTCTTTGGGATTTTAGAAAGAAGCTCGAAGATCGAATAAAGAATTGTTATTCAAATAAAGCAAATTGCTCACTGTAGCTTATCCAGTACTTTGGAAGGAATTGGCAGTCTTCCATCAGATGAGAATGATGCAAAATCTCTGGTTTCGTATAAAATGACAGCTTCATTATTCAAAGTATTCTTTTTGAAGTTCTGTTGTCTAAGAAGCATCAATATCAGATTTCTCAATAAATGCCTTCAAGTGCCCCAAACATGTTCTGGAGGTCTCTTCAACCAACAAAGCCACGAAGAGAATTAACCAGCATTTCTTCTTATGATCAAAGGTTAGTGATAAAAAGATGAGTAAATCTACACAATGCGAGTGTAAGGAGTAAAAAAATCGAATTAACAAAGAAAAAATATTCAAAAGAAATTCACGGAGAAAAAATATGAAAGCCATCTTAAAGGTAAGATTAGAATAAATGTGAATTCACAGGAACTATATTCAAAGACATTATGAAATTTAGTACTGCATTAGTGCCTTTTACAATATCTAAATGTTTATGTTCGTGTGTATTAAAATACCAACAATGCTTTTCATTTTTATTGTTCATTTTTAATGAGTGTTAATCAAAATAAACAAAATAGATTCTACATAAAGAATCAAAGAAAAAAAAGGAAAGAATTTCTTCGTGGAAAGCTGTTTGCAAAATAGGGTGTACGAAAAGTTGATTTAATCTCGTAAAAAACACCATGCCGTAGCGGAAGTGGGCTCAGTTTTATATGCTTCACAGATTCAAGAATTGTTTTGAACATATGCGCGCTTTATATTTGTACTACTAAAACAGTCAATCAGAAAATTGTACTTATAACCGTATCACGTTGAAACACCGGTTCTCCCGCAATCAACTAAATTAAGCAATGTTGAATTGATCAATACTCAGACGGGTGTTCGCTGTAGTAAACCACTAGGTGCTGTATGTAAGTTACACAACTCGCCTAAAAAGTCAGCAATGAATACAATTTCACTGCTCATGCCAACAGAAAACCTCGGTCCTTGGGGATGCTTCTAGAATGACATGTCCTATAACCTAGCTGGATTGGGGCGAGTGTGTGAGTTTTTGGAAAAGGCTTAAGGCTACACTGATCTCGTCAAATTATATGGGCTCCTTGTAGACGTTCAAGAATTGAGGTTATTCGAAAAGTGAATGGTGTCTGTCTTCGTGTCACTCATGTCACTGGGGATTAAACCCCAAAGAGTAATGAAATGAGCAGTTTTCTTGATGTGGGACGCACTTCTGACCATTGCCGAAGATTGTTTTGATGATGACAAAGAATGAATTCATTACCAAAGACCTCATTTTTAGGACGGAATTTAACGGTCGTCAAAGGACACCGTAGCCGTATTCGAGATCCCGCCTCAGGCAATGGGAGAGCACCTCGCTGACCTCGTTATGCAGCACGGCCAACTTTTAGGAGCCCTTTTGACAAACAGAACGAGGGGATGGAGCTTTGACCGAAATCTTTTGGCCTTCGTCTCCATCCCCAAATGTTTGATTTTTGGCCGAAAATGCCGGTCTTGTGTTCGTCAGTAAAACTTGTTGAAGGCGTGGAGAGACTGGTCAGGAAAATCTTGTGCTCACGAAGAAGGTTGGAGTTCCTCGCTGGCTCCCCAAATCCCCGTCTGCAAGACATTCGACGACGTCTGTAAAGGCCTTTTGCGATAAGGAGTAAAAATCCCACGGTTAAGGGGAATGTCGTGCACTGGTTAGGAGCAAAGAGAAGAAACCCACAGAGTGTCCTCAGTCCCAACATAAACCTAGGAATAACACCTACAGTCCCATTCCCTCTACCAGCACTAAGGAAGACGTCCTGACATCGTATAAAGAAACAGCATCAGAGTTAAAGAAATTAAACGAACCAAGCTGGCAGAAGATACTGAACTTAAAAGTTAAAGAAAATCTTCGATGAAAAAGAGGGCTAAAATCAAATGTTGCTTGGGGTGCCGCGAAACCCATCCACTGCCCCGCCTTCCCCTTTCATAAAAAAAAATCATTTTTCGGGCCACCTCCGCCTAATTCACTGACAAGCACACCATTCAAGCAAAAAATTGTAAGTGACATTTCATTATCTCAACCATCCACTTTTAAAATCACTTCTAGCCATACACCCACGTACACACCAAAACCCACACCTACACCTTCTCCTTCACAATCAGCCCCAAAAAAGACAAATAGAAGTCCGGAATCCCAAGTCTCATTCAAAAGATGAAAGAAAAAAATCCAACCGCCATATCTCCCAGGGGAAGACGTCTGGCGCGTATCCCGCGAATAAGCGGAGAGGATTTTCGGGCAGACGAGAAACCTGAAAACATTAAAAGTATTTTAGAACTTTCGCCACATAAATGGGAAAGACGTTGAAGTGCGGGAGAATTTTAAATCAGCGATTTGTGAGATCCAGCCCTGGTACGCGGGCAATTTGGGGCATGATCGAGTGTGCCAAATCGTCATTGAAATTGGTGCGTCCTGCGTCCTACATGATTGATGCACACATGACATGAAAAAAAAAAACATTGTTCAGGGAGACTTTCCGTTTTTGTTTACTCATCCCTGTATAGAGCCGTTAACATATTCTAGGGACATTGGCGGCCTGTTTTATGATGATACCGTCGTGATTGATATGGCCATTAGATCAATGGGACAGGCTGTTGGTGCCCGGCCATGTTCAATGCAGAAGAGCAACCCTAATCGAGCTGATCATTTTTCTCTGGTTAACTCGCGTGAATGTCCGAGGAGTGAAGTCGGAGTCTCGCAGGGCGAGGCTCTTTCGAGACCTTCAGCGCCTCGGGTGAATGTTTGTTACGTACAGGAGACCCCGTTTTTTTACGTATGTTTTGATGGTCGTTGGAGAAATATCTTTTGGCTAATGAGCAAGTCTTTTAAGGCTGCGTGTATTCTTGTGTTTTTAGATCCGTCAGGCAGGCTTTGCGTGCTGGATGTTACCGTAAAGGATAAGGCTCTTCGTCTCAATGGGGTCCATGCACCCAATGATCATTCTAAGCAGCCTGCTTTGTTTCGGCAGATGGAATAGTTTTTAACGACATCTCATCGGGAAGTTTTAACGGGGGATTGAAATGCTGTTTTTGACCACCCGACAGAGTTAGTATAGAGCTATCTTCGGGTACTAACAACCGGGACGTGAGACCATTTCAGGATAAGTTCGATCTTACCGGAATGAGCAGACCCGTGAGGTAGTATGGACTTGAACAAATAGAGGCGGGTCGGCTGATGGGGTGCGTTCTATCTACCTCGACCGAGTCTTGAAGAGAAGAGTTGCTGTAGGGTTCTTAGGGTGTTCAATTTCCATTATATAGTTTATTCGGATCATAGGTTCGTCCAGGTTCGTGTAAAATTAAATAAGGCTAAGGTTAGGATGGATAGCTATTGGAAATTAAACTGCTCATTATTTGGTGAGCAGGATTTCCGGGACCAGATGCTACTAATGATCAAGAGGGAATTGACAGCGGCTGTGGTTAGGAATGCCTGGTGAGACAAATTTAAATCTAAAAATAGATGATTTTCTGTTGATTTTAGACGTCGACTCAATCTAGATAGATTAGCGGCGCAAACGGGTTTTTTGCGAAAGCTCAATCGGGCAATTAAATCCTGTGATAGTGAGGAAACAACCTTAGCAAAGTTGTCCTCCTTGCTTATCAAGAAGGATCAAACTCTGGTAGTTAGGGCTAGCTTAAAAAGAATGTTCACTGAATTGCTTGCAGAGGAGTCTCGGAATGCGTCTCGGCGAAATATTGCCGGATAACCGGACCGGGACTACAAACGCGGGCATATGTGAGGCTTTTCGTGATTACTTTCAGGAACTTTTTACCAAGGAGCCCGATCTGAGCCCTGCTCAGTTCGACGTCTATTTAGCCGAATTTCCATGCCTTGATGCAGCTGAAGCCGCTTGGTTCGAGTGTCCAATCACAGAGTCGGAAATATGGAAAGTGCTGAAACAGGTCAGCCTGGACAAATCTCCGGGATTAGATGGTCTTCCCTCCGAAGTTTACTTGAGGCAGTCGCCCGTTTTTATTCTTGGATGAAGTAGGGGTCTATACATCAATGCTTCACCAGAGGTGTGATCAAGTTGGTACACAAGGACAATAGCGGTGTAGATGGATTAGGTAACTTTCACCTTTTAACCATGTTAAATACAGGGGTAAAGGTTTTGGCAAAGATCTTAGCCAACTGTTTGCATTTTGTCCTCTCCAGTCTGATTGGCTCCGAACAGACTTGTGCTGTGAAGGGCAGGACTATTCAGGACAACCTTCAAATATTCTGCTTGATCTTAGAACAAGTCGATAGTGAAGCCGCGCTGATCAATTCAGATCAATCCAAGGCCTTCGATAGGTTTAACCATCTGTTCCTGGAGGCTGTTCTTTCGGCGGCCAGCCGGCTTCGGACCGGATTTCGCACCTGGATCCGACTTCTGTATGCCACTCCCGGAGTGCTGTTAGAAGTATATGGGTTAAGATCTGAAATTTTCGTATCATCTCTTTCCGTCCGTCAAGGTTGTCCGCTTTCGCCTACGCTTTACTTTCTTCCGTCGGTCCTACGCGGAATTTCTCTACCTGGTGCTATCACTTCGGCCAGGTTTTCTGCCTATTCTGATTGGTTCTAGTAGCGAGCAGAGCCGAGGTTGAAGTAGCAAAGAAATCAATGATTATGACATGGTGTCTGGGGCCAAGATCAACCGCGATAAACCTGTTGGCTTGCAGTTGAGTGCGTGGAAGGGAGTTTCTTTTCCCGGACTTTTCCTCTGGATGGATGGGCCGGTCAAGATACTCGGCGTCTGGTTCGATACTGATATCCAGTTGGTAATGAATTGGTCGGAGGTATAAGGGAAGGCCGTGATTGCAGTTAATCTATGGTCTCGGAGGAATCTTTCCTTGAAGGGGAGGGCGGATGTTTGTATTTCACACATCTACCCGATTCTTCTTTATCGACTCTCTGTACTTCCACTTCCGTATGCCACACTAATGTCATTAGTAAGGCTCTTGTTTTATTTCTTGTGGAGAGACAAGGCTGCTAGAGTATCTCGCAAAATCAGTTGCCTTCATCCATCTGAAGGCGGTCTGTGTATGCCTAGCATTGAGATTCGTCAATATATGATTCGCATCGCGTTCCTAGACCGAATGTGTCGCGAATCGGATGAGGAGGGTGCCTTCTGGAAGGAAGAATTTTCCATCCCTGAGAAGTGTACACTCATGCGAGGATGATGAAATGATTAGGTCATTGAGAAAAGACCTTTTTGGTGCTGCCTCCTGCTAGTAGCAAAGAAAAGTAAAAAAAAAATAGTCTCTGACAAAGTTGGGCCGCGCATCAAGGCACCAGTGATTACGACAGCCAGGGAACAGCTTTCTTCCTGAAACCCCCCTCCAAAGCGTATTATCGACCTTGCGGAAGTCTTGGAAAAGGCTAAGTTTTACGCACATCTTGTAAAAAAGATGGGCTCTTAGACAACGTCCAAGAGGTAAAGATGTTTGAAAACAGTATGGTGTCAGTCTTCGTGGTTGACTGGTGCGGAAAATCCTTCGTTTGGGTACTCGCTCACATTCCCCAAAAAGCAGACTGTGACTTCAAACGAGGGCTTATGTGAGGCTTTTCCCTGCCTTGCGGGCGCTGAAGCAAGTTGACCTGGACAAATCTCAGGGATTAGATGGTCTTTCATTACGAAGTTTACTTTAGGCAGTCGCCCGTTTTTGTTCCCTTGCTGGCACTGATTTTCGGCAACTGGATGAAGCAGGGGTCTATACCCCAACGCTTCACCAGTAGCTTGATAATGTTGTTACGAAAGGACAAGAACGGGGGGATGGGTTAAGTAACTGTCGCCCTTTAATTAAAACACAGTTAAAGATTTTGTCTAAGGTCTTGGTGAACCGTTTGCAGGTAGTACTGTAATAGTCTTGTGCTGTGAAGGGTAGGACTATTTAGGACAACCTTCATATGGTACGCTTGATCATCTAGCAAGTCGACAGTGAAGCCGCGCTGGCCACTTTAGATCAGTCCAAGGCTTTACGATAGGGTTTACCATCGATTTCTGGACGCTGTCCATTGAGCGGCCGGTTTCGGGCGGAATTTCACACCTGGATCCGACTTCTGTGTTAAACCCCTCCCCAAACAGACAAATGCATTGTTCATATGGGGACTAGTTGGGATTTTTATAGAGACAATGAGGTATTATGGTGGATGTAGTAAGAAAGGTACATAAGAATGTGTTGTTTTGATGTAAGGCAAATTGTTTGTATAACTGGGTCAGTGTTGTAGCTAGTTAAGTTTAAAGTTAGGACAGAAGAAGACCGTCCTTTTCCCCAATTCCACATTTTTGACCTTATTCCACATTTTCTCTAAATAAATATCAGTTTCCAGCAGTCAGCTCTGACAGCCGGACTTAACATTCTTGCTCGTTTGTATATGATTTTATTACTATCTTTCTGTTAATATAATTGTTAATTCAATTCCTCTCTTTGTGTCTGTATTTCTGGCCCCAGCAAAGCCACAACAATTATTTTTTAATAACTAATTTCGACATTATAATTATCTTTTATTATTTTTTATTTAAACACTTAATAATGAAATACTACTAATTTCTTTCTTTGGGATCATCTCAAAAGAAAGGTGTATATACCAACAAGCGAACAACAATTCAACAGCTGTAGGATGAAATAATAAAGGCATATTGGTGAGATCGAGGAGCAAATATGCAGAGACGTCATAAAAAATTTGACCATCGAGTGGAGGTATGCTGCCGAAGCCTTGACGGATATTTGGCCGATATTATTTTCACACATAATTGACATGACTTATATAACATGATCCAATAGAAAAATAAATAATTAAAAAATAAATAAATAAAACTGATTTATTTACTGCTGACTTTGATCCGTCTTAATGAAACACCCTTTACAATTCCATTCAGTACTTCTCTACCTTGAGTGACACTTGGGCCTTGTATTGGGTGAATATTAGGAAAAAAAGGGGCAGACTCAGGTGATGAGAACTGGATAGTCAATGACACACGGATTATATGTGGAACAAGGTGGGGCCAAACATACCCAACTAGAAAGAAGAATGCTCTGAGGTTAATGCAACATCATACAATAATCTTTTCCTTGAAACTTTAATTTTATTTTTAATTCGAAGCTAATAGACAAAATTTAATGTTTCCAATAAGCAAAATACTTTGATGTCGAAACAACAAAACGAGTATTATTTATTATCTGGTTGTTGTGGGTTGTTGGAGAGACGAAAGACGGTAATAATGACTAAAATTGTGACTCTGGGGTCAAATCTAGATCAAATATGGATCAGAATCCGACAGAATGATAAGATAAAGAATAAGTAATGTATGCAAGTCTTTCTCGTATGTTTTTCATTTTATAGATGTGTATGACTGACCAGATAATTTAGTTTAAATAAATGCTAATATTTTTTTAATTAAACCACACTGTGACATAGAGAGAGAGACAAGCCTCCACACCTCATCCAGAGGTGTATTTAATAATGAACAGTGCTAAAGAATTAGGATGAAGGTGCTAATTACTTGGGTAGAAGGGATTCCGGATTAATTCCAGAAATAAGTTGTTTTTTTTTTTCTCTTGTTTTTTTCTCTTAATAATTGTTTCTGGGGTTGAGTTATTAGTTAATTAAATGTAATAATTCCAGAGTGATTAAGAGACGGATTCGTTAAAGTAAACGTTTGTGATAAATGGCGAATTGGACTTTTGGGTTGTCTGAATGGCGGAATTCAACCAGACGGGAGAAGTGGTTTTGGCAAAACTTAAGTAGACGTTGTCTGCGGAAGACCCAGCAGGAGGTCTGAATCCGATTTTAGTATCTCTTGAAAACTGGGTTCCCGAAGAGTTTTGGAGACCGGAAAAGGTTGCATGGTGGTCAAAGGCGATTTGCATATTAAAATTCGGGGGTGGTGCCTAAAGATGCTTTAGCTCCGTCTCTCTCTATATAAGCTGCCCGCATGCTTGAGTTAGTGAGATCGAAGAACCGGGGAAGAGACCGCTTGTTGGAATTTGCTGGTCCGGTTGGTTGGTTGTCACGCGCCCAAGAGGTCCGATCCGAACCCAGAAATAGAAACAGACCCTGTATGAAACCAGTTAATTTTGCCAACAAAGCTGAGAAACCAAACTGCTATAATTACACACTCCGACGAAGATCCCCGAATTACTTCCCTTAGATCAGCCGAAATTGTTTAGGCATAAATTTTCCTACTCTCTCTCTCTGTCACTTCCGACCCCAAACGAGTGAACCTAGTTAAAAAAATTTTGTACTCGTGTAAATTCTTCGGTAGTGACATAAAAAACAGTGGTCTAAAAAGGGCTCTTTGTACAGGAACAGAAAGAGTTGCTTTTTTTTTTCATGTCTTTGCGTCTACGACAAGAAACTTTTTCTGCATGAATAGTGATTTCCTTTCAGCTTAATACCCAGCCATTTCTTCCCCTTCCCGCCGGACCGTCCTGGAGAGATCGATACACTGCTGTTCGGATCAAGAATACACAACGTGGCGAATTGTGGTGGTTCCTTCAGTTCATCCGGGGGAAGATCGGGTGGATTTCTTTTTCGGTCAGAACCACCGGAGAGACAGGACATAGCTGCAACAGTCAGGGTTTATTACGTTAGAACACAACAACCTGATAAATAATATAAGATTTATTTTGTTGTTTCTCATTTTGACCCGTATTTTCGTCTATATAAATGTTAGGTGGTTTTTAATTATTTACACGAAATTATAACTTCCCGACACGAGTTTCAATATTTTGTGTTCATTTAGTGGAAACAAATTAATGTCAGAGAAAAGGAGTGCGTTACAATGTATATGGACATTTGTTGAGATAGATAGATAGATAGATAGATAGATAGTTGAAAAGTTTGAGATAGATAATGAATAGACTGAAATAGATAAGGGACGGATTGAGAAAGATAATGAACATAGATAGATAAATAATGAACAGACTGAGATAGAGATTGTGAACAGATTAAGACAGATAGACAGACAGACAGACTATCTAGCTTTCTAGGTATGTGTATTATCTATCTATGTATCTATTTCAAACACTTCATTATCTATCTATCGATCTATCTATCTATCTATCTATCTCTCTCTCTCTCTATATATATATATATATATATATATATTAGACTATTCATTATCTATCCATCTATCTATCTGTTCCCTATCCATCCATCTATCCATTAACCTCATGTACACGTAAAAAAACGATTAAAAATAATGGAAGCCGTCATAATAAAAAAAAAGGTGACACTCAATAATATTACCTACGAACTCGGTCAAAATGTGCTGACTGTCTTCGGAAAATAAAACATCCCAATAACTCTAGAAACATACACACAACCGATACACCCAATTAACTGTGTGTTTATCTAAAAATAAAAATACGCTGAAATTCACCTTCTTCCGCCGGTTAAGTGGTTCAAACTCCGACTGACGCCAATTCAACCGGGTTTCAATCCTAGCTAAAAGGCAAAAGGACGTCTACCCACAGTGAATTGTTTGCGATACAGCCAATTAAAAAGAAAAAATTTATACAGCGAAACAGTCTGTCTGTGTATAACAATATATATATATATATGATATTAGTTCTATTAATGCTTAAATGAGGAATAATATATATATATATATATATATATATATATATATATATATATATATATCAATTTAAAATACAATATAAATTATAGAATAATATATTGTAAAAAGAGGCTGTAAACATATGATATTAGTGGTATTAATTCTTAAATAAGAAATACTAATATATATATATATATATATATATATATATATATATCAATTTAACAGGCAATATAAACTATAAAATAGTACATTGTAAAAAGAGGCTGTAAACAACCGCGTTTAAGAAGGTGTAATCCAAAAAAGCGCGTCTTACAAAATCCGAAAAATTTAAGGGGAAAATGTAATTAAGAATATCGGTCGAAACCTGGGAAGACTGGTAGCTTTAATTTTGGTGTTCTTAATGATATATATATATATATATATATATATATATATATATATATATATATATATATTAAAAAGAAGAGAGATAGATAGATAGATATATAGATAGATACCCAATTACACATTTCTGTATAGCGCTGCTATTTTCATTGTTATTATACACACAAATACACACACATAAATACACACACATAAATACACGCACACACACACACGCACACACATATATATATATATATATATATATATATATATATATATTATAGTAAAGAGAAAGAACAGTAAGCAATATACTCCTGTGTACTTATTAATTTTTTTATTTTTAAAAAACAGTGCTCAATAAAGTAACTCGTTTTTGATACAATAGGTATCAGTGAATACCTACCACCCCTTGTCAAAATTCCTTAGAAAGTAATATTATATTATGTTGAAGCTTGGATAAGCATGGAATAATAATAATACAACACAAAATGTATTGAAACAAGGAAAAGGTACACAATATTTACAGTTAGTTTTGGTATATTCTTGGGAAGACTGTTCCTGTAGAATGGGTTGACTTAATCGCAGTCGGGCAGAGTCTCTGGATTGGATCTCTTGTTACTTCCCCCGTCTTCCCGGTACCAACCCATATTTATATGGTCGGTACTCCACTATGTAAATTAGGTGGATCGTACCACAACATATTATGTGTTTATAAAACTCAGTAAAATTCAAAATATTTTATTCCAAATTTCACTTGAAAATGAAACAGTACAAGGGACATTAATTCTATAGTTTTATTTAAAGTTTTTAGTTTCTGTTTTTGAAACGTGGTAATTCCTGTGTAGCGATAGAATGATATTTTTAAACTAGTTGCATACTTTCTCTTTTTTCTGTTTTTAGTTACATTTAGTAAATACTACAAAAGTAAATAAAAACAAAGACCGTGAATATATATTCACATGAAATTTCTCAATTCATTTAATTTAGTTTAAATTCCGTAAAACAGAGAGAAATAAGAATTTTATGCAAGCATTAAAAACATTTGAAAGTTTGAGTCAAAAATTAAAATATACTTCAATATGAAATGTCTTATAAACTGACGTACATATGAATAAAAAACAAGATTTTTTCATTCTAGATTTAAATATCCTGGTTTTTGAGCGATATACGATATATTATGAAACAAGAAAACATTCAAATATCCTGCAATGGCCGGGAGACTTGAAATGACATGCGACCCATCGTTACAGTCCAATGATTCCCAGGCATCTTTGCTAGGAAGAAACAAATAAATAAAAAATCGTGGAAAATAAAGAACTCTTATATATATATATATAGAGAGAGAGAGAGAGTTTAAACAAAAACGGACGGGAAATTGTGGAGAGCCATGTTCCCCAATCCTATGAAGCGACACGACGGCTCAAAGAAGAAGAAATAAACCTTCAAAATGACACTTGTAACTCGTTTTACAATGCATTAACGAAATCTGAACATAAGTGAGAGTTTTATTTAAATTTTATTTTATTTTATAACATTGATCGATTTACAAACAAGTCTCGATTCGAAGATTAGAATAAAATAAGAAATTCACATTTCTTGAATTTTATCAACAACTCGAATTTCAGTTTGTTTCAAAATCATGAAATACAGTAGACGTTTTAGATTTTTTGACGATACAATCAAAATTATGTTGACTTGTCTTTGACTTAAACATCAAAGTTCAAAAGATTTTTCATTAATATTGGTGTGTGTGGGGGGTCTTTCGTTCTAATTACATAAGTAAAATGTCGAGTTTATCTTTCGTTTTTATTACCGAATGTTAAAAAGTTACCTTGTATTTTAAACCCGAAGATAATTTCAATTTTACCTTTTCTAACCATTAATTACTTTTGAATTTTTATTAAAACTCATCTTAAATATATGTGCTAATTACATTTAAATTCGTTTCTGAATTTTTTTATTAATTAGTATTATAAAATATTTAAAAACAATAATTAAAATGTATCAAAAAGTGTTTTACATTTTATTTTACAATAAACATTTTTAGTTGAGCAAAACAAATTTTATATCGTGCACAAGAAATTAGTTAAATTAATTAATATTTTTAATTAGTTTATACCACAAACTAATAAAAACATTATTTTATACCAGTTTTTACTTTATATTGCATTAATATTTGTTTTAATTTAGACAAATTTTATATCGTGCACAAGAATTTAGTTAAATTAATTTTTAATTAGTTTATAGTGTTTACCACAAACTAATAAAAAGTATTATTTCATACTAGTTTTTACTTTAAAATGCATTAATAATTTTATTTTAGATTATTTTTTATTCTATTTTACTAATAAAAATCTTCTTTTATTTTGACTACTTTTTTTATTTTATACTAATAACTAATAAAATCTTTTTCTTTTATTCTACATTTTATTTCTAAATTAATGACTAATAAAACAAAAAAACTATAGGTTTTTGCTATTTTGTTTTTACTTTCAATCTTACATTTCCTTCGAACTGGATTCATTTTATTTTAGTTTTCTCAACAATTTCAAACGCAAATCAACAAATATTGACAAATTTACCTTCGAATATTTTTAATAATTTATTGATTTTTTTTTTTGATTTCCATTTTAAGAGAAATAAAATAAATATGAATTTGATTTCAAAAAATAAAGAATCAAATTTTATTCGACATTTTGGCTTTATTTACATTTTCCAAATGATCCCGATGAAGAGAAAGAGACATTTCGATCCTCTTTAATCTTGAAACCATTTCACCCAAAGTAAGGCTAGAAAGCCACTCCGAAGCTAGTGTATTCTCAGTATGTCATATTTTGCTCTCTAACTTCTTATTTACTGATTTCGCTGCAAATTGCGTGGCAGATTCAAAATCACAATTATTTATCATCTCTTTAATAAATAGATATTCTATCTATCTATCTATCTATCTATCTATCTATCTATCTCAGAACTATTCATATATATCTATCTCTTTATCTCACCCTCTCTCTCACTCTTGTGAAAGAAAATCTTTTTGTCCCAAAAATAAATGAATAACAAGTAATGATATTGGTTTCTTTGTCTGTCTATATCTCAGTTCTTTTCATATCTATCTATCTATCTATCTATCTATCTATCTATCTATCTATCTCGGTCCTTTTCATATCTATCTATCTATCTATATCGGTCCTTTTCATATCTATCTATCTATATCGGTCATTTTCATATCTATCTATCTATCTATATCGGTCCTTTTCATATCTATCTATCTATATCGGTCATTTTCATATCTATCTATCTATCTATCTATCTATCTATCTATCTATCTATCTATCTATCTATCTCAGTTCTTTTCATATATTGCTATCTATGTCAGTCCCTTTCATATCAATCTATCCATCTCTCAGTTCTTATCTATCTCTCTCAGTCCTTTCCATATCTATCTCAGTCCTTTTAATATCTATCTATCTATTGATGTGAATATTTTTTTCGATTGTCGCCGGCTGCGAAGACAATCACGTCTTTGTTGGCGATTTGAAAAGCAGATCCATCCTAGAATTCAGTAACTCTGGGAAAATAGTCGGCCAATATCCTTTAAAGGACGGAGGGAAGGAATTCTACCCCTGGGACCCGTGTCGCCTTTCGGAAGACATTTTGGTTGTCTGTGTCCTTAGGGACCGCGTATGGAGTCTGGAAGAATTTTCTTTTTGGCACAAAAAAAATATCCGCGATTTTTGCAAATGCAAAAATCAATTCACACAAAAAAAATAATTTTTTTTCTTTCTGTCAAATTAACAAAAAACAAAAAAATTTTTGCTTGCGAAAGAATTTTCAAAAAATTGTTTGTTTTAATGAAAATGGACAAGAAATTAAAACAATCCATCCCAGAGGGTCGTTGGGGGAGAGTATTTATCCCCCCACTCCGCCTTCGTGCCGATCCCATGACTGGGAATTTGTGGGTGTCAAGACAGACAGAGTCGGAAATCTTTGTCTGGAATCAAAAACGAGAAATTCTTCAAAAGTTTGAAATGGATGAAGAAATTTCCGATTTTTGTTCAAATAAATTTGGCCATTTTTATTTTTCGACAAAACACGAAATTTTTTCTGTTTTACCGAAAAAAGTTTTCTTCAAATTCCCGAAAGAATCTGAAAATTGGCCGACGATTTTTGTTTCCAGCCGAAATTTGTTTGTTTATTTTAAAAACGATGGAAAAGATTTATTAAAAATTTTAAAAATTAATAATTTTGAAAATTTTTAATAAATCTTTGCAAATAAAATTTATTATTTTAAATTCGTTTTTGAAATATTTTCTTCAATTCAATTTTTTTTCATTTTTTGTCTCCGACCATCAATGGTTGACAGAAAAGGTGAAAAGGAAATTGATTTAATTTCGAAGTGGCAATATCATTATTATCTCATTAATTCTATGTATCAGTCTATCTATCTTTCTATCTATCAATCAGACTATCTTGCTATTTAAAAGAAAAGGGAAGAATTTTTAAATTCTCTATCTCACACAAACTTTCTCTCTCTTAGACCCCTTCCATAATATTCCATCCATTATTATCTTATTAATTCTAACTATCAGTCTATCTGTCTTTTTATCTATCACTCACACTATCTTGCTATTTAAAAGAAAACGGGAGAATTTCTACCATCTATCTTTCATACAACCTTCCCATCTCTCTTTTAGTCCCTTTCCATAAATTCCATTCATTATTATCGCATTAATTCTATCTATCTGTCTATTTATCTTTCTATCTATGAATCACTATATCTTGCTATTTAAACGAAAAAGGGAGAATTTCTACCCTCTCTCTCTCTTTCATACAACTTTACATTCTCTCTCTCTTAGTCCCCTTCCATGAAATCCCTCCATTATTATCTCATTAATTCAGTCTATCAGTCTATCTATCTTTCTATCTATCAATCACTCTATCTTGGTATTTAAAAGGAAAGGTGAGAAATTCTACCCCCACTCTCTCTCTCCTTCATACAACATTTCTTCTCTCTGTTAGTCACCTTACATAAATTCCCTCCATTGTTAACTCATTAATTCTATCTATCAATCTATCTATCTTTCTATCTATCAATCACGCTATCATGCTATTTAAAAGAAAAACGGAGAATTCCTACCCCGTCTCTCTCTTTCGCACAACCTTTCCTTCTCTCTCTTAGTTGCCTTCCGTAAATCCCCTCCATTATTATCTCATTAATTCTATTTATTAGCCTGTCTATCTATCAATCCCTCTATCTTGCTATTTAAAAGAAAATGGGTGAATTTCTAACCTCTCTCTCTCTCTCTTTCATACAACCTTTCCTTCTATCTATTAGTCCCCTTCCATAAATTCCCTCCATTATTATCTCATTCATTATATCAGTCTATCTATCTTTCTATCTATCAATCCTTCTATCTTGCTATTTAAAAGAAATGTTGTGAATTTCTACCGTCTGTCTCTCTCTCTCTTTTTCATACAACCTTTCCTTTTATCCCAGTCCCATTCTGTAAGTTCCCTCCATTATTAACCCTTTAATACTATCTATCTATCTATCTATCTATCTATCTATCTATCTATCTATCTATCTATCTATGTGTCTGCCTGTAATCCTTCATATTTATAGTAACATTATTACTCGCTTGAAAACTTCTCAGATAAGTCAACTTTTAAGCACCAAATTTGTACCCAAGAAGAAAATTGGAAACAAAAAAAAAGAACTAAAAACATCTATCTATCTATCTATCTATTTAATTAAAACTGGTATCTATCTATCTGTTTGTCTGTCTGTCTATCTATCTAGCTATGTATGTCTCGATCGATCTATGTAATTCAAATTGATTTCTCTCTCTGTCTACGTATATATCGAATTGAATCGCATATCTATCTCTGTCTCTCTCACTCTCTCTCAAATTTTAATAATGAAACTCTTTTGTGGTTATGGGTCGGATGCGTGTGTAAGTCTGGTTCTCTGTGTGTGTCTGTGTGTGGGCTTGGATGTGTGTCTGTGACTTACAAAATAACAACTTTTCTTTTCCAGCCGAATTTTAAATTCACAAAAATTGTCTAATTATCGAATTTTTGTAATTTTTTCCATACTCATGTCATTAAAGATGAGGATTCTTTTCACATAAATTTTCACTGACAATTTTCAAGGTAAGTTATTTTGACCCCCACCATTATTATATTTTTTTTTAAGTTTTAATAGGTAATTTTTAATTATTTTTCCAAATGTATATATAAAATCATTCTTTATTTGATAATAAAATTTAAAAAATTAAAAAAAAAAAACATGTCTTTTTGAAATTGGAAATAAAAAAGAAAGAACTAAAAACATCAGAATAAGGCGAAACAAATCGTCAAGTGTCTTAAATCGTTAATCAAAAAAAAAAAAAAACCTAAGCGAGTAGAAAGACTAAAATGTAGAGTGCTCAATACGGTAAGTAGATCGGTAAATTAGAATAAATCCCAATGAGTCAGGCAAACCTACGTAAGTTTCACATAAACGGATCTTCAGGGTAAACTGACTAAAAAAAGTATAAAAGGAAAAGGAATTCAAACTACTTAGAGGATTATAAATATTTTACGCCATGTTCTTCGAGAATACATACACACACACACACACACACACACACACACACACATATATATATATATATATATAGTCGTGCAATGATTGGACAAGTGGATCTAAAAGTGTGAATATTTAAGATTGTGCTGCAAATAAAATATGCAATATCCACAAACATGAATTAAAAGAAATGGCCAAATGCTAACGATATTCAATCATGACAAAAATTTTCTGAGATAAGGTATTATATACATTATTTACATCATTCGAACTATTGTCCTCATCTTTGTCGCCATATTTATTGCGACGTTTCGGCTCCGGCCTTATTCAGGTGGTTGGAATGCCGAACTGAACCCTTTATTTCGCTCACTGGTGTAGACTGTTCTAGTTGCACATGCCATGTTTAATGGATGTCAGTTATCAGTTATCTACAGTTAATTTCCCTCAGAAAGTTCTCCACTGCCTTAACTGGGTATTGAACTTACACTCTTTTTGGGGTCCTGTCACTGGATCTACCTAACCCTTTATCTACTGTGCCATATGTCCTTTACAATTTCTTTGTTTGTAATGATGTGTACAAAAGTATATTTAAAAGAAAAAGGTTTTTGCTATTTCGTAAATGTTCAATGACTTAAAAGCTGTCTGCTTTTGATTAAAAAGGTTGAATTTAACTTAGACAAAAGTTTTTCTATGAAAGATATTGAGTTTAAAAGTTTGTTGTGTAAATTTTTCTAATCACTCATAATGGAAGTTTGTTTCTTTGGTGGCACATAATTCCCGTGTGTATCTTTCGCGTGTGTGAACCTCAGATATACTTATTTTATAAAATACAGAATTATGACACAAGGCCGAAAAGGGGGAAAGGCTGGTCCACACTGATCATCCTATACCTAGCTAATCCAATTCACGACCCATTCACACGTTACAATTTTTACATTTACCGCAAAAACTCGTCCGTCACCATAAACGCGTCCCATGACTTGAAAATTGAACGATAATTAAATATGTATACATAAAAAATTTCGGATAAAAAAATGAGAGGCGGAGGGGTATGAACATATAGACAAACAAAATATAAAACTGATGCTAGTAGGGCCCGTTCCGCCCTCAAAAAGAGAGACGCCGCTGTATTCTGCCCATTGGACAAAATTAAGAGGCACTAACGCTAAGGGAGATGGAAAGGAGAAAATATATACGGACATGGGAAATATGAAAGCAGACCAAGTCCAGATGAAAAGGGAGGCAAAACAAACAGGGGAGGTTGTGAATCTCAACTTGGATCATTACTAAAGATGCAGCCGAGAGCAGGCCAAGAACAACACTTACTCACATTGACTAGGTACACAAAGCTTGTCTAGACTAACCAAGGGGAGGGCTTCACAGGGAACCACCACGGTGTAACGTAGTTGACCTAAAAGAGAAAATCAATGCCGAGCCCCATTCACACGAAACAAGCTCGCCTCAGTCACCAATCATTCGCAGAAGACTGTCGAATGCAAGCGTATTTTTTTAAATTATTATATTCAAGAACAAACAGAAAAAAAAACAAAAACGTGGAAAACTAAAAGGCAATAAGCAATTCAAGCAAATACGAATAAAGAAGAAACTAAATCTAGGGGAGGGGAAAATACAGACAAGAAAAATAGACACAAAAGAAAACAAAAAATGCACAAAAATAAAACTGGAAAAAATTCAAAAAGTTTCAATCGAAACAAAGAAAAAAGGAAAACAAAGAACAAAATAAAGTCAAAAACGTAAACAAATAAATAAAAATAAACCAGAAAAACTAAAACATTCAAGAGGGCTTCACAAATTTAAGAAACACTTAACAGTTCAGGCGCAACGAACACTGAAGCTGGACCAAGGGTGAATAATGGTCGGTCAGCGTTGCGAGGACGGTAATTTACGCCTTATGTTTCCCTAGGGCACAGGGCTATCACTGGCCGGAAGCCCGTCTTCGCCATCGACGGACAAATAAATAAAAATAACCCAGAAATACTAAATCATTCAAGAGGCTTCAAAAATTTAAGAGACACTAAACTGTTCAGGCACAACTAACACTCAAGCTGGACCAAATGACAACAAACGTACTCCACGTGTGTGAATCTCAAATGTGACGAAAATTCATTTGCCATTTATATTTTTGTATTTTCCTATGACTAATCGACTCAACGTTGCTTCGTAGCTGTTGCAAAGTCTTTCTGAGGAATGCGTGGGCGTATGTTGTACTTTGTATTATTTTTTAGCCAATAAGATTTGTTGAAACAATTAAATTAGGGATGAATTTGAAAAAGATTTTTTAGTCGGCTGAGCCTACATTTGCACAAATTTTGATTTTGTTATAGGAACTTCTCGAAGCTTAATATATATTTAACAAGCCATGAAATTCAAGAAATTGTTTGAAATTTAAATGAAGGTCACTCACTAAAACTTCTTTTTGTGGATGGGTTATTTGTATTCAATGGGTTATTTGTATTCAATGGGTTTAGCTAGGCATAGGTAAGGATGACCAACCTCAACCCAATCCCCACTTTTTAGTACATGTGCCGCAATTATTGTATTTTATAATAATAAATAGAATTCGTCTCTATATATATATATATATATATATATAGGTAACTATACTCGCCTCGAAAAACCTTCACAAGGGCACTACCGTCCTGCAATGAAAGAAGGCGTCACCAGTGGTCTCGACTTCTCCCGTACAGCGACGACAGTTTGGATATTTCTCCAAGCCTGCTGAACAAAATCACTTGGCGACCCAGAGGGCCCCACGAATCACCAGCCAAGTGAGTGATGCCTCATCATTATTGAGGCATTTCAACCCAGGCGCCCAAGACCATATCGAGCGAGCCTCCTGCTTCGTAAGACCGAGCTGTCCAATCAGATCATCTTTAACGGACCCCCTAACCAACAGTTGATACAATGCCTTACGAGACAACTCCTGGGCGTCGGAGAGGCCGTCCGAAGCCCGTAAGAGGAGCTTCAGAGCACGACAACATTCGCTGTAGAAGGAGCACTCGGCTCGGGGTCTACGGCCGGCCTCCTCCTCGCACGAGTACACACTTCTCAGGTATGGGAAATGTTTACGGACGTCTTCTTTCCAGAAGGCGCCCTCCTCATCTAATCCGCGACACATTCGGTGTATAAAGGTGATGCGAAGCATATGTTGACGAATCTCAATGCTAGGCTCAAACCGCCTTCAGAGGGATGAAGGAAACAGTCCTCGCGAGATACCATTGCGGCCTTGTCTCTCCACAAGAAGGAGAACTAGATCCGTACTAATAATATTAGTCTGGTATACGGGAGTGGAAGTACAGAGAGTCGGTAAAGGAGAATCGGGTAGATGTGTGAAACACATACTTCCGCCCTTCCCTTCAGGGAAAGTCTCCTCCGAGACCACAGATTAACCGCGATCTCGGCCTTCCCTTGTACCTCCGACCAATTCATTTCCAACTGGATATCAGGACCGAACCAGACGCCGAGTATCTTGATCGGCCCATCCGTCCAGAGGAAAGGTCCGGGAAGAGAAATTCACTTCCACACACCCAACCGCAAGCCAACAGACTTATCGCGGTTGATCTTCGCCCCTGTCACCATCTCATACCCACTTATCTCTATGCTGACTTCGTCAATCTCGGCTCTGCTCGACACAAGAACCGAAACGTCATCAGCATAGGCAAAATACCTGGCTGAGGTAGTAGCCCCAGGCAGGGAAATTCCGCGCAGGACCGGATTCGTCTTTAACTTGCGAAGGAAAGGTTCCAACGCAAGAACGTAAAGTAAAGGTGAAAGCGGACAACCTTGACGAATGGAGCGAGACAATACGAAAGGCTTCGATCTTACCCCATTTACCTCCACCAGCGCATACAAAAGTTGGATCCAGGAGCGAAAGTCGGCTCCGAAACCGGCCGCCGAAAGGACAGCCTCCAGAAAACGATGGTCAACTCTATCGAAGACCTTGGACTGATCTAAATTAATCAGCGCGGCTTCACTGTCAACTTGTCCTAAGATCAAGCGTACCATATGAAGGTTATCCTGAATAGTCCTGCCCTTCACAGCACAAGTCTGTTCAGGGCCATTTAGACCAGACAGGACAAGTCAAGACAGTTGGGCATAGAGATCTTCGCCAAAATCTTTATGATATCGTATTTCATCTGCCAGTCAAAGGGCGAAAGCACCCAGAATCTCGCCGTATTTGCCAAATAAAGTTGCCAGATGCCCTCCGATAATCCTAGGAGGGACCTCATGTACTGCTAGGGTCTTTCGCCGGCCCCAGTATTTGTACGAAAATCAAGTCTTCTGCAATTAACTCTCTGGCGAAGCTCTTACGCAGTCTTCGGTGGTGGCAGACCATCTAGTCCAGACGTCCCCATGAAAAGCCCTTGTCCTCAGCGCTTCCCAATTCAGAGTGGCTTAAACCCGAAGGACTCCAGTGCTTTCAACACTGTGTCTTTGATCGAAGGGACAAATTTTGCCAAAAGCGTCGTAGACTACAAAACTGACACTATTTTTTTTTCTCGATCTTCTTCAGTTCAACTGGATCCCCAAAGTCCATCTTCTACTACAATGCCCGCGTTTGGCACGCTCCAAGAACCCGCGATATCGATTATACATTTTGGTGGGGTCTTCCAACAACAGGGCGAATTCGGCCTCAGTCGCAGTTCAGCGGCCATTCTTGGCCTCCATGTTTTTTTTCCGATTTATGGCCATTATTGGCCTCCGGGTTATTTTGTTTTGTGTGTTGGCCATTATTGGCCTCCATACTTGGCGTATTTATTTTTACTTGAAATTTTCCTTTTAATCCAGCAACATCTTCCTCATTAGAGAAAGCAGATTCAAGGGCTGGATATTCTTCAAAACTGTCTTTATCTGCGGGGTCTTTTTTTCTGGTTGAATAGATGTTTCCTAATTGTCTTCCTATAGTCAACCAGATTAGGTTTCTTTTTAATTATTAAAAGGAAGGGTCTTTTTCCCTCTTTTCATTTCAAAAAAGGGTAAAAAGGGGGTGTAAATAATAAATTCCGCCTCATAGGCGAAAAACTAGGAAAAGAAAAATTAACAGTCAAACACAAAGTTTAAAACACAAAGCTCACCTGAAAGCGAGACAACGGACAAATAAAACCACGGTAATCCGTAAAACGTACAATAAATAATGGAGACAAAAGATATAAAAAGTTCGCTTAACGGCGAAACAATAAAATTAAAAAAGAAAACTCGAACAGAAAAAACGGTCCAGCTAGACAAAAGAAAAACAAAGAAAATACGAAAATATCAAAACTAGACAAAGCTAGTTACAAAAATCAAAATGACTGACGCCAAAACAAATAAACAAAAGAAATTATACAATACAAAGGTTACAACAAAATAACTGGACAAATAACTGGACAAATAGAGAGAAATAAGGTTACAAAAAATAATTAGACAAATAGACAATACAAAATTGGAAAAGAAAAAACAAAAAAACAGGAAAAACTTCAAGGATATTAAAAAAGAAAGAATTAAAGAATTAATAGTAAGTCAAACAAAAATTAAAGCGAAACACAGACAAGGGTTTCAAACAAAAGAAAAATTAAAGAAAATGAAAATGACAAAGGAAAACTAGAAGAAAAAGAACAAAACAAAATTAAGGTGGTAAAAATTTAAATAAAAAAGGGGAGTAAAAAAAAGGAAAAGAAAAAATCAAAATATTTTTTAAAAACAGTCGAAAAAATTCAAAAGACAGTATTAAAAAAAAACTTAACAGAAAATGACGTTCAAAACCCAGTCGGGCTGCAACAAAGTGGTCAGAAAAAGTCAAGGGAAAAAGATCTGACTTGAACTACTGACAGACTTCAGACCGAACAGTATTTAGTCATCCCCCCAGAAGGGGATCATGTGGCACAAGGCAGGTTTCACTTGGGATTTCCGAGCCCGTGAGCTCGGACAAAAATATGCTCTTTGAACCCGTATAAACGGGTTTAGGGTCAGTTTACCATCCCGAAAGAGACTACGCCGGAGGGCGTAGTCTCGTTCGGGATCCTCCCCGCCCGAAGGCAGAGAGTTCAACAGATCAGCCGGTCAGCCAGTCGCCCGACTTCAGACAGAACTCTCTGCTTCCTACTGAGGCGCAGTGTTTATTACGTATGGAATAGTCCATTATGTTATTATAGGTAAGGCACACAAACAGAATCAATAGTAAAATGAGTATGCAAAAATAAATTTCAAAACGTCATTTTTGTTCGATACCTAACTTATATTAGCAGGGGCTCAAACCTCGATTTAAAGCATTTATCATGCAGATATACCACAGGAAGTGATTTTATCTGTTTCTACTACTCAAACTACGTAAGAATCAGTAATAAAATGAGTATGCAAAAATAAAATTTAAAATTGTCATTTTTTTCGATACCTAACTTGTACTAGCAGGGGCTCAAAGCGCAACATTCAAACTACAATTTAAGGCAGTTATCATGCAGCTAGGCCACAGGAAGTGAATTTAATTGTCTCTACGACTCAAACTACGTAAGAATCAGTAATAAAATGAGTATGCAAAATAAAATTTAAAATCGTCATTTTTACGATACATGAATTATATTAGCGGGGGTTTAATTCTCAAAATTCAAACTTCTATTTAAGGCATTTTTCATGCAGCTATGCGACTGGAAAAGACTTTATGTATTTCTACTACTCCAACTACCTGAGAATCAGTAATAAAATGAGTATGAAAAAATAAAATTTAAAATCGTCATTTTTTTTCGATACATAACTTTGAAGAGCGAAATTCAAACGTCGATTAAAGGCATTTAATATGCAGCTATTCCAGTGGAAGTGATTTTATCTGTTTCTACGATTAAAACTACGTAGGAATCAGTAATAAAATGAGTATGCTAAAATAAAATTTCAAATCGTAATTTTTTTTGTGGAAACCTATCATATGCCTGAAATCAAATTCTGCATTGTTGTGGTTTAAGCATTAGTAGTAATACAAGGCTCAAAAATGCCGTTTTTATATTTCTTTTTGCACATTCGTTTTAATAATGTGTCTTATGTAGTTTGAGGCGTAGATAATGAAAAAAATCAATTGCAATCCACATCAAGCAAGTCACAAAAATGCCGATTTTTAAAATTCTTTATGCATATTCATTTCATTAATGTTTCTTATGTAGTCTGAGGCGTAGATAAAGAAAAAAATTAATTGCAATCCTCTTCCGGCAAGATATATGCCTTAAATCAAGCTCTGCATTTTTGCGTTTTAAGACCTACTAGTAATAAAAGTCTCAAAAATGCCGTCTTTTAAATTTTTTTTTTAATGTATCTTATGCAGTTTGAGGCGTAGATAAAGAAAACATTAATTGCAATCCTCTTCCGGCAAGATATATGCCTTAAATGAAGCTATGCATTTTTGCGGTTTAAGACCTACTAGTAATAAAAGTTTCAAAAATGCCGAATTTTAAAATTTTTTTGGATATTCATTTTTTTAATGTGTCTTATGCAGTTTGAGGCGTAGATAAAGAAAAAATTAATTGCAATCCTCTTCCGGCAAAATATATGCCTTAAATCTTTTTTCGAATTTGCGGTTTTAGACCCTATTAGTAGTACAAGGCTCGAAAATGCAGATTTTCTACATTTTTTGCATACTCATTTTATTATTGAGTCTTATGTAGTTTGAAGCGTCGAAAATGAAAAAAAATCACTTGCAATCCTTTTCTTGCATGATATATGCTGTAAACCATATATCGATGAGTAAGTTTTTAGCACCTAGTAGTAATACAAGTCTCAAAAATTTTGATTTTTAAATTATTTTTTATACTCTTTTTGTTAATGATTCTGATGTATCTGGTCACCCCATAAATTTTGTCCGAATTTTAACTTTTTGTTAAAAAGAACGAAATTTAAAGAGTATTTTATTATGTCCAATTGACCTGAATATTTTTTTTTATGTTCAGATGCATTTAAACTTATCAAATTTTATTTCAGAGAAAATAAAATAAAATTTTGTTTGATTGAAACCTTGCTAACTTGGAAGTACCCAAGAATCATTTGAGGCACATAAGCAGATTTATGCGAAAAAGAAAGGGAAACTCAGCAGCCGAAAACGCTAGAAACATTCACTCAGTTTATGGAGAGGAAATGTGAATGAAAGAACTTACAGAAGAAAAAAACGAAAAAATTCAAAGGTGGAGATTTACAAACCCTTGTTGATGAATATCGAACTGGACGTCCAGTTGAGTTTGATAAAAAGCTTCTTGAAGCAGAAATTACAAAGAAAACACAAAACTTTATCAAAGTTGAGATAGTGGTTCTCAGTAAATCGTCATTTTCAACAACTTGGAAAAATAAAAAAACTTGGAAAATGGGTGCTTCATGAATTGTCTGAAAACAACCTCAAATCCCGTAAAGTTGATATCTGCTCTTCTCTCCATTCTGGCCACTTGTTTCATCTTATTTGGATAGACTTGTGACTGGCGACGAAAAATGAATCTTTTATCGGTTAAATAGACAGTGGAAAGGAAATGGGAAGGACCCCAGCCACAGCCGAGAAGGGAACTTCATGGGCAAAAGTTCTTCTTTCAATCTAGTGGGATTGCCAAGAAATAATCTACTTTGAATTCTTACCACGTAATGCAACAATTAATGCTCAAATATACTGTCAGCAATTAGAGTATTTGAACCAAGCTTTGAATAAAAAGGACCTGCTCTAGTGAATCGAAAAGAGGTGATGTTTCATCAGGACAATGCGCGACCCCACACAGACAAGAATCATGTCAAAAAAAGATCGAAGAACTTGGTTGGGAGAAAATTCCCGGTATCAACACATATTTATATGGTCGAAAAAATCAATTGCAGTTTTTTTCTGCATGATATATATTTTAAATCATATATCGTAGATTGTGGTTTTAGTATATAGTTTTTTTTATCTTAAAGGCACAAAAATGCCAAATTTTGAAAAAATAATGCATTTTGTCTTGTAAAAAAATCGAGAATATGAATTAAAATAGAATGATAAATAAAATGATATTAGGATATAACCATTGTCCTAACGATAATACGATGACAGTGACAAAGATCACAATAAACAGAAATGTGAGGACTAGGAGGCAGATATTAGCCCAGTCAGCTAGGATTTATGACACATTATCATTATATGAGGAAGTTCCCAAGAATATATTTGTAACATGGTCATTACATTATCCACCATCATCTTTTTCTCAAGTCAAGCTATTAATACAGAGCAAGCCTTAAAGCTTTATAGACTTTGCAACGCATAACCACAGTTTATGGTCTCTTCGTTATGTTCGCTAAAGGAAAAGTGGCTCTTTCAAAAACAAAATCCAATGTATATAATCTTTGAAGCATTGTCTATAATTTTGAAATCCTTTTCAAATATTATGATTGAAAATGTGTGCATTATGGTGGATGCACTGGTTATACTATCATAGTCACTTAGTGATGCACCTACAACCAAAATCCTACTTGTTAGAAACCGGCTTAAGTATATACAAGCCATCAAAAATCGAATTGAGAAAATTGAAAAAAGGATAAAATTTAAATACATACCTGGTTCCACGAGGAGTTAACCTTGACCAGTTTGTGACTAAATTGGAGTTTTGGAAACATGGTCCATCGAGGCTAACAAAAGACTCTTTTTACTGGCCTAGTAACAGTCTACTAACAAGATGGGTTCAACCACAATAATAAACACAGAGATTCTTTACATTTACAAAACTATATAATGCAACAGCCATGGTGCTTGAATCATACATAAATGCAGAACACGAGCCAGATTGGGAAATCATAAGTTGGATGCAAAGTTATATCTCATCAAGTCAGTGCAGGAAGAAGTGTTTGAAAGAGAATTAATGTATTTGAGGGATCCTCATTAAGGTGAAATCCACAAGTTGGTGGAAAAACTTTAAACATCTTTTTGGATAAAAATGGAATACTAAGAGTAAATGGCAGGATATCGAATGTTGACAGGTTCGAAATGGAAATAAAATATACCATATTATAGACTAAATATCATTACGTAACCCGATTAATTACTGAAGATGCTCATCATTGGTGTAAACACTTGGGAGTTGATGTAACCATTACAAAGATAAGATTATCTGGATATTGGATAACTCAAGCAATACAGGTAGGCAAGTCGGTGATATCTGGATGTTATGTCTGCAAACGCTACAACAGTCTGGCGTTTAGATATCCCAGGTTCACCAACCTAAATACAGAGTGAATTTAAAAAACCGTTTCAACATACATGAGTAAATTACACTGGCCACATATTAGTAGAAAAAAGAAAAGGCAACAAAGATGTATTTGTTGATATTTACGTGTTTGAATGTACGAGCTGTACATATGGAAATTATACCAGATATGGGCATTATGTCATTCACTCAACCCTTTACACGTTTTATCAATCATTAAAATCCATGTTGATGAAGTTGTGCTAATTAAGAACTGAGCAGAGTCCCAAAATTACATTTGTAAACAAAAGTGTTTGCGCAGCTGGCATAATGAAAGGAGGCAGGTCCTTCGAGAGAGACAGTCTAAAACACTCGATTGGAATTGTCCAATAACCATTATGCAAAGGAACCTCCAGAAGATGCATCACAACAATAAAGAAAGGCCCACGTCAGGCCTAAAAGAAAAAAAAACAAACAAAATAATACAAACTCTGATTTTGTTTACTATTGATATTACCAAAATAAAATAAAGTAATTAATATTCTCTGTACTAACAAAATAGTATGGCCAGAATAATGCCAAGGAATCCTAGAGCAGTCTGCCTGCAAGGTTCCTAATCTTTTTTATACTAATCTTATATCTAAATATTTAATGCAGTTCTCATTGTGAATTGAACATCACACTAATAAAGAGATTCATTGTGAACTCTGGTGACTTAATTATTGGACTTTACATGTTGATTAAATTGTTGCATAAGAAAGTGCATTTAACTAGGCATGTTTTCTTCCTTGTTGGGAATATATGTGAAATAAGATATTATATGATTATTTGCCCTTGGCAGCTGCTGATTGGCGCACTTTTCTACCTTTTTTGAACTCATTTATTACTTCCGAATGACCACATACTGAACGGGTGATAACCACACTGTTATCACCACATAGTCCGTAGATGGTGAGAACATCAACTCACCCTCAGCAGATGAGTTTGGTCGCAGACACCATTAAGCTTACAAAGAATACAAACACGGGTGAATGAAAGTGTGCATATAGATATATATTCCCTTTTTTATACATATGTGTACAGACTTCCAATAAAAGATTGCAAGTTCTTTGTTAATTTAGTTTAAGTATTATATATGCCTGTGTGCAGTCAAGTAAGCCTAGGTTGTTTGTATTTGCATTAATGTATAAACAATTACATATAATTAACAATATATTTTATTGCCTTAGAAAACTAAATAGAAAATATACAAAAGGAGGGAATGAAGGCGTGTGTATAGAGGTGTTCTTCAATATCTGCCTCAAAGGAGAAACAGGCCGCCCCATTAAGGTAAGACTGCAAGAGCATCGTCGTAAAACAGTAAGATCACATATGGAGGAAAGATCACCGCCACCTGTGGGATGAAAATGAAATAATAGACAGAGAGCATTACAGGAAAATACGAAACTTAAAGAATCAGCCACAAAAATATCCTGAGCCGACCAAGCATAGAAATGAATACGATATGGGAACCAGTAATAAGAAGTGCTAGAGAAAAGTGATGGATAAAAACAAAATTGCAATGTAAGCTCTGATGAGAAATGCAATAATAATAACAAAAATTGCAATATGAACACTGGTAAAAAAAAAAGGTTGCTGAAACATTAGGTTTATAAGTCCCAGAAATTCATACAGAGGTGTCCTCAAGGACACATGGCCCAGTGGATAAAGACGTTGGTTGGATCCAGTGACTATTTCAATACCATGTTGAGTTAAAAGGAAATACCTGAGACATCAGGAAGAGGCATGGCACATGGAACTAAAACTATCTACTCCGGTGAAACTCGGTTCGAAATTCAATTAGCTGAAGAAGACGGGAGCGTACAACGGCCTAAACGTTGTGAATATAGCAATAAAGATGAGGATAACAGTCCGAATAATGTAAATCGGGGTATTTGCAAAGTAGTATTAAAGATTTTGAGAGACTTACATTTTACAAAAAAAAAAAAGTAAATAAATAAAATAAAAAAATAAAATAAAATAAATGCCATTAGTATACAGGCGGCTCCAGGGAGTAAAGTGAAAAAAGAAGACTGAGAATACGGAGGATTGATGAAAGGACAGAAGATAAACGGGATTCAAGAAGATAGAATATGGTGACTGACGATAAATTTAAATATTTGAAGATTGTAGCTACCAGGGAAGCAAAGAAACAGAAGAAAGTTCCACAAGTGGGAAGTACGAGAAAAGAAATTCTTCTCATTCCACTCTCCATTTCAAGGGATATCATGTCTAGTTCTTATTTTAGTGCTGTTCACTTAGTGTTCACCCCATTCAAGCTGTTGTTTGCCGTAACAAAAGAGAAGCTATGGTGAGTGCACTCAAGCATGACAAACAGCAACAGGAAACATTTCTATATTTTACAAAGAATTCTTAGAAAAGAAATAAATTCCAGTGAGCGGCAATTCTATCGATGAAAATCTCTTGTCGATGAAAGATGGCAGAGGAGAATATACAGATTCTTTCAAACTGACAGAAAGGCAACAGGAGCTCAAATTTTATAGAAAATTATTTCTCAATGCACAACACAACGAAAAGTGAAGCAGATGAGAAAACAGCATCAGAAGAGCACGTCGGATGCACCCCTGTTAACGTCATCAGTCTTCTTTGTAACCGCCTTTTCAAATAATAAATTAATAAATGACCCATCCTTACTATTCGATTAGAAATTTAACTTTAACTTTGTAACGGTCTGACTAATCCCTAACAAACTCTAAACAGGCCATGTTCAAAATAAAGAAGTGCAATAACCAGTTAACCGTAAAAACTCTATCCTTTAAAAAAATTAACTTCAGACCCTAGAAGCGGCGGGTATATTTTGACACGTCGAAGTTAAATTCAAAATAATTACATAACAATAATAAAACTTTGAGATTTTGGTTGGCTGGTTTAAAAAGTCTTAAGAATAAATAAACCTTTGAAACAAATATGAATTTTCATCATTCTATTTAGAAATAGCTTGCTGAAATAATTTTATAGTGAATGTCAAGGTTGAAATGAGGATTAATATGTTCTTCGGCGAAGTTAATCAGACTCATAGTTTGTGGTTTCAATTCCAAAGAGTCAACACTTCAAGTTCAATTATTAGGCAAGAATTTGTAAGGCGGCGATAAGATCTCTACCCACGAAATCTATGATTGTAGGTTCGTGCCAGATTCGCGGCTATGTTACATTTTTCTTACAACAGACCATGCCAACAAACACTATGTTTATAAGTAAAAAAAAAATCTATAAGGTAGCGGTATGTCTGAGAAAAAAAATGGACTTGCTGTTACATGTTCAATTCTGTCAAGCAACCCATACTAATGTTTAGTTGTACGGGAAATCAATTATTCCTGTGCGTCCGTTGGAGATCTTATCGGCGTTGGATTTGCCATTATCGGCGTTGGATTTGCCATTATTGGCAAATCCGATGCTGGCAACTCTCCACCCCTAATCGACGTACTCAAACTCGCAAGAAAAACAGGGTACGGCTTTTCTTTGGCCCGTTTTCAGCCCGGTCCGTTTCTTTACTGGCGATGATTCTTCAGAGTCCCTCATTAGCAGCACGACCTTAGTGCTGTTAATGTAATTTTCTTTTCTTTAATTTGCAATACAACAAAACTCAAGAAAAACGGGCCAAGAAACCAAACAAAATTCAACAAAGCTTCGCAATGCCAAAAAACAAGTCACACTTCAAAACGCAAAAAGAATAAGAAAAAGAAATTAAGACAAAACAAAAAAAATCAAGTCTTCCTTAAAAAGCCAAAAACTAAAGTGAGTGGGGGGGGAGTAAAAATTAGAATTTGACTAAAAAATTAAAATATTAGTCAAATAGAAAAAATGGTATGCGGCTTAAGCGGAAAACAAAAAAAAAAAAAAAGATGGAAGGGGTAAAAGTTCAAACAAGTAACAAAAATTTTAAAAATCACACTTGGCTTCAATTCGCTAATATCCACACGTAAAAACTCTATACTGGACGGGAGGTTCTTTGCTGGTTCATGTTATTTTCTTTGTTACACTGATTAGCTGTTTGAAGTACCACCTAAGAAGGAATATTAGAGTCGACCGATAAAAAATTTCTGTGTCGGAATATGTTAAATGGTGAGTGAAAATTATTTTAGTTTCAACAATTATTATACAATGTATTTTAAATGATTACGAAAACCGTTCGATATTTTATTATGTCTCAAAAATATATAGTGCACAAATTAAGTTTTCAAATTGCGTTAATTTATCAGTTATCTGATTTGTAGCACATCTTTCCTTTTTTAAACCATTTACTTGGATATGGAAAATAAGTTTTTGTTAATACAAGATATGAAAAACTGAACCAATGGGAAGTAGAACACAGACCGAGTTCTATAGACTTGGATGGCAACTGTAACTGCAGAAAAAATGGCAACCTATGCGAGAAAAAAAAAATTGTCAGTGATGTATCGAAAGATACATGACCCCCTAAAATCGCGCAAACTCAACTGAATCGGAGAGCCGAGCTCGAATTCCCAGTTAAATCCATTAATTCACTTACGTGCTAAATGCGAAAGGTGGAATCCTCTTCTTCTTTCCAAGCTATGGGTAAAAAAATCAGTACATACCGGGCCCTATAGCCTTGGATGGCATCTGATCTACTGCAGAAAGAAATGGCAACCTTGCGAGAAAAATCTGCCTCGTCAGTCATGTATCGATAATGATCAAACGTATCATGCATGGCACAAAAACTGACTTTTTATTAAGAAGATCGAGATCAGCAATATGTATCAGGTAATCTGGAGTTCAAATTATCTGGATACCAACAAGGTCTTTGAACCCAGCCAAGTTGTCTGGCGGAAGGCAGGTAATAACTGTTTCCATTAAATAACCCTTTGCGTGATTAGATGGATAAGTTTCAATGCTTTTTTAAATTCAATGTTAAAGGAGGTTTAATTTCATCCAAATGGGTGATCTGATGCCACTCATCAAGGATAAGTTATTCTTATAAAAAAAAACAAACATTTAAACAAAGTTCCGAGATATTTGATGCCCAAACTTAAAGCATGTCAGAAACGTATATTTAAAACAATAAGTTTAAATACGTTAGTTTTTTGTTTGTATTTTAAAAACATAGTTGAACATCAAGAAAACAAAAACAAATTTGAAATGAATTAAACAATGATGTGAAAGTTGAAGTAGCAATCAAATATTTTTATCTCCTTTAAATGTGCAATTATAATGACTTTAAAAAAACATTTCAGATCCATTATTGCATAGGAGCTTAAGTTTATTTCTGAATACGGAGATGCCAGTTCAGGATCTCTAAAACCATAGTTCGATACAATAGATACTTTGAGTTGTCCATTCTTCAAAAAGATAATAAATGGAATTGGGTGGCCCAATTTGGACTGTAATTTATTTCCTTTTTAACAAATTATTTAAGATCTTTTATTATGCTTCATTTTTACCTACTTCCAAAAAATTACAATCGAAATAAACGGATTTTAAAATGTATAAAACTTTTCTAATTTTTAATCATATCCAGAGATGAGAGATTAAAAGAAAGTCTTAAAAATGAGTTATCTGTCTACACTGATTTTGCAAGGTAAAATTATTTCCCTCTTTAGAATAAGAAATTCGGACCTGAAAAAGGAATACTTTTGAAAATATAAATTGATACATTATTTTCAAACATAATCCTTGGAATCTGTCGGAAAAAGGGATGGTGTCTACATGTGATAATTTTTTTTTATTTTAAAATAAATCAAAGGCACTAATTTTTTTTTCTTTTTTAAGTCTCTTTCTCTTTTTTATTCCGTAATATCTTCCCTGTCATACCAAAGGGTATTTTTTGAGGGATGGAAAACATCAAAAGCCACGGTCTTTTAGGAATTGAAGAGTGGATGCATCGAAGTTGATAAATTTCATGAATTCTAGAAGCGGATACTAGATTATTAAAGTGATACGAGACAAGAATTCGGCTTAAAGAAAGCAATCAACCAATGTATTTTCAAACCCGGAAAGTTCATGTTAACATGTTACCCTTGGTGGTTGCTAAGCTGAAAATGTGTTGGAACAAGGAATATTAGAAAAATTCAGCCAGGATGGTGGCAGTTAGGATTCATCCACTGTGCTGATATGCAAGTTCAATGAAGAATCAAGAATTTGTGGCAATTATGAGATTGGCGTGAATCACCAAAACTGTTTTGATTCATTGCCACTGCCAAACACTGAAATAACGTACCATGAGTTTGCTGGTATTAATTAATTTGCTAAAGTTAACTTCGTCAGCATATAATCAGATAACAATTGATAGCAGGTTTCAAGAAGTCACCACAATGAACATCTTATTGGATTCAACAGAAGGACGTTTGGAGTTAAAAATTCAAAACACAAAATCAAAAAAGCCATCGAAATGTTTTAGAGGTGATTAAAAATATAATTGTATATGAGGACAATATTGGCATTGGTGCTTGCAGTAAAGAAGTGCTAAAAAGTAAAACGGAGCAAGTTTGAGAAAATTAAATAGGACTGTATGACAATTGGGAAAATCATATTTAGGATATCAAATATTCAAAGATGGTATATTGCCGGATGATAAACTCATAAGATATGAGAGACAGCTGCACCCAGAAATAAGAAAGTCAGAATCTTATTCGGGATTAACCAATTCCTGTAACAGATATAGTGGCCTTGTGGAACCATTTAAAAAAAAAAAAAAAGAAAGAAGAATACCGAATTTCAATGGATAAAAAGACAGGAGGTTGCTTTCGAGAAATTAAAAAAAATAAAACACTCGTAAACAAAGCAGTTGTTAAAATCTTCGACTCAACGAAAAAATTGACGTTAACTACTGATGTCAGTGACTGTGCTATAGCCGCAGTGTTGTCACAGGGGGTATCACCTTGTAATGTACTTATCCAGAAAACTAACATTGACGGAGGCGAATTATTTGAATATTGACAAGGAGACAATAGCGATTGTGTGGAGCAAAGAAAGAGCTAGATTTTTTTTTTTTTTGCCGGGAAGGACATTTCTATTGAAATCTGATCATAAGCCTTTGGAATTTATATTCAATACCATAAGAGAATTCCCAAATGTCAAATCTGTAAGGATATTAAAATGAACGATTAGTCTGATGTCGTTTGACTTTGACATTGTATATATTAAAGGAAATACTATTCCGTATGTGGATGTATTATCTTGGTTAAAGTTTGGGAGTAAAAATATTGAAGTAATCGGAAATATTGCGGATAGTTTTTTGTACTAGATAGAAACGGATGTATTATCCTTAAAAGGGCTTAGGCTGGGAAATAGACAGGGACCAGTGTTGAATAGAATTATGAATAGAAATAAAGAGAAATACATGAAAGAATTGCTCAAACGTTCGTTTGGCAGTTGTTGCCCCCAGTTCTGCTCTTGTCCATTACTTTGACGGTAATGTAGTGATGATATGCGCTTCTTTATTCCCTAATCCTTAAGGAACGAATTGTATTCTTGGGAGTCAAATGGCGTTCCTCCATCCGACGATATCTCCTCCGGTGCACCGTACATAAAGAACCAACTTCGTAAGGACTCTCATATTGTTTTAGCTTTCCCCAATGTTAATGAGGGCTACTTCCAGTGAGAAAAAGATCACCATGACGCAATTCACTCAGCCATAAATATATATTGCTTGGCATTTAAACTGGAAGCTTCAGTACGAACATTTCATGGTGTTTAGATGTCAATCTGAAGACAGTGCAGAGGATTCCAAAAGAGTTGGATGAATCTAATTGTGATTACAAAGGCACAGCAGCTCAGAAAATTCACTCTGATTGTTCTGATAAGAACATCTGTGAGAGACATGAGACAGAACCTGAGACAAGCACAAATGATCGCGACTTGCCTTGTCGCCGACAAAAAAGAGCCCGTATTTGCTTAGCATGTAAAGCTACTGCAGTTGAAATGAAGGAGAAAAAAGCACTTACCGCTCTGCCGTAATCCGTCCTCGGCCAGATAACGTAAAAATATTTCTTGTACAAAGTACAAATGTGGCACAAGGCCGAGATGGGGAAAGGATGGTCATCTCTTGTCTTAACTTTAAACTTAGCTAGCCACAATCACTGACCCAAACATAAAAACAATGTTCCTTTCACCAAAACAACACATCCATTACATACCATTCTTACTACATCCACCAAAATACCTCAGAGTCTCTATGAAGTTCTAACTACTCCCCATATATACAATACATGTGTCTGTGGGGGGAGGGGAATAAAATAACAATCTAAAAAAACCCCAATGAATATTTACAATGAATACAAAACTATATACAAGAAACTAAACAAAAATTTTGTTAGTAGTAAAACCCCCCACAGCCCTAAATGTGGCAGAGACATCAGTTAACTGGACGAAAACAATGCGGGACTTAAAAAAGTTAATATAAAACATTCATACCATCCATGCACTCACTACAAACACACACTTAATCGAACACAACAACAAATACGAAAGACATACTCGAAACGAAAGGCGAACCGCACCAACCAGAGAACTGATACCCCTAACCACCTAGCGATGGGAGGGATGGGGAATTAAACACAAGATAAAAAATAGGGCCAGAAAAAAAGGGGCCAATGAACATACACACCCTAGCTAAGTTAACATGAAAAAAAAAAAAGAAAAACTAACTAAAACAAAACAGACCTAAACTAACCTATACAAGGGAGGGGTAGCCAATGTTCACCCCAGCGATCCCAAAATTCTTAATGCCTAACCGGCATCAAAATGCCACTCCAAGTCAGCACCTTTCACTCTGCAGAGACGCGCAAGACTCACCCACCTTTCGCCAAATTCCAATGGATGGAGTCGCTTCCTTTCCGTCCTGATCTTGACTTTAAGCTGATGCTTAAAGAACAAGATCAGTTGGGAAGAGGAAAACTGCTTGCGCCCATGGAATTCCTTCTGTCGCGTCGTCCATATCACGACTCGCATAACCCCCAGTAAGCAAAGGGACACATAGTGCTCAGCCTTAGTCAACGGCGGTACTATATTGCTACAGACGGAACTGGCCTAGAGGACAAAGAACTTTACGCGAAGCATGTGAACCATGATTTCTTCAACAAACTTGCACAACGGAGCTACGACACTACAATGAAAGAAGGCGTGACGCAGTTTGGCGATTTAGCCAAACCCGCTGCGCGAAGTCTTTTGGTTACCCAGAGGGCTCCTCGAATCACCAGCCAGGTGAGTGATGCCTCAGGGTTAGTGAGACATTTCAACCCGGGCGCCCAAGGCCATATGTAGCGAACCTCCCGCTTCGTCAGACCGAGATCGCCTATCCGAGCATCTTGAACGTTCCCCCTCACTAACACCTGATATAATGCCTTACGAGACAACGGCTGGACGTCGGAGAGGCCATCCTTCGCCCGTAAGAGTCGCTTGAGGGCAATCCGACATTCACGATAGAAAGAGCCCTCGCCTCGAAGAGTACGATCGGCCTCCTCCTCACACGAGCGCACATTTCTCAAGGATGGAAAATGTTTATGGGCGTCTTCCTTCCAGAATTCGTCGTTCTCATCGAGTTGCATACACATGCGGTCTAGATAAATAATGCGAAGTGTATGTCGACGAGTCTCAACGCAAGGCACCCCCAGACCGCCATCAGAGGGATGGGGGTAACAGATCTCGCAACTGACCATGGCTGCCCTGCCTCCCCACAAGAAGGAGAACAAGAGCCTTACAAAAGCCAATAAAGTGTCAGACGGGAGTGGAAGCACGGAGAGTCGGTAAAAGAGAATCGGGTAGATGTGCGAGGCACATACTTCCGTCCTCCCCTTCAAGGAAAGATTCCTCCGAGTCCACAGACGTACTGCGAGCTCGGCCTTCTCTCGCACCTCCGACCAATTCATTTCCAACCGGAGGTCGGGACCGAACCAGACGCCGAGTATCTTGACCGGCCCGTCCGTCCAGAGGAAAGATCCGGGAAGAGAAACTCCCTTCCACGAACCCAACCGCAAGCCAACAGACATCGCGGTTGATCTTGGCCCCTGTCACCATCTCATAACCCTTGATTTCTTTGCTGACTACGTTAATTTCGGCCCTACTCGACACCAGAACCGAAACGTCATCAGCATAGGTAGAGTACCTGGCCGAGGTGGTAGCACCAGGTAAGGAAATTCCGCGAAGGACCGGATTCGTCTTCAACTTACGCAGGAAAGGTTCCAACGCAAGAACGTACAGCAATGGAGACAGCGGACAGCCTTGACGAATGGAGCGAGACAAAATGAAAGGTTTCGATCTTACCCCATTCACTTCTACCAGCGCAACGGGGGACGCATACAGCAATCGGATCCAAGTGCGAAAGTGCGGCCCGAAACCGGCGGCCGAAAGGACAGCCTCCAGAAACCGATGGTCAACCCTATCGAAAGCCTTGGACTGATCTAAATTGATCAGCGCGGAATCACTGTCGACTTTCTCAATGATGAAGCGAACCAAATGAAGGTTGTCCTGAATAGTCCTGCCCTTCACAGCACAAGTCTGCTCGGGACCAATCAGACTAGAGAGGACAACCTGCAAACGGTCAGCTAAGACCTTGGCTAAAATCTTCAACTCTGTATTTAACATCGTCAAAGGCCGATAATTATCTATTCCATCCCCACCGTCTTTCTTCTTGCGAAGCAACTTGATCACACCCCTGGTGAAGCGTTGAGGAATAGACCCCTGCCTCATCCAGTTGTTGAAGATTAGTGCCAGCAAAGGGACAAAGACGGGCGACTGCCTCAAGTACATTTCATAGGGAAGACCATCCAATCCCGGAATCTTGTCCAGGCCAACCTGCTTCAGCGCATCCCAGATCTCAGACTCTGTTATGGGCCCCTCGCACCTAGCCGCTTCAGCCGCCTCAAGGCAGGGAAAGTCGGCTAAATAGGCATCGAACTGAGCAGGGCTCAGACCGGGCTCCCTGGTAAAAAGCTCCTGAAAGTAGTCACGAAAAGCCTCGCATATGCTCGCGTCTGTAGTCACAGTCCGCTTATCCGGCAATGTGATGCTCGCGATATGCCGACTAGTTGCCCTACGAGCTTCCTCTGAACGCAATGACGCAGCCATATTCGTAGCCTCACAAGACATTCTTTTTATCCTAGCCCTAACTACTAGAGCTTGATCCTTCTTGATAAGCAAGGAGGCCAGCTCCGCCTTAGCTACGGCTATGTCCCCACTATCACGGGATTTTATCGCCCGATCTACTTTTGTCCTCAAGAGACTTTTGCGCTGCTAGCCCTGCTATATTGAGTCGTCGACTAAAATCAGCAGCAAAAGACCTAAGTTTTGATTTCAAAGAGCCCCACCACTTATTCCCAACCAAAGCCCCCGTCAATTCCCGCTGTAACATTAGTAAAAGCTGGTCCCGGAAATCTTGCTAACCAAATAATGATGAGTTTAATTTCCAGTAACCAGCCATCCTAACCCTAGGCTTATCTAAGTTTACCCGAACCCGGACAAGCCTATGATCCGAGTAAACTATAAAATGGAAACATTCTAAGAGCCCTACGACGACTCTCTTAACTAGAACTCGGTCGATGTAGCTTGCGCTAACCACCGTATCCGAGCTGCCGTTCCTAGTTCAAGTCAATACTACCTCCCGGGGGTGCTCATTTCGGTACTTATCGACGAGATCAGACCCGTCGATAAAGTCCCGAAACGACTTCACATCCGGATTCTTAGTACCCGGTTTTCTTCTATATCGGGATCAAGGACGGCATTCCAATCACCCGCTAAATCTACCGAACGAGAAGTCGTCAAAAACGGCTCGATCCGCCGAAACAAACCAGGCCGCTGCACATGGTCATTGGGCGCATAAACCCCAATGAGACGAAGAGCCTTATCCTTTATGGTAACATCCAGCACACAAAGCCTCCCCGCCGGATCCGCGAAGACAAGAGCACACACTGCATCCAGAGACTTGCTCACCAGCCAGGAAACACCCCTCGAGCGTCCATCAAAACATGCTGAATAGAGGACGAACCTCTTAGACAGAATGTCCTCATGATCCCGAGATAAAAAACGGGTCTCCTGCACACAACATACATCCACCCCGAGGCGCTGAAGTTCGCGATCGAGCCTCGCCCTTCGAGACTCCGACCTCAGGCCCCGGACATTCAAAGTTGCTAACCAGAGAGCCATTATCAGACCTAATTAGGGTTGGGACGCTGATTTGAACATGGTCGGGGTAAGGATACCGACCGTCTCTCCCATAGACCCATGGCCCATCTCATTCTTGATGGTGCCATCTTGGGAGAGACCGCCTATATCCCAGGGAAATGTCAATTTTAAAGCTCTGTAAAGGGAGGGATGAACTAAAACTGGGACCCTCCCTACACAAAATTTTTTCAGATGCTTTAAGTCTTCACTTTCAGTGATGGCAATCGGGGGAGACATTTTGTATGAACTAGTCGCCTCCTCCAACATGGCCCATGCTTGGCTAGACCCAGACCCTGTTCTTATTACAGTAAGAATTCTCTGAGCCTTGGGGAAATTATGCGGGTCTTCCACGTCCTTATCGGCGTATTGCCTTATTGAGAGTAGGTACTTTAAGTCTTTTATTCTATTTCCATAGTCTTTCGCCTTTTCAGCCTGGGCCGGGGAAATTCTACAGGTATCCTCACCTGTATTGAAGATATGTTTGGTAGTTTTTTTCTTTTTTTCCTTGGTATCCTTGGCAGGACTTCTCTGCCTTTTAGGAGCGGGAGGGGGCATTTCAGGGTTTTTAATAGGGGAAGGGCTGGGAGTATGTCGAGGGGTAGATGAGGGTTTTTTTTGGTACGGGCTGGGATCTCTGCTGCGTGGAACAGCTTTAACGGGAGATGAGAAAGGGGTGGAATGCTTCTTTGGAGAAGGATGTTTTGGAGTCGCAGCTGGGGACAAGTTAGATGACGTTGAGGGAGTGGCTTTTTCGGACTGAGATAGTCTCTCCTTGTCCAATTTTTCTTTTAGTTGTTTATTTTCTCCCATTTTGCAAATCCTGGGTCATATTTTTGTCGTTTCTCTCTAAGAGTTGCATCAGAAGCCGGGGCATCGCCCTTCACGTTGACAGTAGGAGTGGGGCTGTAAGTGTCTTTTGCCCTTGGGGCTTCACTGGACTGATGTCCCGCTGTCTGGCGCTTTCCTCTGGCCTTACCAGCAACCAGCCATTCCCCCTCCCCCTTCTTCACAACTGCACTAGCAGCGGGAGAAGGCTCTTTGGGTAATGTGGCCTTTGTGCCAACCGGTGGATTTTCCGAACCGGCCCCGGAAGCTGGCATGCCCATTACAGGCGAGGCGGAAGGTAACGACGCGGTCAGAGGGGGATCTTGGTCGACTGGCGCCTGAACTCCAGAGGCCTTCCTCTCTGGGCAGGAAGAGGAGAGGTGACCAGTCTCTCCACACTTCCAACATACCGGTTTGCGGCCGGTCACAATGACCGGCAGTTTCAGGCACCCTACTACCAGACAGTTGGGAATGGAGCGGAAGGCCTGTTCGTTTAACATAATTTCAAATCCCCCCCCTTTCAGGCTATCGCAAGTAGCACCCAGGATCTCGCCATACTGCGAAAGGAACGCAGCCAGGTTCTCTCCGATGACTTGAGGAGGGACCTCGTATATTGCCACGCTGGTCCTTCTTCGCCCTTCATATTCTGTGCGCAGTATCAGATCTTTCGTTATCAAGTCACGACTTGAAGCAGCGACAGTCTTCCGGCGTGGGTATCAATACGTCCCACATGAAATATTTCGCTCCTTTTACAATTCTGAGGGGCTTAAACCCCAAGGACTCCAGTGATTTTAACACTGTGTCTTTTGTCGAGCGACAAATTTTGCGCGAGCGCTTGTCCACGACAAAGACCGACACAATTCTTTTTCTCAATCTTTCGTAATTCTGGGCGTCTTCCAAGAGTCCACCTTCCACGACAAGGTGAGCGTAACTCTTGGCTCTCTCCAAGAACTCCGCAACATTGATCACACAACTCGGTGGGGACGACCAACAAGAAGGCAATTCCCCGGCTTCTGCATTCTTATTTTCTTCGACATTGCTTTGGTCCTTATTGGTTTCCTTGGTTTCCATATTTTTTTTCTTTTTTTCCTCTGAAGATGCTGCTGCTGCTTTTTTTAGAGTATCCACCATTTCCTCATTAGATGGAACCAGAAAAGGGTACTCATTTGTATCATTTTTATCCGGTGGTAATTTTTTAATTGAGAACAAATGCTTTTTTGTGGATTTTTTAAAATCCGGAATTATTGGCTTCTTTTTTTTTAATTAAAAAGGAAGGCACTGTTCTTGATTTTTTTCCATTTTCAAAAGAGGAAAGGGAAGGGGAGGGGTGATACGAGAAAAAAGAAGGGAAGGGGTGGTACAAGAAAATGGAAGGGGAAGGGTGGTACGAGAAAATGGAAGGGGAGGAGCGATAGGAAATAAAAAAGAAAAAACTGTTGGGGGTAGGGGGTAAAAATGTAAATAAAGTTTTGCTTAAAAGCGAGGCAACAAATGAGATGGCCAGATAACGTAAAAGAATGAGGGGGGACTTGCATTGCATTTTTATGCAATAACGATGCAATGCATTATGGGACATGGACGCAATGAATTATGGGATCACATGAAGACGCAAGGGATTATGGGTATATGAACAACTATAAAAGCAACTACTTTTTTCTGAGTCGGGGAGTTCTTCAAGGGACGTTCACGGTTGACGGCTAGAACGGGCAGTTAGTGTGATTTAGAGACAGAACTCAAGAAGGAACGACTCAAGGTTGAAATACCTGCTGGGAGAGCTTGAATTTACTCGCTGGTTACTGTTTTCTTCATTCGCCTCAAGCTATTTCGGCATATTGATTCTTCAAAATGGAAGGCAAGGTCTTTGACGTCCGTTTGATTCCAGAATTCAGCGGCGCCCCAACGGATATGCCCATTGTTGAATGGATAGAAAATGTGGAATTGGTCTGCGAACTTTGTGCCATGCACAAGATCGAGCGCATCTTGCCTTTACGACTTCGAGGCGGTGCCCTTGCTGTGTATAGACAACTCAGTGGAGAGCAGAGGGCAGACGCGGAACAAATTAAACGGGCCCTTATGACTGCATACGCGACTGACTGACTTAATGCGTTCGACCAATTTATGGGACGGCGTCTTCGCCCAGGGGAAACTGTGAATGAATTCCTGGCTGAAATGCATCGTTTGGCGCGGCTAATAGGAGAACCGCTACCTGATCGGTGGATGGCATGTGCATTTGTGTCAGGACTGCTACATCATGTTAGGCAGCTTCTCAAGGCTTCGTCCAGGATGGACGACATGAATCTAGAACAGATTCTGACCCGAGCAAGGGCTATTATGACGGATGACGAAGGGTGCCAGGTATTGGCCGTCGCATCCGTAGAGCTAACGCGCTCAGAAGCTGAGGTTCCCCCTGCCAAACCTGTTAGGAGAACGATTACCTGCTACAAGTGCTCTGGACCCAACCATATGGCAAAGAATTGTACACAAGGACGTCAGGAGAGGTCAAACAGAACTCAAAGATCTGGCCGCGACAAGCGGTGTTTTCGATGCAATGGCATTGGACACATTTTCTCAGAATGCCAGGGAAACGCCCAAAAGGAGAAGGCGTCAGCGCCAGCCTTCTCCCCGAGCAAGTAAAAACCCGGAAGTTACCCACCGTATAAGTATTTGTAAATGGTGTAGAGTACACAGCTCTAGTGGATTCGGGATGCTCACAGACGCTGGTGAGCAAGGCTGTGTGTCGCTGCTGGAAGCAGGAAGATGTGGGAGTGTTGACTGCCGACGGGAAGACCCTGAAGTGCCGTGGATGCGGTAAAATTAAGTTGGGCATCGAGCAGATTCAGCCCGTGACTGTTGAGGTTCTGGTCGTGGAAGGGCAGTTGCTAGGATTCGATCTTCTTCTCGGGATTGATGCAATCAAAGTGCTCGGAGGTGTTCACTTGACCGAATCAGGCGAAGCGCGTTTCTAAAACCTGAACACATGTGCCGCCATTGTTATCAACAAGCCTGACTTTAGAGTGACGTTTAGCCCGAGCACGAAAACGTGGACTGCATTGTGGAAGTGGGCGAGTGGTCATTCACCTAACAAGTTGGTCAATAAAGTACAGGAGTACATAGTACCTGGCCACGTCCGGGATGCATACGATGAAGAACTAGCACGGTGGCAGCGAGACGGATGGCTACTGTCATATCCCGAGAAAGAGCTTGGCCCACCCAAGGGATTAATTCCCTTAATGGCGGTCGTACAAGAACACAAACAGAAGGTCCGGTCGGTACTTGACTATCGGGAGTTGAACGGCTTTGTAGACGCATTCACGGCTGACGCAGAGGTGTGTGCGCAGAAATTACGAGAATGGCGACGACAAGGAGCTGACGTATTGCTGTTGGATTTGAGAAATGCGTACCTACAGATTCACATTGACAAATCGCTATGGCCGTTTCAAACAGTGGTCATTAAGGGCAAGCGGTTTTGGTTTACGCGTTTGGGTTTTGGCCTGAATGTGGCACCACTTGTCATGAAGTCAGTGATCGACATGATAACGTCCCAGGATCAGGACATTAAGAGTGCCACGTCAGCATACGTCGACGATATCTTCATAAATGAAGTCCTAGTTTCTGCAGCGCGCGTAAGACAGCACTTTGCAGATTACGGGCTAGTCTGTAAAGATCCGGAGCGATTGCGAGACGGAACTAAGGTCCTGGGTCTGCAAGTCTGGAAAGAAAGCAACTCCCTTCGATGGAAGCGGATAGGTCAGGTTCCAGAAATTGTGACCCGCCAAAGCGTATTTTCCTTGTGCGGGAAACTCGTGGGTCATTTTCCTGTGTGCGGTTGGCTTAGGGTGGCAACTGCATTTATTAAGCGTTATGCGAGTACACTAACCAAAGGATGGGACGACGAGATAAAGGATGCCACTCTTGGACGTATGCTGGAGGAAACAGTGGCCAGAGTGTGGGAATCAGATCCTGTCGGCGGAGACTGGTGTGTGAACGGCAATGAAATGACAGTTTGGGTGGATGCAAGCTCCGTGGCTACGGGAGTAGCACTAGAGGTGAATGGGAGCGTCGTGGAAGATGCTTGCTGGTTGCGTCCAACCGATGATGCCAAACACATTAATCTTGCTGAGCTTGATGCGGTGATCAAGGGCGTGAATCTTACCCTGCAGTGGCAGGTACCAGTTATGCATGTGGTCACCGATTCAGCAAGTGTACATCGGTGGGTGTCTGACACCCTGACAGGAAAGACGCGCGTGAACACGATGGCGGCGGGTGAAATGCTGATGAGGCGGCGCTTAGAGACACTGCAAGCTTTGGTGGAGAAGTACGCACTGACTATGACTGTGACATTGATAAAATCTTGTCAGAACCGCGCTGACAGCCTCACCAGAGTGTCGCAACACTGGTTGGAGATGCACAAGAAAGGAGGAGAACCGGTGCAAGTTAGTTGTGCCACTGCAACGAGCCAGTTGAGCAAACATCAGGTGACTCACATCCACCAGCAGAGTGGGCATCCAGGTGTTAAAGGAACAATGTGCTTTGCTAGGACCGTAGATCCAACGGTGTCTAAGGAACTGATAAAATCTGTTGTTAGAACCTTGGAAAAAAAGAAATTTGAGTGTGAGAAGAAACTGGGGCAGGTTAGCAATGGACGTGGCTCATTAAAATGGTAGCCATTTTCTTACGCTCATTGATTGTGGTCCCCCCCGTTTTGCAATATGGCGGCCACTGAGACGGCAAGACTCTGCTGGTGTCATTCGTCAGCTGGAGACAGTCTTCTACGAATGAGGCCCGCCGACTGAAATACTGACTGACAATGACACCACGTTCACTTGCAGACAATTTAAGGAATTTGTAAGAAGCTGGGGCGTGCATTTGAGGTTCCGGTGCGCTTACGTGCTGTCTGGAAATGGCATTGTGGAACGCAGCCACAGAAGCGTCAAAACCATAGCGGCCAGGAAAAATTGTTCAGTCTTTGGAAGCGGTTTATTGGCATAACATCACACCTAAGGACAACCTTTCACCTTCCACGGCACCGGCTGATGTACTGCACACATACCACGTCCGGGTGAGAGGCATCGACGCGACGCACCCGCCTGAATCACAAATAACCGAAGGGGAATACAAGAAAGGGGACATTGTAAATGCATGACCAAATTTGGAACCGGATGTGTGACCGAGGTGGTGAGTCAGCAGTCAGTGCGAGTCGATGAAACGCCTCGTCATGTTCGAGACCTGCGCCCTTTTTTGGGCTCAAATCCCACAACTGACGTAGAAGACACGGAGGATAGTGAACAAGCTCCTCTGATGAAGAAGTTCAACCAATCCCCCTTCGGAGGAGCACCCGGAACAAAAGACCGTATCCTCACTGTCATCTGTGTGATCAGGAGATCAGTGGGGAGTGTGGCGGACATGAGACAGAACCTGGGACGAGCACAACTGATCGCGACTTGCCTTGTCCCCGCCAAAAAAGAGCCCGTATTTGCTTAGCATGTAAATATACTTCAATTGAAATGAGGCAGAAAAAAGGCACTTACCGCTTTGCCGTAATCCATCCTCTGCCAGATAACGTAAAAGAATGAGGGGGGACTTGCATTGCATTTTTATGCAATAAAGATGCAATGCATTACGGGACATGGACGCAATGAATTATGGGATCATATGAAGACGCAAAGGATTATGGGTATATGGACAACTATAAAAACAACTACTTTTTTCCCAGTGGGGCGGTTCTTCGAGTAACGTTCACGGTTGGCGGCAAGAACAGTCTGTTAGTGTGATTTAAGGACAGAACTCAAGAAGGAACGACTCAAGGTTGAAATACCAGCTGGGAGAGCTTGAATTTTCTCGCTGGTTGCTGTTTTCTTTATTCGCCTCAACATCAGACTCGATACGAATGAAATATGGTAATTAGTAATACAGAGAGCTGGTAAAAACAACAATAACAAAATTGTATATATGCGTTATATATATATATATATATATATATATATATATATATATATATATATATATATATATATATATATATATACTGAGCAATTACGTTTATAAGTCCCCAAAATTAATTCACTAAAGTCTCCAAGGACACATGTTCGAGTGGATAAAAGTGTTGGTTAAGAGATCCAAAATGTGAGTTCAATACCTAGTTACAGAGGGAAAAAACAAACTTGGAGGCTTACGAATTAATATCCAAATTCATGACACGTGGTATTAGAACAATATACCCCCGTGGACTAAATAAAGGATTCGGTTCAAAACTTATATCACCTGAAGAAGGCCTGAGCGTACAATGCCCAAAACTTCGTGAATATAGCAATAAAGATCAGGAAAACAGCCGAACCAAATATAAGTTCCTATTTTTAGAAGTGGGTATAAATTATTTAGAAATATTTTTGTTATAAGTTTCCATATTTTAGGACTGACATCATTAGTTAACGATCTTATTTCTGATTTCTTCATAACACTTGTTGTCGTTTGGCATTACTACACTGCTATAGTAAAGTCAAGCGGAACCGAAAAAGTTCTACAGAATTATCTAAATAAATCAAAATAATGTAGTTAATTAGATTCTCTGAAAACTGCCTGTACCGAAAAACAGCAAATTGTAAAAGATATTTTTTTTTTTTGTAGTACTATTCAGGGTAAATAACAAACATTAGTTAATTAATTTTTTACATTGTAAAACAACTATTCTTTTTCTGTTTATTTTCTTTTCTGTTTATTTCCTTATTGTATTTTCCCTCCCCCGTTTTTTGGTTTTTATTGATATTACTGTTTTCATTTGATTTGGTTATTCTAATTATTTTGAATTGATTATTGGCTTTGATTGTCTCTTTTTTTAATTTTTGTTTGAATTTTTATCTGAAAAGAAAAATTATAAAAGGAAAAAAAAAAGAACAAAAAGAAAAAGAATAGTTTATTTGATTGATTTCAGCCAATATGGCCGAGGACATAAATATTTCTTTGCCGGTGTCACCGGTGAAAAGAGACTGGGAAAATAATGGGCCACCTAAAAAAAAAAAAAAAAAAATGCCACCTATTTTTGAGACAAAAGAGAGCACTTTGAGCAGTCTTTCAAAGGGAACGAATTTTTAACGATTCCGGAAACACTGCAAGCAGTTTCTACAAGGACAATATTCCTGCTGACTTCCGATATTAAAACTCGGAAGTTAATTGGCGTCAGCAAGGAGACGATGGAAGTCGCCCTAAAGGCGTTAAATATCTCCCCAAAAGTGGTAGCAAGGAGGACTAATGCTCTTTGGAACATCTTATTGCCAACAGAACAGCAGGCCAAAGAATTAGCAGGCAGCATCCTAAATACTAAGGAGTTACGGCTGCAAACAGAATATATGGGTACCTGAAAACCAAAGTGTCTATCCATGGGGTGCCCATAGATATTTGCGAGGACAGGATGGAGGATTTCTTCTCTAAATACGGTGAAGTCGAAGAAGTGAACATCCTTAAAAGCAAGACCGGAATTTAAGGGAGACATGGAGTTGTTCATGTTAAGCCAGAAAAGCTTTGGCGAAATTCCAAACACTCTGGTCTTCCGGGAAGGGCGAATGATAGTAATAGTGGGGGGAAGAAAACCGTGTTGCTGGGCCTGTGGAGCGTCGGGACACATGGCGAAAGAGTGCCCTGAGAAGCTTAGACAACCTCAACCTCATCCATCAACAGCAAAGTCATCAACAACAACGGCAGTGGTAGTGGAGGAAAGTTCTGAATGGAAAGAAGTTAAAAAAAAGTCGGGAGACAACAAACGGGCTGCCCCCTTCAAAACAAGAAGGAGCGCAGAAGAAGCAGCAGCAAGAGCAACGGGACAGGAATAAGCAGACCCACAAAGAGGTACAGCCTCAAAAGCAGCAGCCACAGCAACAACAACCTCAGCAACAACAACAACAGAAAGGGAATCAACATCAAGATACTCACATGGTGAACAAATTCCTCCACCTCGGGCAGCATCCCTTAAGAGGTCGCTGGAGGAAGAAACCTTCGAAAAAGCACTCTGGCCGTGGAAGGGCGGAGAGAGTCATGGACAAAACCAGGTCGCTCTCCGTCCCTGCTTCGTCCAGAGTAGCCGAAGAACGAACAAGAATTAGAAATTTCTCTGCTCTCTAACTGTATTTCCTCCCCTTCCCCTCTACTTCCCCCCTTCAGCTCAGTGTCCCCCATTCATCCACTTTCTTCCCCTCTTCACTAATCAAGGGAGAAAGAAAAAGAAAATGTTTGAAAAGGCCCTGAAGGAATTTGTAAAATTTCCCCCAACCATTTGATAAGGAAAGCCTACAAAAGGGCCTTTCCAAATTGAAGAGAAAGGCCCTGTTAGGCGTACTATATAAAATGAACTCTGTTGACGGGAATAGCGGGAATTGAAGACCCCTGAAATTTCCCCAAAGCACCGGGGGTAATAACCTGTGTGAGCTTAAAATAGTTAGCCAATCTGAATGGGGCTCGGGATCTTAAAATGTGTGGAACCACTTATTCGAGGCCAGAGCTTTGTTGTTTCCCAATATTAGAATTTTTGAACGATATTGCCGTGAAAAGTGGTTCGTTTTGAGTCGTTGCGGTTTATGCGCCCAACGACCAGTGGGGAGCGGGTTTCATTTTTTCGGCAGTTGGGGCCGTTCCTGGTGGATTCAACGCGCCTAGTCTTAGTGGGCGACTGGAATGCCGTCCTGGGGCCCAAATTAGACAGGGGGCGGGGAGCTAGTGGGTGTTGGGGCGATCGTAGCCTGGTTGACCTGATCAACGATTTTGGTTTTCTTTGATAGATACCGGGTCGATCATTTTGGGGGAAAATGTGGACGTGGACTAATAGTTGGCCTCCTGACAAGGTAGTTAGCAACCATGACAGGATGTTAGTCAGAAGAGCCGACATAGAATTGTTAGATTGTCCCACGTTCCACTACAGGCTATACGGACCACAAACTTGTTTGTGGTCGTGTGGCATTAGACCATAGGCCTAGAATGGCTGGTTACTGGAAGTTCAATCTGTCCTTACTGGACAGGCGGGACTTCAGGAGCAGTAACCAGCTTAGTGCAGCGGGATCTAGTGGGGGCGGTTATCGGGAATAAGTGATGGAATAGACATAAGTGTAGGATTAGGTCTTTCACCATGGATTTCAGCAAACGGCTCGCCCTAGATAGAGCTGGAAAGGTGAAGACAACGCTAGTCTTTCCCTGGCAGTGGCTGGGGGGATCCCCTAGAGATATCATTAGCTAGGGAGGCCGTGGAGCGTTCGAATTGCGAGTGCTACATGGGCCAGGTAATTAGACATAGTTTAACCAAGATGTCGTCCGAAGCTGTGAACATAGGCGCAGATCTGCGCAAGGAAGAGGTCCGTCGAGGTGGCGATCGTTACATTCGTGAAGTCGTTACCCCGGAGGGACGTACTCTTCGGGCCACTGATGACATGTGCGAGGCGTTTTGGCGGCATTTCGAGAGCCGGTTTATCAAGGAGGCTGGTCTCCGCGAGGAGGAGTTTCGCAGCTATTTAGCTGACTTTCCACGGCTTTCGACGACTGAAGAGGCTATATGCAAGGGAGAGATCACGGAGGGCGAAGTCTACGCGGCATTGAAGAAGGTCGGCAGAGGCAAGTCGCTTGGTCTGGATGGTTTGCCCTATGAATTTGTACTTGAAGCTGTCGCACATTTTGTCCTGATTTTGACTGTGGTGTTTAACAACTGGTTCCGGTCGGGGTCCATCCCCAACCGGTTTTCCAGGGGTGTGATCACGCTGTTAAAAAGAGCAAGGGTGTTGGGCAGGATTTAGATGATTATAGACCCATAACTCTACTAAACAGAGTTAAAGATTTTGGCCAAAATCCTGCAGGAACGTTTGCAGTCAGTTGCCGAGTCTCTGTTGGGTCCTGAGCAGACTTGTGCTGTGAGGGGCCGAACAATTCAGAGCAACCTGCATCTGATCCGTACGATCATAGTGGGTGTAAAAGACGATGATGAGGCCGCGCTGATCAATTTAGATCAGTCAAGGCATTTGATAGGATTAAACCATCGCTAGCTTGCGGCTGTCCTGCAGGCCGCCGGATTCGAACCCGACTTCTGCCGCTGGATTAGCCCTGTATCGCTCCCCCAGTGCTGTGGTACAGGTGAACAGGAAACTGTCGGGCGCTTTTTGCGCTGTCTAGGTCGGTCCGTCAGGGTTGTCCACTGTCGCCTCTACTTTATGCTTTGGCGTTGGAGCCTCTCCTTCGCCGGCTGAGGAACGAGGCTTGCAGTCCGGCCCTACGCGGAATCGGATTGGCCGTTCCTGGAGGGCTCGAGCCAGGGTTTCTGCGTACGCCGATGTCGTATCTGCTTTCGTGTCGTCTCGCAGCGACATTGAGGCGGTACTGAAGGCGCTTGACCGTTACAAGAAAGTGACAGGGGCCAAGATTAACCGCGACAAGTCGTCCGGCTTGAGGTTAGGTGCCTGGAAGTGGTTCGATCTTCCGGGCCGCTTCGGTTGGACGGACGGTCCTGTCCGCATTCTTGAAGTGTGGTTTGGACCCGACCTCCAACTGGAGAAAAATTGGTCTTAAGTCCGAGCAAAGGTCGACGTTGCCGGTCAGACTTGGCGTCGACGGAGGTTGTCCGTAAAGGGCCGGGCGGAGGTGTGTGCTACATACATTTTCCCTCTTGCCCTTTATCGATTGTCCGTACTTCCTCTCTGTGAGGACCATAGGAAGACGCTCGGGCGCTCGCTATCCTCCATTTTATGGAGGGACGCGGGAATCAGGTCGACAGACGAGTCTGTGTACAACGTCCGTGTCATGGGGGGGGGAATGTTTTTGTTATGGAGTCACAAACGTGCCTCCAGGTTGGCTTTCCTACGCCGCGCGTTGACAGGAGGAAATCCGATTATGGCGGGGATTATTAGGAACGCGTTCCCTCGCCTTACTATTAACCCCCCCATCTCGCGGGTTGAGCGCCATCGTAAGCCCCGGGATCAATCGGATTTCCTTCACGAGTGTCGGTCGGCCTTGTTGGCCGTTCCTCGGTCCAGTGACCTTTCACGGCCTGGGAAGGTCTTCTATCGTCTTTTTGTGGAGGGGGTCGCGAAGGATTCCCTACGTGATACGCTCGGCTTGTCGGAGGATGAGTTTCGCTCCTACTGATCTTGGGCGCCAGCGGCGGATTACCTCAGTAACCCAGAGTTTTCGCTTATCTGGCGATTGGCTCGGAATCGGTTGCCTCTCAACGACAAGGTCTTCATATGGGGCTTGGCGGATTTGCCAAACTATGAACGGTGTGGCCTTGGTTTAGAAGAAACGGCTTTGCACGCCTTCTACCATTGCCCCTGGGTCCGCCCCTTATGGGACCATGTCGGCGAGCTGACGGCTCGTCTCGCTCCCGAAAAGCTTGTGCCCATCGATGGCGCATACGCTTGTGACAATGTGTCGCCCCCGTATTCCGGGGTGAAACGGATGGTGTTTCTGACGCTGCTGGCCACGGCCCCAATGGTGATTTGGACGACACGACAGGAGGAAGTTCTTGCGAGGCACCCGTCTGATCCGATTATTTGAGCATCAGCTCAAGATGACGATCAGAACTGATAGAAAACGCTTGCATTCGACAGTCTTTAGCGAAAAGGTGGGTGACTGAGGCGAGCTTGGTTCGTTTGAACGAGGCTAGCCTTGATTTTCTCTTTTAGGTCAAGCCTACGTCACATCGGGGCGGTTTCCTGTGGAGCCCTCTCCTTGGCTAGGTTAGACAATCTTTGTTTACCTAGTTAATGTGAGTAAGTGTTGTTCTCGACCACATCTTTGGTTATCATCCAGGTTGAGATTTCCAACCTCCCCAGTTTGTTTTGGAATTTTTTATCTCTCTCGTCTAGGTCAGCATTATATTTTCCCATGCCCGTATGATTCTTCTATCCCTTTCCCATTCTCTTAACGTTTGTGTCCTTGATTTTGTTAACGGCAGAATACAGCCTCTCTGTTTTGAGGGTTGGACTTTATGAAAACGAAAGAAATTCGATCGAGTCTAGTTTAATGATTACAATGGTACAAGGCTTTGAGGAATGCAAATCGTTTTTGTTTTTTTTGTTTTTAATTAGACACCCCCGTACCTGAAAGTCAGCCCTGAATTGTAACATACAAAACTCAATAAAACAAAAATATTATTTAATTTCAAATGCTTTTAGTTGTTTTTATGAATATGGACAATATTTTCTGAAAGAAAAATTTTTTTCGATCAAAAATAAATTTTTAATACAATTATTTGTTGTTTCTTAATTATAATAGATTTTTACATTTAATTTTTTTTAAATATTATAAAATTAGTTAAAAGCCGCATCAGGTTTCCTAAGTTTCCTTATAAGATAGATCTTTTTTAGCGCGTTGTAAATTGTATCATTTTGACTAATCAGAATATCTGCAGTAATTAAGAAATGTAATTTTGTGTTTATAATCAGGCTGTTATTGTAACGTACAGAAGACCAACCAGAATACAATTAAGTTGCATTATTTGAGTTAAGCAATGCTCTCTGCTGTTAAGGCCTTTACTTTTGCGAAACACATGTGGAGAAGTTTATTTGATTTTTCAATTTCAACTGAGAAGGGTACCTATCAGTATCATCTTATGAAATTTATATGATCTTATTTTTATATTAATCTCAGTTATGACATTTTTTCCATAAATGAAATATCAAAATTAATAATAAAATGAATGGAAATACAAATAACACAGTAAAATGTAATAAATGTACATAAAATTATAGTATTTTATGTACAATTCTGGTAAAATTTCATAAGAAAGGTACCTAGAAATTAATTAGATACCTTTCTTATGAAATATGAAATTTAATCTCACTCGTAAGTTTTATTCTGATTTCTTTATAATATATTTTCCATAAAGCACCGTAAACGTAAAGGTGAAAGCTAAGTACAAAACAAAATTAGAGCGCTGAAAGTTTTCCTAAAAAATAACGAGGTAAATAATTTGTTCAGTTAAATGTAAATTATTTCACTTTTCTCCTTCCGTAGAACAAATTAGCCTCACAGAATCTGTCAATATATCATTCATCACCTGTCAAGTGACACGAAAGTTTATGACCTGCTTTGTTTTATTTTCAAATTACATCTTTTCGGCACAGAAGCTAAGTTAAGCTTGGTTCAAAATACTTAAATAAACATTATAATTTCTGATTTTCTTAAGATGAGTTTTGAAAAAATGATAATTGATATTTAAAAGAATTTCAAAGTGAGATTTCCAGTTTTTTTTTTATAAAATGGAAAAAAATAGTCAATTTTGCTGATACAAAAAAGAAAAAAATTTTTAATGAAAATTTCGGACGTGCTAGGAACGATTAAAAAAATGTAAAAAAAATACTCCCCAAATACTCTGATCTTTCCTCTTAATAGTAACATAAACATTTAGACGATAAAATTTTGTTTTTGTCAAGTTTGGCGTCTTTCTCATCATGCTATGCTCTTTTTTTTTTTTTTTAGTGATCTCGTGAAGGTACCTAATATAAGGTCTGACAATATTTTTGCTTTGAACAGGAGTAGATTTTTTGTTTTTTTTCACATTTTTTTTTTTAAGGTTTGGATTTCTGGTATTTTCTAGTGTCCCTGTCTGAACTTTGAAATTCTGTTCACTAATTATTTATTTTATTTTGTATTTTTAAAAATGTTATCTTTTATTCATTATTAATTTTTGATAGCTATCTGTCTTCTGATGTTACTTTTTACCACAGCTAACTCCAATCGACATATAAACAATACGGATTGGAAATAAGAAATAGAATCCAGGTGAGATTGAATTACAAAAACTTTTTTACTTCAGGAAATCTATATAACAGCAGCTTCAATTACAGATTAAGCTACTGGGACTATTATTATGTTATTATTAGTAGTGGTGGTGGTAATATTGATTCTTTATTAGATAAAATATTGTTAACCAATATTAATTTTTGATTAGTATTGTTGAAAATGCTTGAAATCCCCCAAACAAACAGACTGGTTGTTGATTCAAGAAAGAGTTAAAAAAGCAATAGTATTTGAGTTGCGAAATATATTGAATTTTTCAGTGATGATAACTGTCTAATAATATGGAAGGTAAATTTAGGAAACTTTTTTGATTTTTTTCCTTATAAACTTCAGGATTATATTTGTAAATATGTTAATGACCACAGTAACTCTAAAGGGTAAGTACAGAAAATAGTAAGTATCCATTTGAACAACTCAAGGTAAATACATCGAAGCTTTCCTGATGACCAAAGTTAATTTCTCCACGGTTTTCTGTCAGCTTAAGTTTTTTTTTTCTCTTAGTATAAGTATTAGTATTATCTTGAATTTTTATAAGATGAAGCATTGACAGTCATTAGTCAATTTTGACTTATTTAATTTCTATTTTTTTTCATCAAAGTAGTATTAGTATTAATATTGAATTTTTTTTAATGTAATTTTTGAAAAATTTAGTTTTTCTTTTTCTTTCATCTTAATTTGACTTGCTTGCAAAAAACAAGTATTTTGAATGTTAGTCTTTGATTGGAATTAAATAAAAATGGATTGAAATTAATTTTTTTGACAATCCTTCATTTGAAAAAAAAGCAAATTCTCTTCCAGTTATATTGTTTAATATACTTTTGCAAAGAATATTGATATGTGTTACAAAAATTGCATAAAACATTCAGTTGACATTTGTTTTTGCTGTTGAATGAAAAGAAAACTCAATCATAAACCATGTGGTACTTAATGGAGCTTAAAACCATGGTACATGTACACTGATATTTTTTGAAGAAATGTTAAGCTGCCTTCATTGATATTTATGAAATGGCTTTATCTTCCATAAATAAAAAGAAAGAACTGAATTTATTTGAATTATTGTTTTTTTTTAACTAATTGTTTTTTTAATACAAGGCTCAAGAGTTACTCAAGGTAGAGAGTTACTGTTTGAAGTTGGGGCATGGAAGAAGAGGAGGTAAAATGGTTAACTGTTTGTATAGCTCCCAGTCAAAAGTATTTATTGAAAATTCATGTTATCCTCTACCTTTAAAAGAATCAGGTCAGGCTGAAAATGGAGTCCTGTTGTTATTTGGGCAGGAGTTGTTTGGTCTTTTAGTCTTGATAGAGTTCAAAATGTCCCTGAGTCTTTGTGGGTGACAAATTATTCTCCACCCAACAACCTTTTTCTCACAGGTGACACGTGGCAAGCCTCTTACTGCTTTTCTATTGCTAATAATTAACTGCATTCCTTGCTTAAGCCTCATGATTAGGACTCTCCATGCCACTCACATTGTAGCAAACCAAGAACATTCCCTCTGTATTCCATTGGTGAGAAGGAAATTAAACTAAATAGCTTCTTGCCACAAACCACTACCCTGTTGAACCGACTTCCAAGAGGATGTTTCCTGATCAATACAATCTTAACCTGTTCATATTTCACCATTATCTTCCCTTGTATTCTATAAATCTACTTAACAATCTTCTATCTCATGGACCCCCAGGGTTTATTTTTATTGTAAATTAAGTGTGATTTATGAGGATATTTCAAAAGAATACTGTTAACTCTACTTTTTCAGTTGTTAAAAGATGTGAGAGTCCGTGTTTTGCCAAGCATCTTCTGTCTGTGTTCAGGTGTCCATTATTTTGGCTTTAGGGAATATCTTGTATTACTTTTTTTTTTGCTTGATGCCATTTTTTTCATTCTTAATGAATCAGAGGTGGTATTCGGGAACATGTGCCCATTTTTTTCTGTACATGTTTTCTTTTTACTAATCTCTAGTCCTGGATATGACGATTACATCGGGCAGCAATGCCTCTGACTAGAAGGTTTTGAGGAGTGGAGAACCATTTCTTAACTGCACCTGTTAGAATCCCAGCTATGGGAAAATAGTGAACTTTTACAATTTCTTAAATCAAACTGTATTCCAAAATATAACTTCAACAAAACACAAGGTGCGATGGATAAGTTGTCGTCTAAATTATATAAAAATGAAAATAACACTGTAAATTCATTTTAACACATTCAATATTTACCAAAATTAATAATATCTTGAAATGCTAAAGATAAATTTATTCAATAAAATCCCCATTAGATTCGACCACGTTAAACCAGATGCTTTTGAAATCTCCTGCATCTCTTCTGGATGGTCTCTTGTTTAAACTGCCATTCAGCAATCTTTGCCTTCAGTTCATTTTTTGGTGTTACAAGGAGTTTTGTTGGTCTTTTTGAGCTGATTTTTCTCACATAATATTCAAGAGGATTGCATTTGGGGGATCGGGTAAATGTATGAGGTGATATGGTCTTAGAAATTGTCTAAGCTGTACAACTGGGTTCTCCTTTTTTGGTCCATTGGTATCGAGAAAATCTTAACCCAAGAAAAAAAATCTATGACAGTGCAGGTCAGGGAAATGAGAAAAGTTATTTCGTTATTTCAAAAAAAATTTGAGCACTAGCCAGATATATGTATGTTTGTATAATAAAAAAAAAAAAAAGAAGGAAAAGTACTTCTATTTTATGGATTGATCTTCAGTGATCTTATAATAAAACAATCATATTTTGATCACCTGGAATTTAATTACAATATAAAACAGAGCCAAACCAATCTCCCATTTTCAGAAGGTGATCATTGAGGAGAAACTGCAGCTGTTCGAGCAGAGGACGGTAAGGGCATCACTTCATCTTTTCTTGCTAACAGAGACAGCTCAAGCGAAAACAGGTGTGAAAAAAGAGTACCTGCACCATCCCACATTGTTTGACCCTGGCCATCCTGACAAGTAAACAACACCATCCATTTCCATTATTAATCATTGAACAACCCCACCTAGAATCCCAAAATTTCTTTTTTAAGAGGGCTTCAATTTTCTCAAATCCAACCTTCATATATGCTAATTGTTATGGCATTCCCCAAAAGTAACGTTTCTGTTATGTTTCCCTGGGGATGTAGAGCTCTTTTAAATGCAATATACTGGACGAATAAACTTTTTTAGATACCAGTTCCTCATCTGCATAAGGTTTGACGATTTTTTTCTGGTGGACTGGGGCTGGGGCTAATTCAGGAAGTAGATATTGTTGTCCAATAACACCCCAGTTCTCCCATTTGACTTTAAAACATGCAAGTGTTATTTCCACTTTTGTTTCATCTTTTGATAGATTGGGGTGATTATTGACAAAAAAAAATATAACGGTCGTTTTAATAACATTGTCTTTTTTATTTTTTTGATTTTGCTTCTAGGGGTGTGGAAGAATTGATTGTTTAGGTGGGAGGAGTAATTTAAACTTGATCATTGGGGTTGTTGTCCTGGTCCATTAAAAGTAGATATGTTCTTTGTACCAATTTTAATGTCCAGAACAACAACCCAGGTTAAGTTCTTGAATTCCTAACTGAACCATCAATGTTTTCCAAAATGGTGCAGAATCCTGTTGCCAACAGAGGGTCTTCCAGCAATCACCCTTAATTTAACAAGCATTTTGAAGCATTTGATAAAAACGTTGGTTGAGTCTGAGGCGAAATCCTGGGAAATGAATGGAGGCATAATGTTACCATTTTGATCCAATGACGTTCAATAATAATAATTCAAGAAGACTAAGCCAATTTCCAAAATATCTCAGTACTGTCCTTAGATTGACACCCAAAAGTGGATAAATGTTTGCATTTAGATTCTGGCATGAATGCCAAGCAGTACAGCATGCCATTTCCAGATTTCTGGAATGGTGAATTGTCATGGTTCTTTTTTCTCACAGATTTCTTTTTCCCAATTGACGAAATACTATAGTGTTCAGTCAACAAAATCAGTTGACAAAAACAAAACAACATGCATGTGTGAAATAAGACACATTACTTGTATGTAACAATTGAAACATGCTGACATTAAAACGTTTGTAGAATACACAAAAAGCTGAGTATCTGAAAAATGATGATGGCTTGCTGGAACAGATACTACCCATTTGATCCTTATCATTTTGACTATAGATATTTATAGATTTATTGCATAAAAAGACAATTGTCCCACAAGGTGAGGTAATGTTTTATTTCTCTATTATAAATTTAACTAATCTGATTCATGACCCATTCAATCATTGACCATGGAATGCTATTATTTTTTGCTTTGAGGCCTTTTTTTTTTGAAATGAACCAGTCTTACAATTAAGCTGTTTAAGCTTTTTCTTTCAGTTATTTTAAAAAAATGTGGGAATGCCAAGAATGATAAACAAAATCATTAATTCTTGGTTTAGTCATTTCAGCAGTTTTACCATTTTTTAGAAGAAATGTATTTTTAATTTCGAGGCATTTAAAATTTCTTAAAGGATTATAGTGATGTTATTATGAAGGGAAAAAAGTAAAGTTATTATATTGGCAAGATGCTAACATAAACTTAGAAGTATTGGTCTAATTATGTTCATCTTTGACCAAACTCTGGCAAATCATTTTTCTTTTCTTTAAGAAATTAGCATATATATATATATATATATATGGAGAGAGAGAGAGAGAGAGTCAACCACGGTTCCTTTGTTTTTTCTCTGATAATCCCTTTACATACATAGGAAGACTGAAGCTGTTTTCTGTTGCTGTTATCCTCTTCTAACCTATTATCCCAGTTTGTTGGACCTGTTGCCATGTAACCAGGGTGGTAGTTATATTGTAGAGTACTGCTTATCGAGAAACTGACCATTTCTTGTTTGTATGTTTCTGGATTGCCACTTATGACTTTTGCTCAATGTTGTCTAGTAGACGATACCTCTTTTTACACTGAATGGACGGTGGGAGTTGAAGTTGATTTAGTTTTTGGTGAATGTTGGCTTGTGGTATACAGATGTCTTGAACTCTCTGCTTGTTCAAGATATTAGTACGTCCAGGAAGAAATGTTGTCATTTTTTATTCCATTGTGAACTGTATCAATGATCTTATTTAGTTCATATGGTCCAGTAGTTTCTAGATATCCTCCTGGTATGGCCACAGTATGAAGATGTCATCTATGTATCTCAGCCATAGGGTTGGTGTTGTTGGTTTTGACATTTAATGCCAGAATCTCATAGTATTCCATATAAAGGTCTGCCATTCTGGTGATAATGAATGGAATAAGTCCCCATCCTGTCAATATATGTCTGACCACATTCGTAAGTAGTTTCTTGATACAGAAAAGGAGCATCTCACCAGGTCATTTATTGGTATATTGGTCTGTTCTGAAAAGGGAGTAGTCTGAGGCCAGTCTATCCCTCACTACCATTTTCATGCCTCCTCCATGGGAACCTTGGTGAACAAAACTCACCATGTCCAGGCTTACCATTTGGTTGGATTGGATGGGATCTTTCATTATTTCCTTGAAGTGGACAGAGTTCTGAAATGTATGATTTGTCTTTTTCTATTAATGAGTTGATTTATCTACTAGGAAAGCAACTCAGAAGGTGGCACAATAAGCTTTGGAAGCTAGCAATTGGCCTGAGCAGAATACCATACATCTATGAATCTTTTTGGGGACCATATATGTGAGGTAGTTAGTGTAGCACTGTGACAACTGCTTGTATGTCTTAAGAGCGACATGGCTTGTTCCTGATTAGGATCTGTGACATTTGCATTCTGTTTTCATTATTAAGATATTTTTTTACTGCAGCTGCCATTTGCAATGAAGTCTTCCAGGTTTTTGTATATTTTGATTTGTCCATAACTATAGTTGCATTGCCTTTGTTAGAAAGTAGTATGATGATGCTTTCATTCCTCTGTAGAGTTTTGATTTCCAGCCTCTCCAGTTTCATGATGTTTGATTTGGGCAGCTTACCTTTCTCCAGTGTCTGTCTCACTTTCCATATTAGTTCATCCACATGAGACTAAAGGAATTTCAAGGCTATTTCCTCGATTTGAGCAATGATGTTCAAGTACGGTATCTGCCTGATGGATGTGGTGAAGTTGAAACTCTTGTTTAGAACTGACTTCTCAGAGCTGCTCAGCTGGTGTTGATTGATACTATTGCCTTTGTTGATTGGTGAAGAACCTTGTTTGTCATCTTCTGGCAAAGAAAATCTACTTAATTGTTAAATAAAGGGTTCATTTTACTTTTCAGTCACCTGAAGAAGGCCAGAGCATATAATGGCCAAGACACTGTGAAGATGAGGATAATAGTCTGAATAATATAAATACAAGTAATCATAATACCTCATCGAGGAGATCTAGACAGATAATAAAAGATTAATATAATATTGAAAGCCATTCTTAAAATATTATAATCCTCCTTAGTCTGGTGCTTGGGCCTATGGATTTGATAATTCTTAAAAACCAAAGAATCTGCAATGTTATCAGTCCTGATTTAGCATCTCGGATTCACTCATTTTCCCAAAACCATGACATAGCTTCTTAGTGCCTTTTCTATAAATATTTTCATGGTAATTTTTTTTTGCTTTATATTTGGTACTTTGACTTTATGAATTTATATATATACTAGATTGGCAGCTAGGTCTCATCATTTTACAAATTGAAATTGCTAGATGTAATGGTAATTTATAATGGAAAAGAAAAGGCTAACAGTTTCTTCTCTAACATTTCTCACTTGCAAAACTCTCTTCTGGCCTGTTACTTTCTAGTCAATTTCAATCTTCAAAAATTTAAATGCTATTGAGATGAAATGAAAAAAAAAAAAAAATTAAATGTCCTGGATGAAGGTATTTATTGGTGTTTTATAGTAGTTGGCTTCATGCCAGATAAAAAAAAAAAAAAAATCAATGTTTTTATGAAAAAAAAACTTGAAACAAAAAACCTTTGTTTTCCATTGATGTTTATTTGGTCCAGTCAAAACTCAGGATAGCCAAATAATTTTAGATTTGCCAGGATAGATGGCAGTGGCGTAGCTAGAGTAAACGTCACCCGGGGCGGTCCGCTCAAATGTCACCCCAATGACCCTGATTCACCCTTATGCTGAATGGTTAGCTGTAGCTAAATTTTCATACATGCTCTACCTCTACTTTTACTCTACTGACCGGTACGTTACTGTTTACATGTATGATCCAAGACAAAATCCAATACAACAAAATAATCAGTTCAAATCAAAAGATTTTTAAAATGCAACTGTTCACTTTCAGAACAACTAAATACAAAACACGGCAATACACAAAAGAATGACATTCAATACTATGGTCTTAGAATGAATGTTTTCTTGTTTTCATTGTGACAACAAACTGGTCAATGACATCGTCAAAATCTGTTTGTCTTGTAAGCTCGTTTTCAATGGACAGCACAGCCAGATCCGACAGTCTCGACTGGCTCATGGTTGACGTATTTTTTCTGTTGCTAATTTTCCGGTGTCCATTTTTCCGTTGCATCATTTTCTGGGTACCATTTAATTATCAATGATGTTTGAAAATATTTTCTTGACAAAAATGTTCTATTTAATTTTTAAACATTTTTCGGAACATTGTAAATCAACTGCATTCTTTTTAAAGGTTACCTAGAGAATTTATGCAAAGTTTATTTTTTTGTTTTTCTTTATACAAGTAAAATAAATTTACATCGTATTTTGATGTTATTATGATTTTAGTTTTAGTGATAATTTAAAAAACAAAATATTTATCATTAGTACCAATAATGGAAAATTAAGTTAAAATTTAAAAGAATCGTTTTTGGAATCGGAAAAAAGGCACAAATTTTTCCGATTCTGATACCGTTCCCGATACTCAAAAAGTTCCGATTTTTCCGATTCTCGATTTAATTCCGATTAATCGTCCCAACACTAGTAGATATATTCAAAAGTATATCGCTCACTCAATGGAAAATTGTATCTCAGCGAATTGATACACAGGCAAGACTGAAATTGTTGCACTTTTGGCTTCGTATTTTGTTTTGTTGTTATTAATGATGCAGAGTTAAAACACCATATCATCCGATAAAATGTTACAACAATGTCTCTTGTTAGTAACCAAGATTGTAGCAACTGAAAACACATGAAAGCTGAAAACATTGCTATTTTTCCTACTCACAAATTTCCCGACAATTTATTAGAAAATTTCTGGGGGGGTCATAAATGCCCACATATGCCCGAAACCCTGTGTCTCCACCACTGTTTTCAGACTATTTTGGCACCTTAGCCTGGTTGAAAAATTTTTTGGGGGTGACATTTTGTTAGTTTTCCCCTCTTGTGTTTTGGCACCAAGGGGCGGCCCCCCCTGGCCCCGTCTGTTAGCTAATGCCACGTGCCCCATGGACATCAGTTTTTTAGGTGGGAATGTTCACAATGGCCAGTGTTGTATTCATTGTAGGCACTTGCTTCATGGACATCCATGCACGCAGAATGAATTGACGAAAATGATCTAATTGCAACAAAGCATAAAACAGTGTTGTGTGTCTCATTTTATCAAAGTTATTTGTGTGATTTTCCTTTTTGTGGATTCTATAAGCTTTCCTCTCTACATTGTATATGAAGGATACTAATGTAAAAGTCAGAAGAGAATCTGTTTTATTTTATTTCTTCTTGGCATGTAAGGCATTGTTTACTAAGAATTGCTTGACCTGAACAGGACTAGTATTACCAAAGGTCGTGTAAAATTATAGCTGATTTAGATGCCAAAGCTCAATTGCTTGTTGCACTGTTAACGGATTGTATAAAGACTGCTGCATTTGAGTTGAGGCATGTTAAACTTACCAGACTGGGCTTCCTCTGATTAGCAGCTTTTGTGCAGAAAATTTTCAAATATCAGAGGTTTTGAAATTCCAACCATTTTGAAAAATTTTAATGCAGACCACTACATGAATCACAAAGGAATCTGGTTTGTTTACACATGTTGTCAGTTATTGAAGAAAAACGTTTGATCATATTGAAGAATTGTTTTAATTTTCCTTTTTGAGGAGGAAAAAAAATATCTGTAGGAAAAGTTTGAAAACTTTAATATCCCCTAAATAATTGAGAGCATGAAAGTTGGCCTTTTGCTATTAATTGGATCAAATAAATCTTATTTTCATACCATTTTTTTTTTTTTTTTTTTTTTTCGACTGATTGACAAAAAGCATCAGTGTAATTTGAGAATTTGTTCATATAATATATTAGGTCTCTCTTGGGGAGCAGCCATTAGTTTCTGAGAAGTATTTTTAATCTGGGGAACTTGAATTACTGCATGGTGGGGGTGAATTGCAACATACACTGCTTTGAATATACGCTCTTTAGCGCTAGAGGGCGTCGTCAGTGATGTTCGGATTTGAATCATTGGGCAGTTTCGGGTCTTTCAAACATCATACTGACCTCACCAAGCCGACCCCATCAGAGCTGATTGGACTCTGATACGCCCTCTAAAAATGCTTGTAGATACCGACTTCTATACCCCGTTATCACGCATTTGATTAGAGGTTGACCAATAGCCAAACACAATGGTGTGAACTCTATTTAAGTTGTATACGGGGAATTTTAATTTTTTTTTTTCATTTTTGAGTGGACGCCTTTTCATCGGAAACTTAGAAGGTAATTATGTTTTCCGTTTTTACCCACTTCCCATCAAGTTTCATTTCACTAGCTAATGATTACTATTTATAGAGATAAGAAGAAAAATTCGTCCATAAAAAAACTAAAAAACTCGTTTATATACGATTAAAATGAATAAATAAATTACAGCGAATTAAACCGAGAGTGCTTATAAATGTCATAATAAAACGTTTAAAACATGTTGACGAGTAAAAAAAAACAACCCTTTATTATAAAGTTAAATTTATATTTCAGGTCGTTAGAAATATATATATATATATATATATATATAAAAACAAAACGGGAAGAGGGGGTAAAAAAAATAATATTGGTGAGAAATTGATTAATCATGCTTTTGTATAAAGTCAAATAGTTAGGGAGAGAGAAAAAGAAAAACGGAAAATAAGGTCAAATGGAAGTCAAAGGTCAGGAGATTTCTTCAGTAATAAAGAATGAAAATGGGGGAAAGACTATCGAAAATAGACCTCTTTTGAACGTCACGATGTTATGCAATTATTCTAGATGCTAGGGTATCGGGTGTGAGAAATTCTGCAATTAAAGCTAAGCTCCTATTGGCTAATTTATGCCACACCGTATTTTTGTACTGACCAAGCTCTTTGGTTGAATTTTTCATTTGCTTTTCGCGGGCATTTTCAACTGCCCGTGTTCTTTTTTTTTCAGTTGCTGCAAAATCTTCGAGATGACAGGACTCATATTTTCTCACATTGCAGGGCATTTAGCATCCAAAATTAAGCCTAAATGACTAGGCAATTATTCTTCTTGTCTCATAATCTAGAGACTTTTTAAGGCTGAATAATTCAGTCGGTTTATTGACTGTCGTCACATTATGTACTTTTACATGAAGAACCTTTCTGCATGCTCTCGACAAATAGCCGAGTTTTTATTTCAGCAACCAAATTGGTAATGCTCCTGTTCGACGACCCTCAAGTTCCTGCTTCTTCGAATCTGCATAGAGACCAGTTGAGTCCTACAGAGAAGAAAAAATACTACCACTTCTTTGAAGTAACTACCCCACCCTATTCACAGGGGCGCAAAAAGGGCATAATCTTTTTTGCAAAAACGAAATAAAATTTGTATTGAATTTTAAGGTAGGCTTTGTTTGAATTGTATGTCTTGTCTCTGCCGGGTTTAAACCGTGTGAGAAGAAATTCTCACACGGGATAATAGTGGTTATGCGAAATAATTCTTCAACATTTACGCAAAAAGATAATAAATAAATAAAAACATGAAATAATAATAAGTAAAATAACGTATGTTAATTGGGTAAATAAAGAGCCGAACTGTTATTGCGAGAATTGTAAAAGAAGAAGAAATAAGGAAAAAAATAAATAAGTAGAATAAAATATAGAATGAAACAAAAACACTTTCCTTCCTCCTTTCCTTTGAAGGTTCGTATGTATTATTTACAATGGCTGACTAACGAAAAAAAAAAAAAAAAAAAAAAAAAAAAAAGTTTCCCATGACGTATTTACAAACCGATTACGGCATTTATAATTAGTTAAAAGTTGTGGCATATCTTTACACTATTTACATTTAATATACAATGATATTTACAAAGTTACACTATGCCTAAAATTTACATTAGGCTTTCCCCAGTTTGCACGTTCAGGCACTTGCTCGTCTTAACCATTTAGCTTTTCTTTCTGCTGTCTCTAATGGTTTGGATAGCCTTTCGTTTTTTCCCACTATCCCAATATCTGTTAAGGCGCTGACTGGTGATTTTGCCACAAAACCCCTTGTGCCTACTTCAATTGGCTTGCAGCTTGCTTCTATCCATTGTTCCTACAATTTTCTAGCAATTCATCGTATTTTAGTTTTTTCCTTTCACTGGCTTCTACATTATCCTCATAACAGACTGTTAGTTCCCACATGATGATTTTCTTTAGTTTATTTGAAAAGAGGACTAGGTCTGGACGCAATCGGGTCTTGGAAATGTGATCGGGGAAATTTAGCCTTTTACCTAGATCCACTCTAAGTTCCCAGTCTGTTGCACATGATAAACAATTGGGTGTGGTCATTTTCTTTGGGTTCGGTTTCGCGCCAGCTTTAATAAAATTTATGACGTTCATGTTTGGATTCGGTTTGTTTGTACGGATGGCTGTACTAACGACTTCTGCTATTTCTTTTAGGATTTGATCATGGCGCCATCTATACCTACCATCAGCTAGGGCTGATTTGCAGTTACTAAGTATATGTTTTAAAGAACCTATTTGACCGCATAGGGGGCATGAGGGCGATTCTGTTTTAGTCCATAATTGTAGGTTAACGGGGGGGGCTTGGTAGAAGGTCATAAACAGATCGGATCAAAAAGTTCATTACGCCATAGATCTGACCATCCGACTTTCCTAGGTATCATTGTCTCCCATTTTGTCCATGAACCTTGTTTTTTAAACCCGATCATCTTTGCTACTCTCATTTCCTCTTCCCCTGGGCGAATTTCGTCCAGTAAGAAGAATTGGTGTTTTTCCTTACCTACGGCTTTGTCAATTCTAACAGTAGGAAAGAAACCCATCCCTGCCCGACCCGTGGCGACAGTGCCCAGCACCACTTTTTCGCGAAGACGCTCTTCTGCCACTTTCAACTCCTTTACAGCGTTCCATTTCCTCCCAGTGTAAACCTCAATATTTGCTCCTGCTACTTTTGGGTCCTTGGAGAACTTGTATTATTGTTGGCACCTTAGAGACTTTGTATTCTTCTACAAGGCTTTTAAAGAATGTTGGAATTATCGTAAAGGGCAGCGCTACTTAGACACTTTGGTAGACCGAGCCATCTCCGTAAACGGGAGTTGATCTTTTTTTCTATAAGTTCTACGGTAGAGGTAGTGAACTCATAGATGGACAAAGGCCACAATAAACCCTCACCCTAACACAGTATCTACCTTAAATAATTTTTTTTCTTTGCAGAGGATTTACTTAACTAAACCTGTTAATGTTTGGTGATAAAGAAATTTTGGTTTCACTTAATTTTGACATTTTTTTCTTATGAATCAGTCATTGTTATTATTGGATAGTAGTAAAGATGTAAAGCTGTCTAAATTTTTTACTGAATGGATTTTCCTGAAGCAAATAAAACAAATCAATGTACTAGTTTAATAAAACTACTTAAAATCCTGTTTGAAAGATAATAAAATTTTTTGATTATACTCAAAAAGAATTTGAAGGCAACGACAAAAAGTTGATGTTTGAGAAAACCTTCACAAAATTACAATTACAGATATGTTTTTTTTCATTCACCTGATCATTTTTCATATCATGGCAAATATTGTCTTTATTAGTATTGTCTCAATCTGCTCTTTCTCCTCAATATATGTCATCTGTTAGTGCTGCCAAATGATGGAAAGTTAACAAAGCAATATAATTGCAGATGCAGAGGTTCAATGAAGTGACAGTCTCAGTACCTAGACCTGACAGTGCTTTTTTTCCAGAGTTGTCTTTGGACTGTTTTTTGATGTCATTTGACATTTATTCAGCACTATTTGCTTGCTTCACCTCTTTTTAGACCTTCACACAGTCACAACCTCTAGTGAAATTGATAACTTGAATCATACTCTCTCCTACTGACATTCATATTTAGTTACTCTGTCACTCATGTAAACATCTTCGAAACAAAGATGGGCCTGGCTTTGGTTTCTCTTGCTGGATTCCATTGAATTCCATGTAGAGCACATGGCCCAAAGCAGGATGAAGAGATTGCCTATTACAAACTGCATTTTTGCCACTATACTTTTTATTTTAATTGTTTATTTTACTATTGTTCATTCAATGCAAGTCCCAAGAGCCACTCAAGGAAAAGGGTTACTCAAGTTGTTAAAAGGATTTACAAAGAAGAAACTAAAGATGCATATTATGAAGATATGTACTACAGATAAGAGTTAAGAGGTTTGTTATCAGAGAAGCATCCTCTCAGGAGCCCCTTCCATAATGCAAATTCTGGGGATGAAACTGATTGGACCTTTGTCCTTACGAATGGAATATAGAGAGAGGATGTTGATTCAGTGTGCATGAATTGACTCCTCTTCATTGCCTTCATATTCCATTGGTTAGGAAGAAGTTCCATATTTTTGAGGTAGAAGGCATTGAGATGCCACTCTTGTCTAAATTAGAATTTCCATGCCTTGTGTCTGTGAAGCAGTGTGGCTGTGCAGATTGTAGCCTTTTTAAAAGGACATCATAAGTTTTTATCTGATACACTGATGAAAGATAAAAATATAAAGCAGTATTAAATATTGTTACAATCATCGGTTTGTTTCAGATTTTTAAAAAATCCTTAGATTTTAATTTTTTTTTTCGCTATTTTTGATTGTGGACAAGATATTTAAGATGTGTGAATTATGGATAAACAAAAGCTGTTTGCTGTAGATAGAAAAAACCTTAGATCATTTATTTCAAGAAATTTTTCTTCCATTATGCAGATGAAAAGACCAATATTATAAATGCTTGTAAAAACCAATGCATCTGTTAATATGCTTGCAACCATGGTTGCTGCTGTTGCCAAGAGTTGTTTCAATTTACTCTCTCTTCCAAGTCACTCTTTATACCTTCTTCCATTTTCTCAAGCCAAATTTACATTTCTCAGTTTTTAGAAAATGCTGTACTGGTTTCTCTGCCAACAAACAATATTTCAGAGGTCAAACCAGGAACATTTCTTTATGATATAAAAAAGCGGTGTCTTATTTCCTTTGGAGACATATCAAGCTTCAGTTAGATTCTAATGAACTGATATGGAAACAAAAAAAATATAAACAATTTTATTACAAAGATATTTTCTAAAATTTTTAATCAATTTTTATATTTTAAATGTGTATGTACACATTGAGGAGTTGCTAAGAAACCCGAAGCATGGTGTACTAATAAAAATTGGCTTGGATTGAGGAATTGGATAGCCGAGTTAAAATTCAAGTTCATTACATTCATTTATGTGCCTAATACTCTTGGGAAAGTATGAATCCTCTCAAGTGCTAGCTATGGTAAATAGCAGAACAGTTTGGACCTTATGGCCTCGATTGGCAACATGTCTAGGAGAAGCAAAACTCTAAATTTAACCCATTTCTGGATAGGGTTGGGCTCCATGTTGTTTACCCAGGAAACACCACTGCTGTTGTGACTGCAGTAGCTGTGGTACTCCTATGACCCTAAGAGGTTACAGGACTCATGATCCTAAAAATATCTACATGGTTTTAAAATTGTTCATTTGAAAATGATTTCAATTAGATTTTTTTTTTATGAGGGGATGCTGAAATGGTTTCAGCCTGAACCATTTCCAAAAAATATGACCAAATTTTTTTTATTTTGAAGGGATTGATAACATTTTGCTACTCCATCATGTCTTTATTTCTTGTTTCTTTTACTTGATATTCTGATTACTCTTTCTTATAAATTAATTATTCTTACAGATACCACTATTAATAATGTTTTCATAGGAAATTTAATGGTCATTTTCAGGTAAGAATAAAATAATAATTATAGGGAAGACAGGCAGGTATTTTTTATTTTTGTTTGAACCTTGAAACAAAAAAAATAACTTTCAATAACAACTAATTTTCTCTGACATTTACTTTCATTTTGTCAGGTGTTTGAAAAATCAAAAAACATCTAAATTGTTTTCTTCTGCATTTTTTCTTCTGGTAAGAGACCAAGTGTAAATATATTCCTGTGTAACATATTGCTGTATTGTTCCTTTCATTTGGTTATTTGGTTTGGTTTATAAAAAAAACCAAACAAAAGAAATAAAACAATGAAAGAAAGCTGAATTGATATAAAAGCCAAAGAAAATTTTCAAATGGCTTTTATTCAGAGGCTAAAATAAATTTAAAGAAATTCACATACGTGTTTCCTGTAGGACTGTAGATACATATTGAAATACTCCTGTGAATATTGTCTGCATTTTTTAGCATTAGTGGCTACCATTGTAGAAATAGGCAAATTTTTTACAGTAAATGCACAGCTATAAGTTCACTGACACCACTCTGATTTCTACGAGTGTTGAGTATACACTGGCTGACTCTGGACTAGTTGGCACCAACAGCCATCTGATCGTGGCTCTGGCCAGAAAGCATGTGCTGTGTATTGGGTGCTGAGCTGATCTATATTAGTAGCAAATTGACCAAGCTGGGAATTGTATATGACTCTTTTTCTCTTCATGTATGTCATGGTTGGAATGTTTCTGTTTGTTTGTACATTTACCCTTCAGCATTCTCTCCTCAGTTGGGTTCTGTTTCTGCAGTGTTTCATGATGCCATAAGTAAAAGAATTGCCGTTGCTGTCTCTGTGTGATTGTAGATTGGTATGTGCATGAAGTATGCTGGATGGTCAGCAATATATGTATCAGCAAGTTGTATTTTATGTATTTTAAAATCTTATATGAATTTCAGCATTCCACCACAAAAGTTCAATTGACCCCGTCCCCGTATTTATTGACCCACTTCTGACTACCAGTCCTTTATTGATCCATTGAATAGTCCCATCAACCCCCCAGGGGCTGATATTGACACTAGAACATTGTTGGCAAAAATTTAGTGATTGGAATCAAGTCCCCTGTCACTAGAACATTGTTGGAAAACACCAGGAAAAATTTATATTACTCAATCAATCATGATATAAAATTACCAAAGTCTAGGATTTTTAGAATTGCTGTTTATGAAAAAAAATACTATTTACATTATTTGGACTATCCATTACCAATATGTCATTATACTGATTTCCCAATAATGATATCAAATTATCTCCTAATAATTTCTGCTCTTTTAAATACCAAGTGTCTTCAATTGCCAATTTGATGATGCCATTTTTGATGAAAACAAAAATAATATTCCAGTAATAATAATAAAACGCTAAATCTGAACAATTTGATCAGTTTAGGTTTCCCTTGTTTTAAGGAAAACCATTTTATTATGGATAATTCTGAAAATCTTACAAAATCTTTGACTTGCAAAAAAAAAAGGATATGATTGATATTCAAATAAGTAGCAAAATACTTTCTCATATTCAGAAAAGATGCAAACTAATTGTTCTTTAAATGTTTTTCTTTAACCAAAACAATAAGACCAACCATATTCCAAAAGAGCGATTCATCATGGAGAACTTAGACTGCATACACAATTGACAATCTTTTATTTAAAAAGAAAATAATTATACCTGAAATAGATGATAGAATTTAATGAATATGTTGGTAAAATACCATGCTAATAATTGAAAGTTATCTTTTTACGCTAAATAGAATCTACATGATTTCTAAACCTTGAGATTTAAATTTAGACTTACCTTTAATGTTTGCAGCAGCTTCCATCATATAAATTTTTAACAAACATTTATTAAAGTCATCTTAATCAAACATATATGGCCCAAAATTCAGTGAGAACTTGTTACGTTGTTCAGAGAAGAAAGCTAGTATAGAATAACCTTTTTCCTAAGGCTTTACTGAACTTAATTCACAGCAGTCAGTAATCAACAAAGGAAGAAGAGCGCGCAGCTTTTAAAGAGGAATGGGAACGTGTGAAAAGTCGCGTGGACAGTAAAGCTAGTTTCCTCTTTTTTTTTCCTTTTTTATTCTTTACGAAAATATAACACTCTCTCCCCACTTGCAAAAGAGATTGTAATTGAAAAAAGTTTTATAAATCCAGTCATTGGATTGGTCTACGAATCCTGCTAGACCGGCGTGGAGGTAGTTCACCACTGGAAGAACCTGACCTCTGAGAAGGCTGACTTTCAGGATTCTGGCTATTATTCTGAGATTCATTTTTCTGTATAAAGGTAAAGAAATATTAACGGGACCTGCATCAGGCAAAAGGGTTGAATCCATGGTCCACGTCGGGTTGAGTATTTTCAGGTTCATTTTGACGTCCATCCAGGCGTGGAAACGTGCCAACCGTCTCCAGCGCCACCGAATCTTCCGGCCATCATTGTGACGTATTTTGGCATGCGTAGGGTTGGCCTCAAGGAGTTCCACCACCTCATCGATAGGGTCATATTTACTTCTGCCATCGAATCGTTTTAATAATACCTCCCAGGCTCACAGAGCCAAACAGGCAACGCAGTACCGGTTGAGGACCGCCTTTCAAAATTGAACATCTGTTCATGGGGGGGGTCATTCGTAGTGAGGTACATAGCAGGGAGCGGATAACACGAACACATCATGTAGAACATCCTGCCAAGCACTAATTGGTAACTGTTTCGATTCCAGGGCCAATAATATGGTATTCCAAATTATGCCGTTGTAACGTTCGCATTGGCTATTGCCTCTAGGGTTATAAACAGTAGTATTACTGAACCAATTCCAAGTCGTGTTAGAAATTGTTTAAATTCTCCCGACATAAACGAAGTTCCTCGATCAGAGTGAATGAACGAGGGAAGCCCGAAAATGGAGAAAATACTTGTCAGGCACTGAATAGCAATCGCGGCAAGGAAGGGCAAAGGGAAATCGACTATATTCGTCGACGATAGTAAATATATATCGGTAACCTGTCGGGGATACCAGGACAGGCCCTTTGTAGTCTATGGAGAGACGCTGAAATGGCGCATGGGAACGTATCAGAACATTACTAGCAGAATCGAAGAATTGGGGTTTTATTTTGGCACAGGTCGTACATTCAGAAGCGAATACGGCATATTCTGAGACCTACAAAATGCCAAAAGCCTTTGTACCCCAGGATGTATTAAGGAATCATGTATCGATTTAAGTTCCTTCGGAAGAAGCAGCAGCACCACATACTCTGGATAAGGTATCCGCAACTGTGTTTTCATTTCCAGGACGGTGTTTTATGTCGTATGAAAGGGAAGAAGTTCATTTCCACCTTATAATTTTATCGTTTTTTAATTTTCCGCGATTAGCAGGTTGAAACATAAAGGATACGGCTTGTTGATCGGTAATAATAGTAAAATGTTTCCCGGCAAGGAGGTCTCTCCATTTACGAACGCATTCGACTATGGCATATGCTTTTTTTCGACTATATGAAGTCGTATTTCAGAGGGTTTAGCAACCGAGAAAAGAATGCTACAGGTCACTCAGCTTGTAAAGAGTGCTCAATAGCCTTTTCTGAGGCATCGGTTTCAATAGTAAATGGCAATTCATCATCAATAACTTTTACAGATGACTCGGCAATGTCTTTAAGTTTTTCGAAAGAATTTATAACTATAGGAGGCATAGGGAATTGTTTATTTTTCGACCAGTGGACGAATTTTGTGTGAATATTTGGGTATCCATTTCGCATAGTAAGCAAACATACCAACACACCTTTTTGACGAATTTGAGTCAGAAGGAGGAGGCATTTGTAAAAGTGGCTTCAAACGCTCAGGATCAGGTTTGGATAGTTCGTTACAAATTTGATATCCAAGCACGTTAATAGAACGAAGTGAAAACTTTGATTTTTGCCGGTTTATTTCGGTTGTATGTCGAGGCAGCCTTTAAGAAACATTCAAATTGACTTCGTGCTCCTCCTGGGTTTTTACCGCAAACGGATTATATCATCTATATATGAAAATCATGGGTATATACTTACTACAAACTAAATGAAAAATAAATTACAGCGAATTAAACCGAGGAATTGCTTATAATGTCAATAAAACGCTTAAAACATGTTGACGAGTAAAAAAAACCCTTAATTATAAAGTTAAATTTATATTTCAGGTCGTTAGAAATATATATATATATATATATATATATATATATATATATATATATATATATATATAAACGAAACAGGAAGATGGGTAAAAAAATAATATTAATTGAGAAAGTCGTGATTAATCATAAGCTGCATAAAGTCAAATATTAGGGAGAGGAGAAAAGAACCCGGAAAATAAGTCAGAAATGGAAGTCAAGGTCAGGAGTATTTTTCAGTAATAAAGAACGAAAATGGGGGAAGACTATCGAAAAATAGACCTCTTTTGAATGTCACGATGTTATACAATTATTCTAGATACTATAGGGTATCAGGTGAGGAATTCTGCAATTAAGCTAAAGCTCTATTGGCTAATTTATGCCACACCGTATTTTTGTACTGACCAAGCTCTTTGGTTGAATTTTTTCTTTGTTTTTCATGGGCATTTTCAACTGCCCGTACCTTTTTTTTTCAGTTGCTGCAAAATCTTCGAGATGACAGGACTCATATTTTCTCACATTGCAGGGCCTTTTAGCATCCAAAATTAAGCCTAAAATGACTAGGCAATTATTCTTCTTGTCTCATAATCTAGAGACTTTTTAAGGCTGAATAATTCAGTCGGTTTATTGACTGTCGTCACATTATGTACTTTTGCATGAAGAACCTTTCTGCATGCTCTCGTTAAATAGCCGAGTTTTTTTATTTCAGCAACCAAATTGGTAATGTTCCTGTTCGACGACCCTCAAGTTCTGCTTCTTCGAATCTGCATAGAGACCAGTTGAGTCCTACAGAGAAGAAAAAAATACTACCACTTCTTTTGAAGTAACTACCCCTCTATTCACAGGCGCAAAAAGGGCATAATCTTTTTTTGCAAAAACAAAATAAAACGGTATTGAATTTTAGGTAGGCTTTGTTTGAATTGTATTTCTTTTCTGTCTCTGGGGTTAAACCGTGTGGAGAATTTCTTCTCACAAAGGATATATGAAATAATTTTTCAACATTTACACAAAAAGATAAATAAAAATGAAATAATCAATAAGTAAAATAACGTATTTAATTGGGTAAAATAAGAGCCGAACTGTTATTATGAGAATTGCAAAGAAGAAGAAATAGGAAAAAAAATAAATAAGTAGATAAAATATAGAATGAAACAAAACACTTTCCTTCCTCCCTTTCTTTTGCTGTCTGTGTATTTATTTACAATATTAACTAACGAAAAAAAAAAAAAAGAAAAAGTTTCCCATTCCGTATTTACAAACCGATTACGGCATTTATAATTAGTTAAAAGTTGTGGCATATCTTTTACACTATTTACATTTAATATACAATGATATTTACAAAGTTACACCATGCCTGTAACTTACATTAGGCTTTCCCCAGATTGCAACGTTCAGGCACTTGCTCGTCTTAACCATTTAGCTTTCTTTCTGCTGTCTCTCAATGGTTTGGATAGCCTTTCGTTTTTTCCACTATCCCCAATATCTGTTAAGGCGCTGACTGGTGATTTTGCCACAAAACCCCAGGGGCCTACTTCAATTGGCTTTGCAGCTTGCCTTCTATCCATTGTTCACAATTTTCAGTAATTCATCGTATTTTAGTTTTTTCCTTTCACTGGCTTCTACATTATCCTCATAACAGACTGTTAGTTCCATGATGATTTTCTTTGTTTATTTGAAAAAAGGAAGGACTAGGTCTGGACGCAATCGGGTCTTGGAAACATGATCAGGAAGTTTAACCTTTACCCAGATCCACCTCTAAGTTCCCAGTGCAACATGATAAAACAATTGGTGTGGTCATTTTTTGGTTCGGTTTTCGTCCTTTAATAAAATTTATGACGTTCATGTTTTGGATTCGGTTTGTTTTGTACGGATGGCTGTGCTTGAACGACCTGCTATTTCTTTGGGATTTGATCATGTTATTTGATCATTTCACTATCAGCTAGGGCTGATTTGCAGTTACCTAAGTAGGTGTTTTAAAGAACCCATTGACCGCATAGGGGGCAAGGAGGGCGATTCTATTTTAGTCCATAATTGTAGGTTAACGGGGTAATAGAAGGTCATAAACAGATCGGATCAAAGTTCATTACGCCACAGGATCTGACCATCCGACTTTCCTAGGTATCATTGTCTCCCATTTTGTCCATGAACCTTGTTTTTTAAACCTGATCATCTTTTGCTACCTGTTCCCCTCTTCCCTGGGCGAATTTCGTCCAGTAAGAAGAATGGTGTTTTTTCCTTACCTACGGCTTTGTCAATTTAAACAATAGGAAAAAGAAACCCATCCCTGCCCGACCTGTGGCGACAGTGCCCAGCACCACTTTTTCGCGAGACGCTCTTCTGCCACTTTCAACTCCTTTACAGCGTTCCATTTCCTCCCAGTGTAAACCTCAATATTTGCTCCTGCTACTTTTGGGTCCTGGAGAACTTGTATTATTGTTGTTACCTTAGACTTAGAGACTTGTATTCTTCTACAAAGGCTTTTAAAGGGAGTTGAAGAATGTTGGAATTATCGTAAAGGGCAGCATACTTAGACACTTTGGTAGACTGAGCCATCTCCGTAAACGGGGTTGATCTTTTTCTATAAGTTCTACGGTAGAGGTAGTGAACTCATAGATGGACAAAGGCCACAATAAACCCCTCACCCAATACAGTATCTATTTTAAATAATTTTTTTTCTTTGCAGAGGATTTACTTAACTAAACCTGTTAATGTTTGGTGATAAAGAAATTTTGGTTTCACTTAATTTTGACATTTTTTTCTTATGAATCAGTCATTGTTATTATTGGATGTAGCAGATGTAAAGCTGTCAAATTTTACTGAGTCATTCCTGAAGCAAATAAAACAAATCAATGTACTAGTTTAATAAAACTACTTAAAATCCTGTTTGATAGATAATAAAATTTTTTTGATTATACTCAAAAGAATTTGAAGGCAACGACAAAAGTTGACGTTTGAGAAAACCTTCACAAAATTACAATTACAGATATGTTTTTTCATTCACCTGATCATTTCAGATCATGGCAAATATTGTCTTTATTAGTATTGTCTCAATCTGCTCTTTCTCTCAATATATGTCATCTGTTAGTTTCTGCCAAATGATGGAAACAAGCAATATAATTGCAGATGCAGAGGTTCCAATGATAGTGACAGTCTCAGTACCTTGACCTGACAGTGCTTTTTTTCAGAGTTGTCTTTGGACTGTTTTTTGATGTCATTTGACATTTTATTCAGCACTATTTGCTTGCTTCACCTCTTTTAGACCTTCACAGTCACAACCTCTAGTGAAAATTGATAACTTGAATCATACTCTCTCCTACTGACATTCATATTTAGTTACTCTGTCCTCATGTAAACATCTTCGAAACAAAGATGGGCCTGGCTTTGGTTTCTTGCTGGATTCATTGAATTCCCATGTAGAGCACATGGCCTAAAGCAGGATGAAGAGATTGCCTATTACAAACTGCATTTTTTGCCACTATACTTTTTATTTTAATTGTTTATTTTACTATTGTTCATTCAATTAAGTCCCAAGAGCCACTCAAGGAAAAGGTTACTCAAGTTGTTAAAAGGATTTACAAGGAAGAAATTAAAGATGCATATTATGAAGATATGTACTACAGATAAGAGTTAGAGGTTTGTTATCAGAGAAGCATCCTCTCAGGAGCCCTTCCATAATGCAAATTCTGGGATGAAACTGATTGGACCTTTGTCCTACGAATGGAATATAGAGAGAGGATGTTGATTCAGTGCATGAATTGACTCCTCTTCATTGCCTTCATATTCTATTGGTTAGGAAGAAGTTCCATATTTTTGAGGTAGAAGGCATTGAGATGCCACTCTTGTCTAAATTAGAATTTCCATACCTTGTGTCTGTGAAGCAGTGTGGCTTAAACCCAGATTGTAGCCTTTTGAAAGGAAATCATAAAGTTTTTATCTGATACACTGATGAAAATAAAAATATGAAGCAGTATTAAATATTGTTACAATCATCGGTGTTTCAGATTTTTAAAAATCTTAGATTTTTAATTTTTTTTTTCGCTATTTTGATTGATGGACAAGATATTTAAGATGTGTGAATTATGGATAAACAAAAGCTGTTTTCCGTAGATAGAAAAAACCTTAGATTATTTATTTCAAGAAATGTTTTTCTTCCATTATGCGATTGAAAAAGACCAATATTATAAATGCTTAAAAAACCAATGCATGTTAATATACTTGCAACCATGGTTGCTGTTGTTGCCAGAGTTGTTTTCAATTTACTCTCTCTTCAAGTCCTCTTTATACCTTCTTCCATTTTCTCAAGCCAAATTTATATTTCTCCAGTTTGAAGAAAATGCTGTTTTTGGTTTCTCTTCAACAAACAATGGAGAGGTCAAACCAGGAACATTTCTTTATGATATAAAATGCGGTGTCTTATTTCCTTTGGGACATATCAAGCTTCAGTTAGATTCTAATGAACGATATGGAAACAAAAAAAATATAAACAATTTTATTACAAAAGTTATTTTCTAAATATTTTAATCAATTTTATATTTTAAATGTACACATTGAGAGTTGCTAAGAAACCTGAAGCATGGTGTACTAATGAAAATTCGCTTGGATTGAGGAATTGGATAGCCGAGTTAAATTCAAGTTCATTAAATTCATTTATATGCCTAATACTCTTGGGAAAGTATGAATCCTTCTCAAGTGCTAGCTATGGTAAATAGCAGAACAGTTTGGACCTTATGGCCTCGATTGGCAACATGTCTAGGAGAAGCAAAACTCTAAATTTAACCCATTTCTGGATAGGGTTGGGCTCCATGTTAGTTTTACCCAGGAAACACCACTGCTGTTGTGACTGCAGTAACTGTGGTACTCCTATATGACCCGAAGAGGTTACAGGACTCATGATCCTAAAATATCTACATGGTTTTAAAATTGTTCATTTGAAAATGATTTCAATTAGGATTTTATTCTTATGAGGGGATGCTGAAATGGTTTCAGCCTGAACCATTCCCAAAAATATGACCAAATTTTTATTTTGTAGGGTTTGATAACATTTTACTCCATCATGTCTTTATTTCTTGTTTTTCTTTTACTTGATATTCTGATTACTCTTTCTTATAAATTAATTATTCTTACAGATACCACATTAATAATGCTTCCGTCATTTAATGGTCATTTCAAAAGAGAATAAAATAATAATTATAGGGAAGACAGGCAATAATATTTTTTTGTTTACCTTGAAAATAACTTTCAATAAAAACTAATTTTCTCTGACATTTGCTCATTTTTGTCAGGTGTTTGAAAATAAAAAAAAAAAACTTTCTTCTGCATTTTTTTCTTCTGGTAAGAGACCAAGTGTAAATATATTCCTGTGTAACATATTGCTGTATTGTTCCTTTCATTTGGTTATTTGGTTTGGTTTATAAAAAAACCAAACAAAAAGAAATAAAACAATGAAAGAAAGCTGAATTGATATAAAAAGGATTTAAAAAATTTTCAAATGGCTTTTATTCAGAGGCTAAAAATAAATTTAAAGAAATTCACATACGTGTTTCCTGTAGGACTGTAGATACATATTGAAATACTCCTGTGAATATTGTCTGCATTTTTTAGCATTAGTGGCTACCATTGTAGAAATAGGCAAATTTTTTTACAGTAAATGCACAGCTATAAGTTCACTGACACCACTCTGATTTCTGAGTGTTGAGTATACACTGGCTGACTCTGGACAGGTTGGCACCAACAGCCATCTGATCGTGGCTCTGGCCAGAAAGCATGTGCTGTGTATTGGGTGCTGAGCTGATCTATATTAGTAGCAAATTGACCAAGCTGGGAATTGTATATGACTCTCTTTCTCTTCATGTATGTCATGGGTTGGAATGTTTCTGTTTGTTTGTACATTTACCCTTCAGCATTCTATCCTCATTTGGGTTCTGTTTCTGCAGTGTTTCATGATGCCATAAGTAAAAGAATTGCCATTGCTGTCTCTGTGTGATTGTAGATTGGTATGTGCATGAAGTATGCTGGATGGTCAGCAATATAAGTATCAGCAAATTGTATTTTATGTATTTTAAAATCTTATATGAATTTCAGCATTCCACCACAAAAGTTCAATTGACCCCGTCCCCGTATTTATTGACCCACTTCTGACTACCAGTCCTTTATTGATCCATTGAATAGTCCCATCAACCCCCAGGGGCTGATATTGACCACTTTGGAGACCTCTGCACTAGAACATTGTTGGCAAAAATTTAGTGATCTAGCAGTAATCAAGTCTAGAAGTTTATTTCAAGCTGTCATTGCTGCCTCCTGATTGCCATGATGCCATTGATGAAAACACCAGGAATGGATTCAGATTTATATTACTCAATCAATCATGATATAAAATTGCAAATGTTGCTAGAGTTTTTAGAAATGTCTCTTAATTGCTGTTTATACATTGTGAAAAAATACTATTTACATTATTTGGACTATCCATTACCAATATTTCATTATACTGATTTCCCAATAATGATATCAAATTATCTCCTAATAATTTCTGCTCTTTTAAATACCAAGTGTCTTCAATTGGCCAATTTGATGATGCCATCATTTTTCAAGGAATTGAAAGGAAAGACTAAATGAAAGCAAATAATATTCCAGAAGTAATAATAATAAAACGCTAAATCTGAACAATTTGATCAGTTTAGGTTTCCCTTGTTTTAAGGAAAACCATTTATTATGGAGTAATTCTGAAAATCTTACAAAATCTTTGACTTGCAAACCTAAAAAAGGATATGATTGATATTCAAATAAGTAGCAAAATACTTTCTCATATTTCAGAAAAGATGCAAACTAATTGTTCTTTAAATGTTTTTTCTTTAACCAAAACAATAAGACCAACCATATTCCAAAGAGCGATTCATCATGGAGAACTTAGACTGCATACACAATTGACAATCTTTATTTAAAAAGAAAATAATTATACCTGAAATAGATGATAAAATTTAATGAATATGTTGGTAAAATGCCATGCTAATAATTGAAAGTTATCTTTTTACGCTAAATAGAATCTACATGATTTCTAAACCTTGAGATTTTAAATTTAGACTTACCTTTAATGTTTGCAGCAGCTTCCATCATGTAAATTTTTTTGACAAACATTTACAGTTAAAGTCATCTTAATCAAGCATATGGCCCCAAATTCAGTGAGAACTTGTTACGTTGTTCAGAGAAGAAAGCTAGTATAGAATAACCTTTTCCTAAAACTTTACTGAACTTAATTCACAGCAGTCAGTAATCAACAAGGAAGAAGAGCGCAGCTTTTAAAGAGGAATGGGAACGTGTGAAAAGTCGCGTGGACAGTAAAGCTAGTTTCCTCTTTTTTTTCCTTTTTTATTCTTTACGAAAATATAACACTCTCCCCCACTTGCAAAAAGATTGTAATTGAAAAGTTTTATAAATCCAGTCATTGGATTGGTCTACGAATCCTGCTAGACCGGCGTGGAGGTAGTTCACCACTGGAAGAACCTGACCTCTGAGAAGGCTGACTTTCAGGATTCTGGCTATTATTCACAGATTCATTTTCTGTATAAGGTAAAGAAATATTAACGGGACCTGCATCAGGCAAAAGGGTTGAATCTGCATGGTCCACGTCAATTTGAGTATTTTCAGGTTCATTTTGACGTCCATCCAGGCGTGGAAAACGTGCCAACCGTCTCAGCGCCACCGAATCTTCCCGGCCATCATTGTGACGTATTTTGGCATGCGTAGGGTTGGCCTCAGGAGTTCCACCACCTCATCGATAGGGTCATATTTACTTCGCCATCGAATCGTTTTAATAATACCTCCCAGGCTCACAGAGCCAAACAGGCAACGCAGTACCGGTTGAGGACCGCCTTTCAAAATTGAACATTCGTTCATGGGGGGTCATTCGTAGTGGTACATAGCAGGGGAGCGGATAGCATTTAACACATGTAGAACATCCTGCCCAAGCACTAATTGGTAACTGTTTCGATTCAGGGCCAATAATATGGTATTCCAAATTATGCCGTTGTAACGTTCGCATTGGCTATTGCCTCTAGGGTTATAAGCAGTAGTATTACTGAATCAATTCAAGTCGTGTTAGAAATTGTTTAAATTCTCCCGACATAAACGAAGTTCCTCGATCAGAGTGAATGAACGAGGGAAGCCCGAAAATGGAGAAAATACTTGTCAGGCACTGAATAGCAATCGCGGCAAGGAAGGGCAAAGGGAAATCGACTATATTCGTCGACGATAGTAAATATATATCGGTAACCTGTCGGGGATACCGGGACAGGCCCTTTGTAGTCTATGGAGAGACGCTGAAATGGCGCAGTAGAACGTATCAGAACATTACTAGCAGAATCGAAGAATTGGGGTTTATTTTGGCACAGGTCGTACATTCAGAAGCGAATACGGCATATTCTGAGACCTTACAAAATGCCAAAAGCGCTGTACCCCAGGATGTATTAAGGAATCATGTATCGATTTAAGTTCCTTCAAGGAAGAAGCAGCAGCACCACATACTCTGGATAAGGTATCCCCAACTGTGTTTTCATTTCCAGGACGGTGTTTTATGTCGTATGAAAAGGAAGAAGTTCCATTTTCCACCTTATAATTTTATCGTTTTAATTTTTTTCCGCGATTAGCAGGTTGAAACATAAAGGATACGGCTTGTTGATCGGTAATAATAGTAAAATGTTTCCGGCAGGAGGTCTCTCATTTACGAACGCATTCGACTATGGCATATGCTTTTTTCGACTATATGAAGTCGTATTTCAGAGGGGTTTAGCAGCCGAGAAAAGAATGCTACAGGTCCTCAGTTTGTAAAAGAGTGCCTCCAATAGCCTTTTCTGAGGCATCGGTTTCAATAGTAAATGGCAATTCATCATCAATAACTTTTACAGATGACTCGGCAATGTCTTTAAGTTTTCGAAAAGAATTTATAACTATAGGAGGCATAGGGGAATTGTTTTATTTTCGACCAGTGGACGAATTTTGTGTGAATATTTAGGTATCCATTTCGCATAGTAGCAAACATACCAACACACCTTTTGACGAATTTGAGTCAGAAGGAGGAGGCATTTGTAAAGTGGCTTCAAACGCTCCAGGATCAGGTTGGATAGTTCGTTACAAATTTGATATCCAAGCACGTTAATAGAACGAAGTGAAAACTTTGATTTTTGCCGGTTTATTTCGAGGTTGTATGTCGAGGCAGCCTTTAAGAAACATTCCAAATTGACTTCGTGCTCCTCCTGGGTTTTACCGCAAACAGTTATATCATCTATATATGAAAAGGTTCCAGATAATTTATCAGAACTACCGGTGTCTATGAGGGCAGTTAATCTCTTTCCTTTTAATTCTAAAGTTTTAGTAACTGGAGGAGACCTATCATCGTCTTTAGCACGGGCTACTATAATAGCTGAAGTAGAACGTGAAGGTGCCGGCATGGTAGAACGGCAAACTTTAGAAAAATGACCGAGTTTGCCACAGTTTCGACATATCTTATCACGGATAGGACAATAGCGACGATTATCCTTAAAGTGACGTTTCCCTCCACAGTTGTAGCACTTGCCACGAGCAAAGGCAGCAGACAATTGTACAGAGTGACACTCCGTACGAGAACAGTTAAGTCTGAAAACATATTTTAGTAATAGTAAGTGGAAGTGGCCTCCTCGGCAGAATCAGTAAACACATTTTTAGTCCCTAGTGGTAGTAGCAGCAGTTGATCCAATCTGAGAAGTGTATGACTCACGAAAGTGAGCCTGTTCTAAGGCTCTAGCACATTGAGTAGCCTCCTTGAGAGTTAGCGTATCATTTTCAAGCAGTCTGGCACGTATTACGAGGACCGGAGACCACGTATAAATGCATCACGGACAGATTCATCCCTGTAAGTAGTAGCAGTAACATCTTGGAAGCAACAGTCAGCAGCAAGTCGATTGGTCTACAGACTCGTTTTCCTGCTGCAGACGTGTAGACAACAAATGTCTAGCGTGAATAATACTTGGAGACTTGTCATAAACACTTCTCAGCAATTCAACAGCATGTTCAAATCCAGAACAACCCTCGATAACATCAGCAACGGTAGCACCGATATTTAAATAAAGGACTTCGAGTTTGTCAGGGTTTAACGAAGCAATAGTTGATAAGTAATAATTAAAATTATGGGAATGGGGACATGTGAAAAGTCACGTGGACAGTAAAGCTAGTTTTCCTTTTTTTATTCTTTACGAAAATATAACAGAACTATGCTTACAACAATGAGAAATTGAGTTATTTGACGCAATGTAATGGTTAGTAAACTTATTTCACCAAATCAGTTACAGATAAGTAGTGAGTTCAATCCTGACTGGTTGCTCCATACTTTCTGGCTTGTGACACATCTAAGTTATGCTTAATAAATCAAGAGTGTTTTGATTTTTTGCATCACAGGCTAAATACAACACATGTATGGTAGCATGGGAGAATAAACGAAACAACAATACCATTGGTGAGGTAAAAAAAAAAGATAAAATTATAAATATAAAATTCTTTTGTATTTGCTGCTGCAGCAGATGCAAGTAGAATGTCTTTTGTGCAGGTGAGGTGTAGCAATTTTGAATGTGGGTAGAGTTTGTAAGGCATGGAGTTGATGCATTGGTGGGTCAGTTGACTGAGGCTATGCTAGTGAGAATAAGAGGCCTGAAGTGGATTAATGAATTGTGATCACACACAATTCTGGTTGGATGGGAAATCAAAGGAAAACAACAATAACAATCCTGTGAGGAGGTGTGAAAAGATAGCAAATTGTTGTTCTTTAGTTGACATTGGCCAGGGAAGCAATTTGGTGTAAGGGTGTTGTTAGTAAAACCAGGAGTTAACAGATATGTTGGGTCATAGTGAAGATGTTGAGAGGGGCCTGGAGTGGATCAGTCAAAACACAAATCTAACGTTGTTGATACAGAGTGTATGAGCAGAATGACTGAATGTGAGTATGGTGTAGATATTTGAAGGAGAGTGGGTCTCAAGCAGATATGTGTCAAATCAGTTGAATAGAATCACCATGTTGGTGTTGAGAGTAGCCAGTTTGTTGAACATGTTTTGTATCACTCATAAGCAGCATTATTATAAATAAAATGTACAGGCTCCTAAGCTCATCATTTGTTTATATTATTTCTCTGGCAGTAACTTTTACGATTGGTTTATTTTATGTCTTGTATTTTTGATGGGATTTGTTTTGTGGGCCAGATATCATGTTCAGAGCCCCTGCACAAAAATGACCTTTTTAAGTTTTGCTTTCTTAATGCTCACATCTGGATGACATGCACAGTGAATCTGAAAGACATCTAATTTGCAGCAGAGTATAACACGTGTTAGCTGTTCAGCATTTTTATTCTAAAACCCAATGCTATGCTAAATAAAGGAGACGACTACACAAATACAAAATAATGTTAAATAACTCAACATTAACATTGTAAATCTCTTCTGAAATTATTGGGCACAAATATCAAAACGATTATTGAGGCAAAATATCTTTCAGTATCTTAGGTGTAGCCCCTGCCTTTGTAAGCCAGTCTGTGATTTACTTGCAACCCCCAATCCATTCAATTTGGATTTCATCTTAGATCTCTTTAACTCTTGCCACATCAACCCTCAGAATATGATCACTAACAAGGTTTGTTGAATTCATTGTCTCTACCTGAAAGATGCTTTGTTAGCTTTGCAAAGCACTACAGTTGAAATATTTCCTGTAACGTAGACATTATTAAAACCCTAACATCAGCTGCTACACTAATAACAACGAATCTTCAATTTTGAGCTTTTTCCCAATTTTAGAAAAAATATAAAACCTCTGCTGGGTCTCATATTTGCTAATGACTTATTGGCTTCAAAATGCATTTTCACTTTAAGCTATTTTGCAATAGTACTCATTTTACAGATATCAAACTATATATGTGATAGGTGTCTTGGTAGATAGATACCCACATCATTTGACCAGCAAATCTTTTTCCATCTAGACTTAGCTCATCATTTTTTCTCCTTCTTTTTATTTTAATTATATTGGTGATGCAGATGATTTGATCTAGAGTAATTCTATTTTTGGACTACTTAACAGTCAATCCCAAATATTTGAATGTTCTATTGTTCTGAGTACCTACTTTGAACATCCTTTTTAATTCTGAAATCACATCTTTCTTAAAATATTAATTTCCATAGAATATAAAATCATTCACAATGAATTACGAGAATACTGATCCAAGGTGGAAATTGGTTGGAGTAGAGAAACAAATTAGACACTGGTTTGAAGAAATGACTATAGGTTTATTTTCATTTAGAAGATATGACAATGTATCTGGTAAGTTATATAATGTGACATTCCAATGTGTGGTGTATGAGGTGTGGAGTGAGCATGTACTTAACCAGGTTGACTGCTTGGTCGCTATCAATTTTGGGCTTGTCATGTGCGATAGTGTAGTCCATTCTCTTTTGTGGTCACAGGAGGTCATTTTCAATGCATAATGGTCAGAAAAGCAATTAGCCATGCTCCAGGTAGCCTCTATGTTTAGTGTGCATGTGTAAAATCTCTTCTCTGTGCTCTGTTCAGCTCCTCTTATAGCCTATACAAGAAATGTATTGACATAGTTATAAGCAAGAGTTGTGTTGATAATGGCTAGCACTCTGGTATATATGTGTTTGTTTTAAAATTTGTTTTGAGTGTAGTGTGATATGTGTTTGTGTGTAACTTAAGTAGACAAAAATTGGTGTGCAGTTATGTTTTTAATAATTGCATAAATTTGGCTTTAATTAGTTATCTCTAAGTGTGTGTAAATTATGATATCTCTTTCCCCAGCATATTACCCTACAAAAATGCTGATGTGAAATCAATTGTCTCAACTTGCAAACTCATAACAAATGTTGCTAACATCACCAGAGACATAGCTTTTTGGCTGCAGGTTGGAGAATCTGCTTAAAAAATATTAAAATCTTCTTTCACCTTCATGCACACAAAAGAATTGGATCAAAAGGACATTTTTTTTGGCGGGGGGGGGTGTTGACATTGTTATTATTTTAACTACTTTCACTCCATTGGGAATGTTTGTCGTTATAAAAAGCAATGATTTGAATTTTAATAAAATCCAAGCATATGAAAATGAAATAATGCCTTTTTTGTTCTTTGAGAACTTAAAGCTAATATATTAAACACTATTTATTCATAAAGTTGTTTATTTACAAGAATAATTTTAGATTTACAACATTCTAAAAATGCTAACCAGCTAATACAATGTTTATTATTTATTAATTTAAAAAGAAATAAATATTTTTATTCACAAATTTATTAAAGTTTAAATAAACAGAAAATGATGAGTAACTGTTATTCTAAATTTGAAAAAAAAACATTTGCAAGGCATTTCTTTTGTGCAACAATTTATTTATATGTTTATAAAATTATGAATAAAAAGCTTGTTCTCATAGTTATTTATAAAATGATATATAATAAATATTTCATTGTAAATGGTTTACATATTTTGATACTTTTTTTAGAATTTTTGAATAAAAAGATTTTTCACATTTTTTTCTTTATAAAATGATAAATAATAATTATTTTTATCAAAGATAAATAGTAAACATAGCATTGTAATTGGTTCACATATTTTTTATAATCTTATAAATAAATATTGCCAAGGGAGTGAAGATAATAGAGAATAAAAAAAAAACATCCTTTTGTAAGCACAAAAGTTAAAGCTTGCCAAATCTACTTCATAACCATAAGGCAGGCATTTGTTATTTTCTGATTATCTTTCTTTTTGAGTTATCACCCACACTTCTGACCAGTGAAAGGCATAGATTCATATACTTTACAATTTTTCATATTTTGCAGGATTACGGTCTAGTGGATTAAATAGTTGGTTTGTAAATTTCGTGATACAGTAATTGTGAGTTCAATCCCAGGCCAGGCATTATGTATTTGGATTCAATGCAAGCAATTGAGCAGTACGAATAATAGTAACAAGATGAGATATCTCCATAATGGCTTCAGTTGAGAATTTGCTCTAAGTTAAAAGCTTGATACACACTTGATGAGAGTCAGAATGTACAACAACCAAAACATTGTGACAACAAAGATGGGGACTTGCATTTGGTTTCAATACTAACACATTTCCAATGTTGACTGATTAGTTACATGCACTGGAAACTATAAATAGTGACATGGTTAGAGTAAACTGAAATGTTCTGCATCCAGCAAAATAAGAAAAACTTTATGAAAGCTGAAGTAAATGAAGAAATTTGAAGATCACTATTATCAAATGTAAGTAATTAGACACTTTCTTTCTTTTTTTTACAAAAGTTCCATCCCATTCAGTTACGGTGTCATAAAAAACATAAGAACATAATACTGCCACAACAAGTGTCTCTCTTACATGATTAGACATCATTTTATTAGGATCAGAAATTCCCAACATGCAAGCTGCTAGTGGCCTCACCAGTAGGCCACCAGTGGGACTCTGGCGATCTGCCAGTGGTAACATTGTTGAGATAAACACAGCAGATCTCCGACAGCAGACCACCAACAGTAAACACTAGTGGCATGATACTCGGTGGCATATTGGTGGGTTGCATCTAGGGTTACGCCATCTTGTCCAATTCAAAGATAAGCATCAATATACAATGCAGTAGTCTGGTAAAGTATCTCACCAAATTCTGAAACACTACAAAATCTTAGCTCGTTTTCAACCTCTGTTGTATTTATAATGGTTGAAATTTACTGTTTCTTCTACTTCATTAATGATTGGTTGTGGTGAAGAAAATGGTGACTTACCATGATAAAACAAATGACAGTGTGTTGTGTGTTATCTACCAGCAAAAAAGGAAGGTTCATGTAACTTCTGCCTTTATAGAGAGAGCATCATGGCAATTTCTGTGCCACCTCAACCAATCACTGACTTTCCAATTTAAGTCCTGAACAACTGTACACAGATGGTTTTGTTGGTCTTGGCCTTCAGGCTCGGACAAAAGCCAAATTACTTTTAAGGGAACTCCTTGTACTGAGGATTCCAATCCTACCGTTGCAATTAATTTAGAAAGTCCTGATTTTTCTAGTTACAGTTGTTACTACACATTATCAGAAAATAAATTAAAACCAAAACGCCTAAAATTCAATAAAACATTAGATTATGGAAAATATTTTCCTAAAATTTTAATTGTAAAAAAACGCTCGCATTAGTCTTCAATTATTTTTTTCTTATACTTATCTTGCCAATGTTTTCAGTTTCTTTTTTGCTCATTCTCTAAGTTTTTTTTAGCAATTTCCATCACTCATTAACTTAAATATAATTTCTCCAAGATATCTTTCTTCTAACCCATTACACAATCTTTCTAAATGAAATAAAAAACAAAAACAAACATAAGCCTCAGTAACTATATACTTTATAATCCTTGAATTGCATAATCAAATCTCATACCACTTCTGAATATTTCTAATGAAAAGAATAGGCTGTAATTCATATGGTATATTTATATAAACATATGCTGAAACTTTTACCAACATTGGTTGGTTAACATGAATTTCAGAGAGAAAACATTGACTTTGATAATAAAATCTGACATTGCCAATGTTTGTTGACCTGATTTAAAGTATCAAAAATAAATTTCAGCTAATAAAGATATTTTGGTTTCATTTCCCATGATAGCAAAATGCTATTAAAAATAATTTCATAGAGCATTTTCTGAAAGTAAAATTTCCAAAATACAAGCAAAAGAAAAAAAATAATAAAACAGTCTTATTAGTTTCTTTTACAAGCCAACCATAATTGGTCGGCTATTTAAATGGGAAGAATAATGCTTTCCTCTACACTGAGTACTAATATTAGCATTAGTGTAGCCATTGATACACTAACACTGAATCCAAATAAGGAAGGACAAGTATGGCTGCAAACAGGAGGATTGCTAGTAGCTATGTGGTGTGTGATAGTGTAGGATAGCGTATCCTTGTGAAAAACGGTTTTCTAATGTTGTCAAACTTTTTTAAAAAGTTCACAAAATATAGGATAATCCTCTGTGTTAGCCACTGTAGGATATAATGGAATTACATCATGAATGTCTCCAGGTTATTGAGTATTCCTCTTAGGGTCAGTCAGACAATATCTGTGAACATCAATGAGAAGACCACGTTTGTGTAAGAAATCTAACCCCAATATGGCCTTTCTACATCTGTTACAATTAAAAAAGTGGTTAAAACTCTGTCTTAAGCCCAAATTCAATGTAAGGCCTTTTACCATATATCTGGATGAGCGACTTATTTACGGCCTGTAGGGTAAGTTTATGAGGGCCTTTTAACAGATCTGCCCTAGTTGCAGGAATTAAGGATATTTGTGCACCACTGTCCACCAGAAAAACATATACCAGTAGTGCAGTCCCAAACAAATAGTAAGCAACAAACATCTTCCACTCCAGTGCACCAAAGTTGCCTCTGAAGAAAAAGTTTGGGCTTTTCCTGTTTTGAATTGAATGAATAGGGAGGGTTTATAGTAATTAGCCCTATCCCCAAATTTCCTGTATAAGTAACACATTGGGTCTTTGCTACTAGCTCTTGTGTGACCTTTACTTTGGAATGGGGGAATGCTAATGTTCTGTAACCTTCTAAGTCTTCCATCCTAGCCTTTAAACTTCGCTGTCCCTCTAGGGGTCTAAGCAGCAGATCTGCTTTCTGTGTCAGTATGGCAGAAATGGGAGCCGTGTATTATCAAGTAGGGTGTGCCACATTATCTGCTATTTTAACTAGCTTTTTGATGGGTACATTTTAGCCAACCGCAGCTAAAATGGCATGATACACAGACGGCAAATGCTGGAGAAAAATGACATATAATGCCATTCACATTACCTTCTCCAGCTCAATGTTGCAAATGACATAGAAATTGCACTGGCTTCCTGTCTCCCAATTTTTCCTGATGCAGGAGTTGCAATGATTTCTTTTGTCCTGACATAGACTTCCTCTAGGTACCTCCACTTTTTTGCATAAAAACAGCATAGCATGATGAAAAAGGTCCCAATCTCAAAAACAAAGTTTTATCGTCAAAATGTTTGTTATTAAGAGGAAAGAACAAAGTATGTATTTTTTAATTATATTTAAACAAATTTTTCTCCTTTCTAACACAGTCTAAATTTGGGGCAATTTTTTTTTGAAGAATTTTTTGTTTTTTGTCAACTGTGTAAGACTTGTGGGAATGGACATTTTGTGTATGTGTTTCTGGTAAAATGACATTAATTTGGAAATTTTGTAAAAAATCAAATAATTGTCAGATTTTAATGAAACTTTTAGGACTTAAATAAATGAATTTAATTTTGAAATTTTATTTTAGAAAATCTTGGAAAAAATATATATATATATATATATATATATATATATATATATATATATATATATATATATACTTTTTTTTTACATCTGGTATCCCCACACCATAAATTCATGAAATTTTCTAGAAATTCAAATTGTATTAAAATTGTACTTATAATTAATTGAAGACTATTAACTAAGCAAAAAATTAATCTATTTAATACAAATCATCACAATAAAACTTTTTATGATTATGGTAAAAGTTTTGGTGTCATGATTTTTTAATTTAAAATAAATTTTTTTTCTGTGCATCAAAATGTTATTTTTTTTTTTTTTAGTGTGGTGTATCATAAGTGATATTATGGTTAAAAGGTCAAAATGTGTTTCAAGGCTTGTCTCTATTTTTTTTAGGCAAAATTCCATGACATATAAACATTTTCAGCTGTGGCCAATTCTTTCATTTCACTGCCGTTTTCATCATTCCTATGTTTCAACAAGCTTCATTTTAAATATGGAATGATAATTTTCAAAGTTTTTTTTTCCTGTTTCACAAAATATTTTTATTTTTTCTATGTATTCATCTTCCTTTATATAGTGTGTATACTTTTCCTCATGTGTGTCATTGCATCAAATAATTTTTATTTATTATTTTTTCACTTAAGAAAAATAATTTAATTTCTTTTTATTTTTAAGTTTCTTTTTTGTGAGTTAAATAAAATCATAACCATCAAAGTATAGCAATTAATAAGAAAGAACATAAATTAATACTAAATACCATCAAATTTCAAATTATAGAGTTACATTTTATATTATCTCAGTTAAAATTTTAATGACTGAGAGTGAGATAATAATTTAATTTTTAATTTAATAACTTAAATAATATAATTAAAATTATATTATGTCAGTCATCAATTTAAAAATTGAGCGTGAGATATTTATCCTACTCTCAGTTATTAAATTAAAAATTGAGATAAAATTCTCATTTATCAATTTAAACATTTAATAATTGAGTGAAATAATATAATAATAAAATTATTAATCATTTCAGTTATTAAATTAAAAGTGTAATAACTGATCATATAATAATTAATAAAATTATTTATCATTATCTTAGCTATTAAATAATGCAATATCATTATAGAGTTAACTCAATAATGTAAGAAATTTTTACAGTATTTTAAATTAGTATAAGAAACAAAAATAATGAATTCTTATTTAGAATTCGTAAATTTGTCAATTCTGGTCCACCATACTAAACGCGTCAACACGTTCAGCCATCAAATTATCAATGGAGACAGAAGAATAAGAGGACCTTGTGGTCAAGAAATGCTTGTCTGGAAAATTTTATGCTATAAGTAAGTAATCTTACTTATTATAAAACGGAGATTGTGTGTGTGTGTCTGTAATGTTTATATATTGGATCGGATTTCCTACATTTTTCAACCGATTTCAACAAAACTTCACAGGACTACATAAAATTACCTTGTGGTGGTTCTAACAGCGCCAAAAATGGGAAAATATATTTGTTTTTGCACAAAATCAATTTAAAAACACGATTAAGAGACATAGTGAAAATGGAAGGGGACAACTCACATCGGGTTGTTTGTGTGGGGGTTCCTTTAAATATGGGAGCGGATTTCCTATATTTTTCAGACGATAAAACAAAACTTCACTTTTTTTTTGGCAGGTAGTGTTTCTTATTGTCTTTTTTTTTCTTTTATTTTTACATTCAGAATGCTTAAAAATTCCATTTACAAGACAATTGTTTATAATAAAATTCTGTTCAAATGATAGACTCATAACGATTGAAAACAATGTTTTTGTTTGAGTTTGGCTTTGACCAATTCGTTAAAAAAAAAAAAACTAATTAAGACATGCATGTCCATCAACCTTAAACAATAATCTTTGTCAATTTTATTTTTCAGTCTTTATGATGGTGGATACTTGATCTATCTCTTACTGTTACATCCCCGGGCATCGCCGGGCTCTACTACTAGTATTTACTATTTACATTATTTGGACTATTGTCCTCCTCTTTGTCGTGATATTTATTACAACATTTCGACTGTTGTACGGTCTAGCCATCTTCAGGTGGTTGGAATGTCGAACTGAACCCTTTATTTCACTCAGTCGGGTAGACTGTACTAATTCCGCGTGCCATGTTTAATGGATGTCAGTTATCAGTTATCTCCTGTCAATTCCCCTTTTCAAGTTCTGTGAGTTCGATACCCGGTTAAGGCAGTGGAGAACTTGGAGAGGGGAATTGGCAGGAGATAACTGATAATTGACAGCTATTAAACATAAACGTGGTTGCAAATTTTCATTACTGAGTGAAATAAAGGTTCAGTTCGACATTCCAACCACTTGAAGAAGGCCGGAACGTACAACAGCTGAAATATAAATAAATATGGCAACAAAGAGGAAAATAGTAGTCTGAATAATGTAAATAGTATACATAACACCTCATCACAAATATAAACAGATAAGTAATATTTGTTTCAGAACAGATTAATTTAACTTTAAATTTGCTAATGTTATGAAATTAACGTTTCAGAAAGGTGTATCTTATTTTTGCAGGATTCTTAAAGCCGAAAAATTATTTTTTTTATATTTCTCTAAGAAAATTAAAAATGGGTGTTTCTATTTTTTTTTTTTAAGAATCAGCTAAAAATCATAATTTCTATTTGAAATAAACCACAGTATTTTGTTTTCTGGAATTAGAAAATTTAGTTCTCTAGATTTCAATTGAAGCTGGGGAAAAGCTTCAAAAAGGATTTTTCATTTTATGAAAAATACATTTAAATCTTAGGTATACTGAATTTTTGGAGATACCTAGATGGCTATATTTTTGTGTTTTCCTTGTGATCTTTATTAGTAAAGAAACATTGCTGCTGCCTGCCTGAATTTGAACCTAGAGAGAAAAGGAAGTAGCAGTTATAATGGCGAAAACTGTATAAATGTGTCTTGGAAATAAAGCGATGCCAAAGCTATACTTATTGACATTTAAAAAACTTACTTCACTTGTTGGACATAGATATTATAAAACAAAATAAGTTCACAATACTCCTGACCAGTTGTTTTTTTTTTTTTTTACAATAAGGTTCACCCCGTACAAGGCCTAGAGGCCACTTGAGGTAGAGGGTTATGTTAAGAGGCAGTTTATTTACATTATTTACTTTGATCAGACTGTTGTCCTTATCTTTATTGTCATGTTCACAATGTTTCGACCATTGTACACTCCAGCCTTCTTCAGGTGATTGAAATTTCAAAAATGAACCCTTTATTTCATCCAGTGGGGTAGATTGTTCGAGTTAGATGTGCCATGCCTCTTCTGAATGTCTCAGTTATCTCCTTTAACTCATCTCTCCATGTTTATTGTTCACCATTGTCATAGCCAGGTATTGAATTTTTATAGCTTTTTGGTTCAATTCACTGCATCCAACCAACATTTTGTTACCATTTTTTCTTACAACTTCCTCATTACTCACATGTTTTGTCCATCTTACTCTCAGCATCCTTTAGAACTACATTTCTGTTGCTTCAAGTCTCTTCTTCATCTGTGAAGAGATTGTCCAGTGTTCACTGCCATATAGGAGGACTGATATTACATAACAGTTCTGTATATTCTTAGTTTCTAAAGACGTTTTCTTGTTTCTTAATACTAAGCATTTGGAAGGTATTTTTTTCGGCTTTTTCTATGTTCTTTCAAACTTAGATGGCAGATTTTCTGTCTTCTGTTAGAACATTTCTTATTTATTTAAATTTTTGTATTCTTTTAGCCACTTCTACTGCATAGTTTGAATCTTGAGAGCTGTTCTGCTTTCTGACAACTGTACATTCTGTCTTGATATAATTGATGATTGATCTAAAGCCACACCCCTCAGTAGAGATCCTAGCCCCTATAGACATAGATCTTTTTATACCCCTTTACATACACCCACTTCTTCCCCCGTTAAACAAAAATCCACCCCCTCCATACCCCCAAGCAATCACCGGTAAAAAAAGCCGATATGCCTCCTCCTGCTCCGAAGCGCCAAAGAAGCCCCACCAAAGATCCCAAAGAACAAAGAAAAAAAAGATTATTTTTCAACACAGGAGAGGAGGTGTGCCGTATTTCCCCAGCCCAGGCCGAGAGAGCCCGGGACTATGGAAACAGGGTAAAAGACCTTAAGTACCTGCTCTCAATCAAGCAATTTGCAGACTTAGACATTGAGGATCCTCAAAACTTCCCAAATGCCCAGAGGGTCCTGACAGTAATTAGATCAGGACCTGCGGCCAAACAAACATGGGCTATGGTGGACGAAGCCATTAATGCGTGTAAGATGGCTTTGCCCATTGCCATAGTAGAGAATGAGCAGTTGAAAAAGTTAAAACAGTTCTGTGCAGGGAGGGTCCCCGTTTTAGTTCACCCCTCCCTATATAGAGCACTTAAATTGACCTTCCCCTGGGATATCGGCGGTATCTCCCAAGACGGCACCATCAAGAATGAGATGGGCCATGGGTCTATGGGAGAGGCGGTCGGTATCCTTACCCCGGCCATGTTTAATTCAGGTAAACAACCCTAATCGGACTTCTCAATGGCTCTCTGGTTAGCTACGTTAAATGTGCGGGGCCTGAGGTCCGAGTCTCGCAGGGCGAGGCTCTCTCGTGACCTTCAGCGCCTCGGGGTGAATGTTTGTTGTGTAAGAGACCCGGTTTTTCTTCTCATGACTATGAGGATATACTGTCTAAGGGGTTCGCCCTTTATTCAGCATGTTTTGATGGTCGTTCGAGGGGTGTCTCTTGGCTAGTGAGCAAGTCTTTGAAGGCTGCATATACCCTTGTCTTCGCAGATCCGGCGGGCAGGCTTTTGTGTGCTGGATGTTACTATAAAGGATAAGGCTTTACGTCTCATTGGGGTTTATGCGCCCAATAGTCATGCTGAGCGGCCTGCTTTGTTTCGGCACATCGAGCCGTTTTTGAAGACTTCTCGTCGGGTAGTCTTAGCGGGGGGATTGGAATGCCGTCCTTGACCCCGAGATAGATCGTATAGGTAAAAACCGGGTACTAACAATCCTGATGTGAAGGCATTTCGGGACTTTATCGGCAGGTTTGATTTTGTCGATAAGTACCGGAATGAGCACCCTCAGGAGGTCGCATGGACTTGGACAACTAGTGGCAACTCGGATCCTGGCTCGCTTGTGAGCTACCTGGACCGAGTGTTAGTTAGGAGAGTCGATGTAGGGCTCTTAGAGTGTCCAAGTTTCCACTATATAGTTTATACGGATCATAGGCTTGTCCGGGTCCGTGTAAACTTAGATAAGCCTAAGGTTAGAATGGCTGGTTACTGGAAATTTAACTGTTCATTATTTGGTGAGCAGGATTTCCGGGACCAGCTGCTACTAATGATTCACAGGGAATTGACGGGGGCGGTTGTGGCTAACGCCTGGTGGGGCAAATTAAAATCTAAGATTAGAACGTTTGCTGCCGATTTTAGTCGTCGACTCAATCGAGATAGATTAGCGGCGCAAACGGCTTTAGAAGATAAAGTTGATCGGGCCGTGAAATCCCGTGTTAGTGGGGACATAGTCTTAGCTAAGGCAGAGTTGGCCTCCTTGCTTATCAAGAAGGATCAAGCTCTGGTAGTTAGGGCTAGGCTAAAAAGAATGTCTTCTGAGGCGACGAATATGGCCGCTGAATTGCGTGCAGAGGAAAATCGGAACGCGGCCAGGCGACATATAGCGTGCGTCACATTGCCGGATAAGCGGACCGTGACTACAAACACGGGCATATGCGAGGCCTTTCGGCTTTACTTTCAGGATCTTTTCACCAGGGGCCCGGTCTGAGCTCTGCTCAGTTCGACGCCTATTTGGCTGACTTTTCCTGCCTTTGAGGCAGCTGAAGCGGCTAGGTGCGAGGGTCCCATAACAGAGTCGGAAATCTGGGAAGCGCTGAAGCAGGTTGGCCTGGATAAGTCTCCGGGACTAGATGGACTTCCCTACGAAGTGTACTTGAGGCTGTCGCCCGTTTTGTTCCTTTGCTGCAGCTGATTTTCAACCACTGGATGAGGCAGGGGTCTTTACCTCGACGCTTCACCAGGGGTGTGATCAAGTTGTTGCGTAAGGACAAGAACGGTGGGGATGGGTTAGGGAACTTTCGCCCTTTAACGATGTTAAATACTGACTTAAAGATTTTGGCGAAGATCTTAGCCAACCGTTTGCAGCTTGTCCTGTCTCGTCTGATTGGCCCCGAACAGACTTGTGATGCGAAGGGCAGGACGATTCAGGATAACCTTCATATGGTACGCTTGATCTTAGAACAAGTCGACAGTGAAGCCGCGCTGATCAATTTAGATCAGTCCAAGGCCTTCGATAGGGTTGACCATCGGTTTCTGGAGGCTGTCCTGTCGTTGGCCGGTTTCGGAGCCGACTTTCGCTCCTGGATCCGACTCTTGTATGCGACCCCCGGTGCGCTGGTGGAAGTGAATGGGGTAAGGTCGGCGCCTTTCGTATTGTCTCGCTCCATTCGTCAAGGTTGTCCGCTATCGCCCTAAGTGATCAATTCTGGGTTCTTCTGTAGTTTATCGTTGCCTATTAGATCTACTCCTCGCTTTCTATTGTGATGAAGGACCAATTAAGAGCCCTCTGCAGGAGCTAGCTTAAATGCTGCCTGATAGGGTGGCTTTTAAGCTATTTATATATGAAAATAAAGATATAGTGTAAAAGCTCTATATTTATCTACTGAGTATTACGTAAGCCGTTAATGAAGGCGTCCAAAATGTGTAGCTCTTGGGCCTCTGATGCCCTCATTGGGCAGAAGTTGCAATCTTTGTCCGAAGGCTCTTAAGGAAATGGTCCAATGTTTCGCCTGATTCTTGTCGGCGAGTCGCAAGTAGGTGTCTAGAAAATCTCTCATTTTTGGGCTTTATGTATGTAGCGTTCAGTACATCGATTGCTTCTTCGTCGGTAACGCAATCCGAGATAATTTCGTTGACTGTGTGAGACAGGTAGTTGCTTAAGAGCGCACGCTTATTGATGGGACGTCCCGGTCTTTCTGAATGTAGAACCTCGATGAAATTTGTAAATGTCTCCCGCCAATGTTTCCAGCACTTGTCGGCTGAATCGCTTTCTGGATCTGTGGTAAATCGCTCCGGTCGCATAAATTGTTCCATTCTTAATTGAATAAATTGTAATGAAAAAAGGACAAGAGATTCTGTCTAGTATTCAATTAAGAATCCTTACTACTCGTCTACTTGACAAGCGGAAATGTACCGAATGAATGGACTAAAACGTACCCTTCTCCCTTTTTTAATAACAGAAAGTGGGGGGTGCTTTCTCACAGCCGCAGTACTGAAGATAATTTGGTGATTTTTAGGCATCTTAGCAATTTGTCTTCAACACAAGTATTTTCTTTATCAGAATATGAGTTTAATGAACTATACATATGCCTACTTTCTATATGAAGTTAACTATTTGAGCCCAAAATGAAAGACGTAATACACTGGCTGGAGATTCTTAATGGCGGTGGTGTAAAAACTTTGAGTATTACATTTTTTAAAAGACTTCATAAATTAACTGCATGTTCATTCTGGGGTTCGGGGACCTAGTCACAGCTCTGGTTGTGCGCAATCATTAAATTTTAATAAAAACGTATATTAACTCTTGAACTAAGTTTTAATCTTTACAGTTTCATGGGTTAAGGTGTGCGAATGTAAATTACAATCGTAAATTTTTTCGTTGTATATCGTCGGTTAGTTTTCAAATTTTACCAACATGACAACTTTGATGCGTATTACCACCAATTAGAAAATTCACTTCTATTTGGTTTTTAAACTATTAACATATATACCCATAAATAGTTGAAACTCAAAAGATGTGCTGCAAATCAGAAAACTAATAAATTAACGCAATTTGAAAACTTAATTCGTAACTATATATTGTTTCAAACATAATAAAATACTGAATGGTTTAAATATTAAAAAATCATTTAAAATACATTGTATAATATTGTGTTGAAACTAAAAACTAAAATAATAATGTATGAACCACTCTGCAGAGGTCTAAATAAGACAGAAACACTGTATCTTACCTTAAGTTGTCTAGATGTCTTTCTCAGTATACGAAACTACCTGTTTCCAATTCAAGTTTGCCTCTTTCAGCTTGTGTAACTTTCAACTCGGACATTCACGATAAAATTATTTCAGCAAGCTATTTTCTGGTGAAATATTTCATTTATTAATTGAATAAAAATATTTGAATACGTCTTTTGTGTAGATTAGACGAATATAGTTGAAGATTTAAATACTTACGTATATTTTGCGTGTACTGTGCAAAACTATGTTTATCGATTGTTCATAGGATTTTAGAATGAGGAAAATTCATATTTGTTTCAAAGGTTTATTTATTATTAAGAATTTTTAAACCAGCCAACGAAAATCTCAAAATTTTATTATTGTTATATAATTATTTTGAATTTAACTTCGACGTGTCAAAATATATCCACTGCTTAGTGTTTGGGTTAATTTTTTTTAAAGATATAGTTTATAATATTAACTGCTTATTGTACTTCTTTATTTTGAACATTGCCTGTTTAGAGTTTGTTAGTGATTATTCAGACCGTTACAAAGTGAGAGTATGGTTCAAGTTATATCGAATAGTAAGAATTAGATGGGTCATTTATTAATTTATTAACAGGTTTGAAAAGGCGGTTACAAAGAAGACTGATGACGTACTGACAGGGGCGCATCCCACATGCTCTTCTGATGCTGTTGCTCATCTGCTTCACTTTTCGTTGTGTTGTGCGTTGAGGGATAATTTTCTATAAACATCCGTTATTTCAGCTTCTGTTGCCTTTCTGTCAGTTTGAAAGAATCTGTATATTGTTCAAATTGTTTAGATTATTCTCAATTGAATCTAATTTATCAATTTGTTTTTAATCTTTGCTAAATACCAACCGTGTGCCATCTATGAACATTACTATTGTTTTTGTACAATACGAAACTACTTATTAATGTTTATATAAATTATTATTGTTATAACCCAGGCCAGGATGTAGTTTATCGTGTCTTATTTACTCATTCATACATCGTTTATGTTGTGTTAATCCTTACAAGGCCCAAATCGAACCACACATTACCAAATTTAACCTAGGGAATGTCATTGGTTGTTAAAGAAAAATAAGCTTCGAGAAATTTCCATAACAAAACAATCAAAATTTATGCAAAAATAGGCTCAACTGACATAAAAAAAACTTTCTCAAATTCATCCCTAATTTAAATGTTTCAAGGAATCCTATTGGCTAAAAAATAAAGAATACAACATTCGCCCACGCATTTCTCAGAACAATTCGCAACAAGCTACCAAGTCCCGTTGGAGACAATTTCGTTGTATAGAAAATTATAAATAGAAATAGCAAACGAATTCTCGTTGCATTTGAGACTCACACACGCGAAAGATACACACGGGAATTATGTGCCGCCAAAGAAACAAACTTCCTTTATGAGAGATTAGAAAAATTTACACAACAAACTTTTTCACTTAAGATCTTTAATAGAAAAATCTTTTGTCTAAGTTAAATTCAACCTTTTTAATCAAAAGCAGACAACTTTTTAGACATTGAACATTTCCGAAACAGCAAAGAACATTTTCTCTAAAATATACCTTTGCACACATCATTATAAACAAAGAAATTGTCACTTGTGTATATAAAATTTAATCTTTTGTTTCAAACATATATTTTTTGTCGTGATAGAATATCATTACCATTTGGCCATTTCTTATAATATATGTTTGTGAATATTGCATATTTCATTTACAGCACAATCTTAAATATTCAAGCAGCCTTTTTTAGATCCACTACAGCCTAACAAACAAAATGTGCAAACACAACACAGTTCACAACCCAATTCACTGGTATCAGATATAAATCAGAGAAACTAATTCGGCGAAACATGATAGTTCCTAATAGTCGCCGCTTCTTGAAGTAGCCACACGGTTAGGGGCTAGTAACGTGAATTTTGTTGTAGAAACAAGAGATGCTGTATCATTAATACCAAAACAGTTCTTTTTTTACTAAACCAAAATTTCTATAGTAGCAGCCAACGGAATAGAAATTAAATGCGCCGTTCATGCTGTAATCACATTAGCATTGAATAACCTCAGAAGGAACCTTTCTCGTTGCAGAAACGACCAAACCTCTCCTAGAATATGATTTCTTGAGTCACATTGAACTATTGGTTGATTGCACCAATAGTAAGTTAATCGATAAAACAAGTAGACATTCTAAAGCACAACCATCGTCTACGATTATGAACATTGATGTTTATACAGACAATCCTACAGACATAAAACAGTAAAAAAAATATCAAAGAAATGTCCAAATTGCCACATCGAGAACTCAACGCTACCAAACCCAAGGTATTTCACAGAATTAAAACTGGAAGCAATCCTCCTTCTTTCCCAAAGACGAGACAATCATCTCCACAAAAATACGACATAGCGATTGAGGAATATCTGAAACTTCAGAAAACTGGAATAATTTTCCCTTCCCAATTGGAATGGAGTACAACCTTACTATGGTACCTAAACATGATGGAGCTTACCGACCCGTATTTGATTATAGATTATTGAATTCGATAACAAAACCTGATCGCTACCCGATTCCAAATATAAAATTTCTGTTGTCTAAAAATGTTCTCGAAAATCGGCATATCGCTAAATACCAGTACCACTCGATGACATATGTAAAACAGCGATAACCACACCTTTCGGATTATACGAGTACAATTATATGCCTTTCGGCGAAACGCATCCAGTACCCTCCAAAGAATGATGAATAGTATTTTTCGTGGCGTCAAATGTACGTTCACTTACATTCTTATCTTCTTGGATGACGAATGCAATCATTCTATCATTTCCTCAACACCCTGAGGAAATATTACAGAAACTCAACGACTATGACTTTAAAATCTCTCTTTCGAAATGTACATTTACTGTCAGCGAACTCGAGTTTCTAAGATTTCACATCTCAGCTGAAGAACTTAAATCTATAACTAAAAATCTTGACGAACTAAAACACAATTTCCTCAATCAAACAATTCTAAATCGCTATGTACATTTATCGGAATGGCGAATTTCTATAGAAAACTTGTATTAAATTTTCAGCAATATAATATTGCCGCTGACAGAACGAATGCGTCTTGAACAAACATTTCAAATAATAAGAAGAAATTAAATCTTTTGAAAATATAAAGTATAACAAGTGCAAACGCTTTTGCTTTCCCCGACTTAAACGCTACTTACTATCAGTTAGTGACAGATACTTCAAATTAAGTCGTAGGAGCAGCACTTCAACAAATGATTATGAATCAACCTATTCTTATTGGTTCCTTTTCAAAAAATTATCACAAACACAATAAAAGTATTCCATGTTTGACAAAGAACTCTTAGCTGCATACTTATTGGTGTTACATTTTAAACATTTAGTGGAAGGAAGAAATGTGCTTTTAATGACTGAGGATATATCTCTTTACAGGGCTTTTAAAAGTCAGTCTTCATTAAAGTCCGATAGACAACAATGTCACCTCATTTTCATTAGCAAGTAAGTTTACGATATATCTTTCATAAAAGGCTCACAAAATATAGTGGCCAATTATTTGCCACGACCTGCTTTGAAGTTTGACGGTTGCGCTTTGAGACCCCGGCTAGTATAAGTTAGGTATCGAAAAAAAAAAATTAAGATTTTAAATTTTATCTTTTATACTCATTTTATTACTGATTCCTACGTAGATTGAGTCGTAGAAAAAGATAAAATCACTTCCCGTGGCATAGCTGCATGAGAAATGCCTTAAATCGAAGTTTGAAGTTTAAGCTTGTTACAAGGTTATTACTAATTTGTTATTGTTACCAGATTATTGTTACTGCAATATTATTAGTGTCATCGTTACTACTGTTGTTACGCGATCATTATTGTTATCATTATTGCAATACTATTGGTATCGCTATTAGAACGAGATTATGAGTATTATTATCGCCAGATTGTATTACTGTTACAAGTTTATTACTGATACTGTTACGAGATCATTATTATTACAATATTATTAGTTTCATTACTAGGGCAAGATTATTATTATTGTTATTACAATACTGTCAGTATCGGTATTGTCACGAGATTATTAGTGTTATTATTAGAAGATTGTTAGTAATATTGTTACGAGATTATTATTATTATTATTGCGATATTATTAGCATCGTTGTTATTACGAGATCGCCAGTATTGTTATCGCAAGGTTATTATTTGTTATTGTTACCAGATTATTGTTACTGCAATATTATTAGTGTCATTGCTACTACAATGTTATTAGCGTTATTGTTACGAATTATTACTAATATTGTTACGCGATCATTATTGTTATCATTATTACAATATTATTGTTATCACTGTCAGTACGAGATTATCAGTATTATTATTGCCAGATTATTAGTATTGTTATTACAAGATTATTACTGGTGCGAGATCATTACTATTTTATTACAATATTGTTAGCATCGTTATTTCCACGATTATTATTATTGCCATATTGTTAGTATCATTATTATTACTAGATTATTAGTCTTGTTATCGGAAGGTTGTTATTGTTACCAGATTATTGTTACTGCAATATTATTAGTGTCATTGTTACTACGATATTATTAGGGGTTACTTTTTACAAGATTATTACTAATGTTGTTACGCAATCTTTATTATTGGTATCGCTATTAGTACGAGATTATTACTATTAATATTGCCAGATTATTTCCATCATTATTTCCATTGTGCTTCTGTCGTAAGAACTTTTTTCCAATGCTTTACTTAACCCTGTTTTCTTTCTTTTTCTTTCAGATACCTGTGATGCAAATCCTAGTTCAAGGAATATTCTTTTTTTTTTCAAACTACATGTCAATTTGGACGTACCTTACGGCAAAAAAAAAAGACACCCCACCGAATAAAATCTGTCAGAAGTTGTTTTTCTTCTTTTCTTTCTTTATTTAATCTTATCGATTCTTAATAAATCTTTTTGTTTTTAATCCAATTTGATGTTCTTATTTATTTTGTTTTTTTTTTTCAGGGGTTTGTGTTTTCTTTGCTTTGATCATTAGAATTCCTATATTACTTTCGTTCACATTTTTCGGATACACACACACACACACACACACACACACACACACACACACATATATATATATATATATATATATATATATATATATATATATAGTCTGCTCTACGGTTTCTTTGAGCTCTTTTGCATTCTTTTCGTTGTTTACTCGTTTCGGGGTTTTTTCTTTGGTCTTCAAACTTGCTTTTCTTTCTTGATTTTTTCACAGACTTTCATGTTTGTAGCTTTTTCTTTGTTTTAAACAATTTTTTCCCTTTCTTTCTTTGATTTGATTCTTTGGCTTTCAAAATTTCTTGCTTTTTTTTTCCTCAAACAATTCTTAGTTATCTTTATTTGTATTTTATAATTCTTTAGGTTTTATTTATTTCTTGCTTTTTCCTTTTAAATCAATCAATTCTTTTGGAACGTTTCTATTTTGTTATTCTTTTGCTTTCTTTATTTCTTGCTTTTTCCTTGACCGTCAATCATTCTTTTTTCTTTTATGTTTACTAAGATTCTTTTCTTTCTTTTTCTTAATGAATCTTTTGAGGTGGCAATTCTTTCTTTTTTCTTCTAAATAATAATTCTAATAGCAAAACCAACGAGCTTTTTTTATTTTTAAGACCAACGCTTTTTTCCCCGGGCTTAACATCCGGGGATTTCATTCAAGTTGAACTCAATAACTTCGAATCGGAGTTAATCGGCATCATTAAAAAATTAAAATATAGAAAAATAAGAAATAATAATGTGCAACAGCAAATTACTAAGAATATAAAAGAAATAAAGAATGATAAGAACATCTACGTAAAAGCCGATAAACGTTCTTAAATTTTATATAAAATGAACCCCAATAATTACAAAACAAATATTACATAAAAAGTAATAAAGCATTATATAAAAGAGTCAAATGACATAGAGACTAAAATTAACAAAGAGGCTAGTATCTTAATTAATAAATTTGAATTAGGTAATCAGGTTGAGAAAATAAACTTAAGGCACACTTGCTTTATCAATAAAAGATCATAAAATAATTATATTAATAACCCGGAATATAAACTCATAAACCCTACCAAAACAGAATTAGGTAAAATCTTTAAAATAATTTTGCAGGATATATGGAAATCCCTTAGGACCTTCCTTAATATTAACCAATGGCGATCAACTAAGTGATTATCATTAAATGGTTTGAAAATTACAACAAAAAAAAATAAAAAGTGCTCATTTATTAGGTATGATATTAAGGAATATTATCCGTCTATTTCAGGGAAAACCCTAAAAAAAAGCCGATATTTAGCCTGAAAGAATACATCCAAATTTCTGATGATAAAATAAATGATAATTAGACATTGTAGAAAAACATTATATTTCACGATATATATTTATGGATAAAAAAGATAATATTAACGGTTTTGACAACCCCATTTTATGATGGGGCATCATCACTTGATAGATACTAGGGTGCCTGAAACAAATAGGCTTAATGAATATATAGACTTTAATATATATGGGTTTACCGCGACGACGGTTTTAATCATAGTGGAAAAAATTTAACCCTCAAAAAATTTGACACTATCCATAAAAACTGTAACTGGTTTTTAAAAAAAATTGATTTAATCAATTATAATATATATATATATATATCTAAGATATGAGGTTTATAATATACGAAATCCATTAATTTCTTAGATTTCCTAGAAGGGACACAATCTCAAAGTGAAGGGATGAAGCGTTGATTTTTTTTTTTTTTTTAAGTGACCCAAAGAGTTTTCTCGAAACAGGAGTTCAACTCCCGGTTATGAACTTTGAGATTAGATAACTGATAAATGACATCCATTAAATGCTGAAAAATCAAAAACGAACCAACTCGAAAGAAAGAGTTCAGTTCGACATTCCAATCAATAAAATCTGTTTTTTTTCTCGTTTCAGTAAACATTTTGGTATCAATAGAAAACCATTATACATACATACACACACACACACAATATATATATATATATATATATATTAGATTCCTACCATTCATAACCATCACCTGATAATACAGAGAAGTCCTTTTTAATTTATTTTTTAAAATTTTCAGGTTCAACATTTTTTTTTATTTATTTACGGTTTATTCTTATTTTTTCTCTTTTTAAATAATTATATATCCATATTTATATATTGTGTATTTTGCTCTTATATATATATATATATATATATATCAATAAATATATATAATTCATAAAATTTATCAAACAATATATAACCATTATAAATATATATATGTATATATATATACATCAATATAAAACATATATATATATATATATATGTGTGTGTGTTTAACATTTTATTTCATAATTTTGTTTTATAAATAAAATAATTATTAATATTATATATATATATATATATATATATATATATTATTTATACGTGTGTGTTTATGAATGTAGTTCTGCTTTTTAAACAAGTATAAACATCTTTTTCGGTAACAAATTATTTAAAAACAAATTTATAAAATTTCCCCGTCGAGTCAAAATAAAAGTAAAACAACTTTTTCATTATTGAATTGAGGACAATGTTTCACCCTCGAAATAATTGGAATTGATCGAAAATTACAGAATCGGCTCTTAAAGTTATTTTGGAAAGTGATTCCTAAATTTCCTTCAAACGGCATTTTTCAATGGTTCCAATGGCGTTGCTGAATGTTTTTGGTCCTTTAACCATAGTCAGGTTAAAATAGTTTTCTCTGCCATAATTTATCTGGTGCCTACTTCCTAGAATGTCATATTGTTTTGTAATGATTGAAACAGACCCGTTTTCGCCAGAAAAAAAATATTTCCTATGGAAAAATACGGTTTTTCAACTTTTTTTACTTTTGCTTGCCGTGGAATAAGTTTGTTGAAGACAGACTTTATTTTCCAGGTTAGAACATTGTTTCTGAAGGGGTGGCTTCCCATTCAAATGTTCGAAAATAAAAGGGTATATCCGATACACCTGCAGAATTGTTGCAATATAAAATCTGGAATGTGTGCCTAGTGCCTTTTTTTAAAGCCCTTTTAAATTTTTGTCCACGAACCTTTCGGCTTGGCCATTTGACCTAAATGGTACTGATTTTGTAAATTGGTCCACCTCAATATGACTTGCAAATGTTTCTAAAACTTGATGTGAAAAAAGTGCCATTATCAGTAACACTACAAAATTTTGGAACGCTAAAACGCGAATAGCTCGTGTAGAAACAGATCCATACAGTTTGTGGTACTTCTTTTGCATTGTAGGACCTCAGGCCATTTTGAGTGGATATTTAACAACAATGAGAAAGTACATGTTGTCCATAGGGATTAAAATATATATATATATATTTATACCAATATGATCTATTTATATAATCTTTTTTAAAATTTTTTGGTTGGAGCTTTTTGCTGCAATTCGCATCCTTTGATTATTCTATCATGTCTATATATGAACTTTTTATTTGGCCAATAAACATCAGCATGATGAACTTTTCGTCAATGGTTCTTCCCCGGATGTCCCATGTGAAAATGCCTAAGAACTTTTTTTTGTAGGCTGTTTGGAATCAAGAAGCGTTTTAAAACGCGGTCATTATATAGTAGGACATCATCGCAGAGGGGGAAAAACTTCAGGAACATTCTTTTTTTTAATTTTGCTTTTTATTTGAATAATTCATCCTCTCGAGACTACTATGGTTTCAAACTGGGAGCTTTCTTATACTCGAGATCATGTTTTGATTTCACAATTTGTCTTTTTAGCAATGAAGGAAAAAAAAAAGACTTCTGTATGTTTTTGAATGAGTCGCGATAAACTGTTCATGTTCAAATATTTTTGGATGTTAGGAACTCTATCTTATTATAGTTTAAGAGAATCGTTCCCCAACGAAGTAGTGATTAGTATAGACTCCAGACCTTTTAGACCCAAAAATTGTAATTAGAGATTTATGATCTGTTTTCTTGAACCGTCCTATGATATTTTTTTTAAAATCCCTTAAAATAGATCTTATTTGGGAATATTTTTCAACCGGAAGTAGAGATTTGATGCGTGAACCGTTTTATAAGTTTAGTTTAGCTTATGCAAGCACCAATGCCGTATGAGCTTGCATCACTTGCGACTATGATGTCGAGACTAGGGTCGAAATGTGTGAGGAGAGGTCTGAAGTAAGTTTTTTTGATCTTCTCGAATGCGTCTTGGCATTCCGGGGTCCATGACCATGGTTTGTCCTTTTTTAAAAGTTGGTTGAGAGGCCCTCTCAAATTTTGCATGTTCTTAATGAACCCTTGGTAAAAATTAGCTAGGCCGAGGAAGCTTTGTAATTTTGAACGTTATCTGGGGTCGGCATGTTTCTGATCGCGTTGGCTCTTTCTGGATCCGGCCGACGACCATCTTTATTTTATGATGTGTCTTAAGTATTTAATCTCTGGTAACAAAAAAGTCACACTTTTCCTCCTTAACTTTAAATCCGTATTCTTGTATCTTTTCGAATACGTTTATTATATGGTTCCGGTGCTCTGCCGTAGTTTTACTAGTAACCAGTATATCATCCAAATAGTCTGTTCCGTAGTTCAAGTCGCCCATCAATGGCGTCCATGACCTGCTCAAAAATTGCAGGCGCAACCTTTACTCCAAAAAGCCAGTCTATTGTATTTGTACAACCCTCTATGGTTGTTTATGCAGAGCAATTTGGAACTTTCTTTTTCCACCTCTATCTGAAGGTATGCGTCCGAGAGGTCAATTTTCAAAAAATTTTTCCACCATTGAGTTTATTGTAAAAATTTCTTAGGGCTTGGGAGAGGATAGTTGATCTTGCAAGGCATCGTTTAACCCTGTGGAAAAATCTGCGCATACTCGTATTTGATTGGACGGTTTTTTTACGTAGACCGTAGGTGCTGCCCACTCGCTGAAATCTGTTTTTGACAGAATACCTGCTTGTTCGAGTCTATCTAACTCTTTGTTGATTTGCTCTAGAGCAGCGAAAGGGACATTCCGTTTCTTTTTGAATACCGGTTGTGCACCGTCCTTCACCTTGAACTTAGCTTTCATTTTAGTACATTTCCCAAGGCCGCCAGAAAAAAAACCTGGGGAAATTGTTGTTTGAGTTCCTTTTTAGATTTACCAAATTGGACGTTGTACTTTGTATCTTGCGACAAAATGTACTCATTGGGCAATCCCAAAGATTGAATTTTTCTATCCAATCTGTTCCAAATAAGTTATCTGAAGTTTTTTCAATACGTAGGCTTTGAGCTTTTTGGTAACTCCATTTAGTGTTACTGTAAGTATTACCTCGCCTAAAATGTTAATCTTTTCGCCAGTTACGGATTTTGCTGTTTTATCCGTTTTTAATAAGGTCGGCTTGTTTAATTTTCGCCAAGTACGCCAGTTAATGGTTGAAAGATCGGAACCCGAGTCAAGCTGGAATTTAATGGACTTATTGAAAATATCCACAGTTACATATTTTCTTAAATTCCTATCGACAATATTGTCAGATTGAGCTTGCCTAATTTTATTTTTGGGTTTTCTCGTTCTGTTGGCGTACCAGCACGAAGTTAAAGTATGCCCACTTTTATTGCAATTTTTGCAATATTTTTTGTTCTTAACTGGACAGAATTTCATCCAATGCCATTTACCACAATGGTAACATGGTCCGGGCGGTTTCTTTAACCTATTTGGGTTTTGGTTACTGCGTAATTTAGGACATGAGATTTGCCTTTTGTCTTTTTGAGGGGAATAGGAGGTAGACTTGCTTCTGATTTTATTAATCTGAGTTACACCTTATTCCTCGATAGTGTTTGAGTCAGACTTTACAGATATTACTATTTGACAGTCCTCTGCCAGTTTTTGGAGAGTCAATCCTTGTTCGTTCTCAAGCTTGGTCAGTACCCGTCGTCTGACGTCGGCGTCTTCTGCTGATACTAGACCTTGTGCGAAAATTAAGCACTTGAAATCATCGGCAGTCAGTTCGGCTAGTTTAAAATCATTACAGAGCTTGTTTACCGATGCTGCAAACGTTAGAAAATCTTGCTGGTTGTCTTTGACTGTGTTCAGGCATTTCCAACGTTTGTGGAACAAGGTTGTGTTAGGCCCGAATAGTTCCGATAGGAGCTTAATAGTCTCTGAAAAATCCAAGTCAGTCGTTTTCTTGGGTAGTATGAAGTCTACGAACCTACTATGTTCTGTAGTTCCCAGTTTTCTCAATAGTAGACGTACCTTTTTTTTTACTGGGCCATTGTTCACAGTCTACGTTGAAAATATCTTCGTAGCGCCTGTAAAAAGCTTCGAACGTTTTGTCGTTCTCTGGTACATATTCAAAGGTTTCTATTGAATTGTAGATTGAACTCTGGGAGAATATTGCATCTTTTTCAGAGTTTGAGCCTTTTAATGCATTTACGAGTAATTTTTTAAGTTGTTTCTGTTGTAGTTCATCATTCTGAAGCGTAATTTTTTGGAATTCCCTTTGTTGTTTATGTAATTCCAAAAATAGTTGTTGTTGTCTTTCTTCTGATTTTTGTTGCTGATCCAAATTTAGTTTTTTTAACATTTGGACAATTACTTTTTGAAAATCTTCCATATTTAGGCAAACAAAAATGACAGCGCTTTTTTTGTTGTTTTGAAACACGTGTACTAAGAGGAGGTACACAAAAAAATCTTGATAGATTTTTTTTTTTTTTTTTTTTAAAAAAAAAAATATGGACAGACAATTAGTTAAACTAAACTAATTATGTGTTTAGCTTTTTTTTGCAATTCCGTGGTTCCGTTAATTTTAACGTAATTGTATAAATTTTCACCACTTATTATGTATTTTTTTTTTTTTTAGAAAGGTACAAAAAAAACTCACCTCAGTGAATTTGAGGGGAGAATAATTTTATGCACGAGTTCAACTCAGTTACAAAAAATTTTTTTTAGATAGTTTTTTCGAAAACTTGAGTACAATGGTAGTACTTGCTCTTGTGTTGTCAGTTTGTTTTATGAACAAACTGTTTTTTTTTTTTTGTGTGTGGGTGTGTAAGAAATCGTTCTCGTAATGTTATTTGGACAGACTTTAATATTCCGTAGATGTCGAATCGCTAGTTCGTCACTGATGTTTGGTATTGGAATATATTTTTTTTTATATGTAGACGCTGGGTGTTTTGCGTTTAAATCGCTAATGTAGTAATACCAGCTTAATTTTCGTTCAACACTGCTGTGGGAACGCGTGGAGTTTGTGTACTTTTCGAGTATTCTGTCGCTATTGATATGGTGAGAACGAAATTCTCGAATCTTTCTGTCGCCACTGATGTGGGACTGGCAAGGTATTGCGGTTTTCGACGTGAATGCGTTTCTCGAATTCTTCGTCGACACAGATGTGGAACTGGTAAGGTATTGAGGTTTCGCCGTGAGTGCGTTTCTCGAATCCTCGTCGCCACTGATGTGGGGCCAAAGTTGGGACCACAGAAGGAAAACACGGAACACGGATTAGATGTAAGAAAGATATATTAACAACAGGTTACAGAGATAGTGTAAGATGGAGAGCTTACTATATGTTAGTGTCCAATACTGGTAGTCGTACGCGGCTCTCTCTGTGTCTCTCTGTGTCTCCTCTCTCTAGAGTGTTATGTCGCATACTTAATATAGACCTGGAAGAGTCTATTGTGTAGGTAGTTCCGGTCTCTCAACAAAAGTAAAATGAATATGAGTGTTAACAGTTTTCAAACAATAATTTCAAATTTGAATGTTTTGTTTCTGTCAAGTCTTTCATATATGTTGCATTTGTTTTTTATAATATCTTTCAAAGATGTGTATTTTTTATCTTTCAAATACTACAGAATTTAATGGAAAAACTGTTTCAAATAAGACTAATATAATATTTCAAATACAAGTGTTCTTTTTAATTGTTATTTTTTGCGTCTTACAAAATGTTCGAATAAATGTGTTTTTTTAAATAATTTTTATCAATGTTATTCTTTCAAATCTTTCAAATCGACTGTTTTTGTATTTTACAAAATTTTCACATACGATTGTTTTATTTAAAGTTGTATTTACAGCTGTTTGTTTTTTTACACAAAATCATTCAAATCATCTGTTTTTCTTACAATATCTTTGAAATACAAGAGTTTTTGTTCAAAATAACCTTCAAATAATTTTTTTTTTTGTTACTTACAATATCTTCCAAAATTTTTTTGTCGCATACAAATTCTTCCAAATACACTGCATTTTGTTTCTAAAGAAATCATTCAAATACGACTGTTTTTTTACAAGCGATACAAAGTCTTTTCCAAGAGGAGTTTCTTTAAATATTTCAAATACGACTGTTTTTTTTTTTTTCTTTCTTACTGTTGTGAGACCGTAACATACCTACAACATGGACTCTTCCAGGACTATAACAAAAGTATTGATATAAGGGATTTAGGAGAAGAGGAGGAAGAGAGAGTATTTAAAAGACTGTAGTATCAATTGCGTACGACTTCAAATATTGACACCAGCACATTATATTTCGTTCTTCACTAATTTATATCTTTGTAACCTTTGTTTAATATATCTTTTTTATTCTAATCTGTGTTCCAAATTTTCCTTCCGTGGTCCCAACATTTCGGTAAATGAACAACAGAACTACAAAATTTAAAATACGAATTATATTTTCATGGCTTTACAATATTTAAATATTTTTCGTTTCAAATTTTTAAATATTTCAAATACTATGTGTTTTTTCTTCAAATGCTTTCAAATATGTTTGTTACAAAAATCTTGTAAAAAAAAAAACAGTTGTTAGTTTGTAATATCAAATATTTCAAATACGAGTTATTTTAACTTTAAAATCCATCAGTAATCAGCCATCATTTTTGCATCCCAGCGTGGTTACCTGGTTTCCATTTCTTTCACATCTTGAATTTCTTATGTTTGTCACTCATTGATCTTAGACTCTAAGGAAACCGATCCATATGTGGAAGAATAAATAATGCATTTTGATATTCATGTTGCATCCAAGGTTTTTGACAGCAGTCAGCATATTGTTGACAAGTAATGCGTTGCAATGCCCTGTTAGTTGTTAAGAAAGTTCTTCATGAAAAAAATAATCTTTCCCATTTTTCAAGTAACTTTTGTGCATTGAGCTTTGAAAGCTGTCTGGTTTCATTGATGAGCTGAAGGATTTGAAGACCATTGAACATGCCATGTTTTTTTTCTATATTGATTCAAAAAAAGCCTGGCACATCATTTGAGGAAGGAACCATTTTTTGTCCTGAATTTTGGTGAACTGCTTGATCAATTGAGCTTGATTCAGCGGTAGGATATATATATATATATTTCTTTCTGTTCAAATGATGTTAGTTGCAATTTAAGACATCAATTTTTCCAGAACAGGGCAAACCTTTTTCGTGTAATACGGAAGTATCCTTTTTAACCGCATGCACAAAAATCATTTTTTAGGAGTTGGTTTTGTCGATGCAGAAGAAGTTGCAGAATTTCTGTATTACATTAAGTATTTTTGTTCAGAGAAAAAACACACAACTTTGATAAATGTGATGAACTCGGGATGAGAATTGTCAGGAGGTATTTTTTTTTCATTGTGGATGGCAAAGTTAAGACAACTTTCAAAAGAAAGTTCGTTAGAGCATTTAGTTCTTTTGAGGATAACGATTTCTTTTAAATTCTTCTGAGTTTCTTCTTCATGCAAGTCTTAAATCTTTTTTCCTATTCCTTTATCTTCTTTAAATTTTTCTCCTCCTCCTTCTTCTTCATTCTTGTAAATTCATCCTTGTTTTTATTCAAATTCGGTTTTTCTTCTTCTTCTTCTTTTTTTTCTAGTTCTTCTTCTTCTTCTTCGCCGCAAGATCATCGAAAACAGACTCAAAAATAAATAAAAAAAGAAAAGGACAATCAATAATCTTAACCTTCTATTCACAATAATGTCCTTCGACCTTTTTGACTAATATTGTACAGAAAATAAAAACTCATTGTTATTCTTCACTTATGTAACAATCACATTTGAATCTGGATGAACTTTGTAATAGCCGAGATTAACGAGATCATTTATTTATAAAAACATGAAAAACCTTATGAAACATTATCGTCAAAAGCACTTTTCTTCTTAATTGGTCTTTTTGAGATGTAAAATCGTATTTTATTGGTGTATAAAATTTTTTTTGTTTTTTAAAAATTTGAGCAATTGAAGTTTGTTTAATATATAATTTTAACTTTTTTTACAAATTTTGGAAATATTCGCTTATTTACTTATTTTAATAGACATGACAATATAAACAGAAACGCAAGGAAAGAAATTATGGTAATATATCAAATAATTTTTTTATATGATTAAATTTTTCCCATACGATTTTTGTATTCAGAACATCAATTTTTTCATCTAACAAATTAGACAGCAGAAAATGTTAAATTTGATATAACCATTCAAAATATGTTTTATATCTTGCAAAAAATTACTGTTTTTTTTTTAAAATTTTAAAAGTACTATTTCTTGGATTTTTCTAGAAATTTTTCTTACAGTGTTTTTTGGTTTTTATTTTAAAATCAATCCGATTGATTTATGTTTTTTAAAAATTTCAAATGTGATCGTTTTTATATAAAATTATTTTTAAATAGAAACTGTTTTTAAATTACAAAATCTTTCAAATATGTCCCTTTTTTTTTTTATATTAAAAAATCTTTCAAATACTTGTTTTTATTTTTTTTTTTTTTCAAATCTTTCAAATCTGATTATTTTTTGAAATTAAACAAATTTTTCAAAACGATTGTTGGTTATTCCAAAAAATCATCTTCAAAATAAGGGTTCGACTTTTTTTTCGTAGTGTCGTTTATTTGAAAAAAAAATATAGCATTTAATTACTGAGATAATTAGACATTTTTGACACACAAATTCAAATAATATGACAATTATTAGGGCAAGATTTTTGATTTATTCTTTTCCCAAATTTATTTGCGTTAACTTAACATAACGAACCTGACAGGAATTTGAAAAGCCTATGATTTTCAGTTTGAGCAGTTGTCTATTACACAGAAGTTGTACATCCATAATACAGGAACTAATATCCAAATCGTTATAATATCTAAAAATAATATATTCGGCTGCAACGGTAGAAAAATGAATTTTTCCATATTTGGATTTATGTTTGAAATTCAAATGATTTCCAAAGATTCTGAAATTAATATTGGGAATTCAACTACAAAACTAGGAGTGAATTACACATCGACATCCTGTTTACAAACAGTCATAAACTTTCATTATTTGGCACAAAAAGTTTATTTTCTTTTTGAAATTATTACACCTGGTAAATCATCTACGAGATAACGAAATATATACAGTTCTAAATTTAAATTCTGTTTTTGAGCATTATAACGCCGAGGCAAAATTGAAAAAAATTAGGGTAACCGATGAAGATTGATCTCAAAGCATATACATATATATACAAATCTAGATATACAAATCTAGTTTACTGATCGTTTACAGTAGACAACCGTTTAACATATAGATATATTCTCCTGGTTTTATAAAAAAATTCAAGAATGATTTAATGAGTGAAGATCTAGCCCACAAACCTATAGTAACAGCGTTAGTTTAATATCCAAAATAGAATGAAACACAAGATTTCAAATATTTTTGCTCTTAGGATTTATTTACATATAAAATAAGCTGAAATTAAGATAACCAAAAAACCACCAATATGGCAAGAATCTTAACATCGTTAGATAAATTAATGGCATTTTTGTATATTTCTAAGATGGAATATTAATAATTGTTTTCCATTATTTATACTATTCGGACTGTTTTTCATGTTTTGTCATATTCACAACGTTTCATCCTCGAGAACACATATTAGACGATAAAGATGTTGGTTAGATATCAGTATGTAGAAAAAGAGTTGTGAGTACTACCAGGCCACCAAAAACCAGTAACCTGTTTTGCAGAGTTGAGTTAAAGGGAAATAACTCCCCAAAACACACGGAAGAGGCATGAAAATCAAAATAGAACTATCTAAATAATGTTATTTCGGTTCAAAACCCAATCACCGAAGAACACGGAGCGTACAACGACCGAAACGTTGTGAATATGGCAGTGAAGATGAGGATAACTTTTCGAATAATGTAAAAATGCAAATGGAACTTTGTTGATGACAAATCAGAAAAGACAATGGGTCAACCTTACATCTATTTAGTAAAAGAAGATTAAAAACGTATTAATTATAGAAGACAGAATGTATGGTTGAACCAAGAAGAACAGTATATAAAGTAGGAAGTATATATATTTAATATATATATATATATATATATATCAGGTCATCCCATAAGTTCTGTCCGAATTTTGAATAAAGAAAACAAGTGACCAAATGTTACATTTAATTACAGATTCAATCAACAATGTATTTTCCTGATTATCTATGACTTCCTTCCATCTATTAACAAAGTTTACTAATTCCATTACTGTAAAATTCTTTTTGGCTTTGATTCGAAGAACTCACAAATGTCAGTTTTAACCTCTTCCTGTGTTACAAAAGCTGTTTCTTCCAAATGATTCTGTAAGCTACGAAACAAATGGTAGTCTGAAGGAGCAAGATCGGGAGAATAAGGTGGATGAGGAATTTTCTCCCAACCAAGTTCTTCGATCTTTTGTGACGTGATTCTTGCTCTGTGGGGTCGCGCATTGTCCTGATGAAACATCACCTTTTTTTCGATTCACTAGAGCAGGTCTTTTTTTTCCTCAAAGCTTGGTTCAAACGCTCTAATTGCTGACAGTATATTTGAGCATTATTTGTTGCATTAGGTGGTAAGAATTCAAAGTGGATTATTCCTTGGCGATCCCACCAGATTGAAAGAAGAACCTTTTGCCCATGAAGTCCCCTTCTCGGCTGTGGCTGGGGTCCTTCCCTTTACCAAGCCACTGTCTACGATGCTTAACATTTCGATAAAAGATCCATTTTTCGTCGCCAGTCACAAGTATAAAAAAAGGTGAAACAAGTTGGCGAGAATGGAGAGAAGAGCAGATGTCAACTCTGGATTTGAGGTTGTTTTCAGACAATTCATGAGGCACCCATTTTCCAAGTTTAGGAACTTTTCCAAGTTGTTGAAGATGACGATGAACAGTTGTATGGTTTGAACTGAGAACCACTGCCAATTCCTCAACTGATAAAGCAGGATTTTCTTCAAGGGCTGCTTCAAGAAGCTTTTCATCAAACTCAACTGGACGTCCGGTTCGATCTTCATCTTCAAGGGTGAAATCTCCACCTCTGAATTTTGCAAACCATCTTCTGCAAGTTCTTTCATTCACACATTCCTCTCCATAAACTGAGTGAATGTTTCTAGCCGCTTCGGCTGCTGAGTTTCCTTTCTTGAACTCATAAAGCATTATGTGCCTCAAATGATTCTTGGGTACTTCCATGTTAGCAGGGTTTTAATCAAACAAAATTTAATTTTATTGTTCTCTGA
>CAHIKZ030003183.1:0-65000 GCA_903632075.3 Acanthosepion pharaonis
TCTCTAGGTAGGTTATGCGTTGTTTTCTCCCTGTCCTTCTCTTGCCTTCCAATCTCCTAAACCTTGCCTTCAATCTCCTAAACCTTGTTTCGCTATCCATTTACTCAATCAATCTCTAGGTAGGTTATGCGTTGTTTTCCTCTGTCCCTCTTGCCTTCAATCTCCTAAACCTTGTTTGCCATCCATTTACTCAATCTCTCTAGGTAGGTTATGCGTTGTTTTCCTCTGTCCCTTGCCTTCAATCTCCTAAACCTTGTTTCTGCTATCCATTTACTCAATCTCTAGGTAGGTTATGCGTTGTTTTCCTGTCCCTCTTGCCTTCAATCTCCTGAACCTTGTTTCGCTATCCATTTTCAATCTCTCTAGGTAGGTTATGTGTTTTCCTCTGTCCCTCTTGCCTTCAATCTCCTGAATTGTTTCCGCTATCCATTTACTCAATCTCTCTAGGTAGGTTATGCGTTGTTTTCCTCTGTCCTCTTGCCTTCAATCTCCTAAACCTTGTTTCCGCTATCCATTTACTCAATCTCTCTAGGTAGGTTCTGCGTTGTTTTCCTCTGTCCTCTTGCCTTCAATAAACCTTGTTTCGCTATCCATTTTCCAATCTCTCTAGGTAGGTTATGTGTTGTTTTCTCTGTCCCTCTTGCCTTCAATCTCCTAAACCTTGTTTCGCTATCCATTTACTCAATCTCTCTAGGTAGGTTATGCGTTGTTTTCCTCTTGTCCCTCTTGCCTTCAATCTCCTAAACCTTGTTTCGCTATCCATTTACTCAATCTCTCTAGGTAGGTTGGCGTTGTTTTCTTCTCTGTCCTCTTGCCTTCAATCTCCTAAACCTTGTTTCGCTATCCATTACTCAATCTCTCTAGGTAGGTTATGCGTTGTTTTCCTCTGTCCTCTTGCCTTCAATCTCCTAAACCTTGTGCTATCCATTTATCAATCTCTAGGTAGGTTAGCCGTTGTTTTCCCTCTGTCCCTCTTGCCTTCAATCTCCTAAACCTTGTTTCGCTATCCATTTATCAATCTCTAGGTAGGTTATGCGTTGTTTTCCTCTGTCCTCTTGCCTTCAATCTCCTAAACCTTGTTTCGCTATCCATTTACTCAATCTCTCTAGGTAGGTTATGCGTTGTTTTCCTCTGTCCCTCTTGCCTTCAATCTCCTAAACCTTGTTTCGCTATCCATTTACTCAATCTCTCTAGGTAGGTTATGTGTTGTTTTCTCTGTCCCTCTTGCTATCCTTCAATCTCCTAAACCTTGTTTTGCTATCCAATCAATCTCTAGGTAGGTTAACCTCTGTCCTTTTCTTCTTCCTGAACCTTCAATCATTTGTTTCTTGCGATCCATTTATCAATCTCTCTCTAGGTAGGTTATGCGTTGCTATCCATTTTTCCTCTTTCTCTCTGTCCTCTTGCCTTCAATCTCTAAACCTTGTTTTGCTATCCATTTACTCAATCTCTAGGTAGGTTATGCGTTGTTTTCCTCTGTCCCTCTTGCCTTCAATCTCCTAAACCTTGTTTCGCTATCCATTTACTCAATCTCTAGGTAGGTTTATGTTGTTTTCTCTGTCCCTCTTGCCTTCAATCTCTAAACCTTGTTTCTGTCCCTCTTCAATGTCCCCTTCAATCTTCTAAACCTTGTTTCGCTATCCAATTTACTCAATCTCTCTAGGTAGGTTATGCGTTGTTTTCCTCTGTCCCTCTTGCCTTCAATCTCCTAAACCTTGTTTCGCTATCCATTTACTCAATCTCTAGGTAGGTTATGCGTTGTTTTCCTCTGTCCCTCTTGCTTCAATCTCCCTAAACCTTGTTTCGGCTATCCATTTACTCAATCTCTCTAGGTAGGTTATGCGTTGTTTTCCTCTGTCCTCTTGCCTTCTTTCTAAACCTTGTTTCGCTATCCATTTACATTCAATCTCTCCTAAATGTTGTTTTCCTCTGTCCCTCTTGCCTTTCTGTTGAACCTTGTTTCGCTATCCATTTACTCAATCTCTCTAGGTAGGTTATGCGTTGTTTTCCTCTGTCCCTCTTGCCTTCAATCTCCTGAACCTTGTTTCGCTATCCATTTACTCAATCTCTCTAGGTTTTATGCGTTGTTTTCCTCTGTCCTCTTGCCTTCAATCTCCTAAACCTTGTTTCGCTATCCATTTACTCAATCTCTCTAGGTAGGTTATGCGTTGTTTTCCTCTGTCCCTCTTGCCTTCAATCTCCTAAACCTTGTTTCGCTATCCATTTACTCAATCTCTCTAGGTAGGTTTGCGTTGTTTTCCTCTGTCCTCTTGCCTTCAATCTCCTAAACCTTGTTTCGCTATCCATTTACTCAATCTCTAGGTAGGTTATGCGTTGTTTTTTCCTCTGTCCCTCTTGGTTCCAACTCAATCTCTAGGTAGGTTATGTTCTGTTGTTTTCCTCTGTCCTCTTTCTTGCGTTGCCTTCAATCTTGCCCTAAACCTTGTTTCGCTATCCATTTACTCAATCTCTCTAGGTAGGTCCTTGTGCTTGTTGTTTTTTTGTCCTCTTGCCTTCAATCTCCTAAACCTTGTTTCGCTATCCATTTACTCAATCTCTCTAGGTAGGTTATGCGTTGTTGTTTTCCTCTGTCCCTCTTTGCCTTCAATCTCCTAAACCTTGTTTCATTATCCATTTACTCAATCTCTCTAGGTAAACAATGTTGTTTTCCTCTGTCCCTCTTGCCTTCAATCTCCCAAACCTTGTTATCCATTTACTCAATCTCTCTAGGTAGGTTATGCGTTGTTTTCCTCTGTCCATTTGCCTTCAATCTCCTGAACCTTGTTTCTGCTATCCATTTCCTCAAGGACTCTAGGTAGGTTATGCGTTGTTTTCCTCTGTCCTTTTTGCCTTCAATCTCCTAAACCTTTTTTCGCTATCCATTTACTCAATCTCTCTAGGTAGGTTATCGTTGTTTTCCTCTTGTCCCTCTTGCCTTCAATCTCCTGAACCTTGTTTCGCTATCCATTTACTTGGCTCTCTAGGTAGGTTATGCGTTGTTTTCCTCTGTCCTCTTGCCTTCAATGAATTTTGTTAGGTTATGCGTTGTTTTTTTGTCCTCTTGCCTTCAATCTCCCTAAACCTTGTTTCGCTATCCATTTACTCAAGCTCTCTACGTTGTTTAAATCTGTCCCTCTTCTTCAATCTCCTAAACCTTGTTCCGCCATCCATCCATTTAGGTAGGTTATCATTTTCTCTGTAGGTAGGTTATGAACCTTGTTTCGCTATTTTCCTTGTCCCTCTTGCCTTCAATCTCCTAAACCTTGTTTCGCTATCCATTTACTCAATCTCTAGGTAGGTTATGCGTTGTTTTCCTCTGTCCTCTTGCCTTCAATCTCCTGAACCTTGTTTCTGCTATCCATTTTCAATCTCTCTAGGTAGCGTTTCCTTTTTCTTCAATCTCCCTAAACCTTGTTTAATCCATTTAATCAATCTCTAGGTAGGTTATTGTTGTTTTCCTCTGTAAAAATTTTTGCCTTCAATCTCCTGAACCTTGTTTCGCTATCCATTTACTCAATCTCTAGGTAGGTTATGCGTTGTTTTCCTTGTCCCTCTTTGCCTTCAATCTCCTAAACCTTGTTCTGCTATCCATTTACTCAAGCTCTCTAGGTAGGTTTAGGTTCCTTTCCCTATGTCCCTTGTTTTCCTAGGAACCTTGTTGCCTCAATCCAGTTTCGCTATTTTATCCTCTAGGTAGGTTAAATGTTGTTTTTGTCCCTCTTGCCTTCAATTCCTGAACCTTGTTTCGCTATCCATTTTCAAATCTCTAGGTAGGTTATGAACTCTGTCCCTCTTGCCTTCAATCTCCTGAACCTTCAACTCTTGTGAAGATAATAGGTTATGCGTTGTTTTAATTGTCCCTTGCTTCAATCTCCTAAATTTTGTTCCTCATCCATTTACTCAATCTCTAGGTAGGTTATGCGTTGTTTTTTTCCTCTTGCCTTCAATCTCCTGAACCTTGTTTTGCTATCCATTTTCAATCTCTCTAGGTAGGTTAAACTCTGTCCCTCTTGCCTTCAATCTCTAAACCTTGTTTCTGCTATCCATTTACTCAATCTCTAGGTAGGTTATGCGTTGTTTTCCTCTGTCCTTTTGCCTTCAATCTCCTAAACCTTGTTCTGCCATCCATTTACTCAATCTCTCTAGGTAGGTTATGCGTTGTTTTTTTCCTCTGTCCCTCTTTGCCTATTCAATCTCCTAGGTAACCTTGTTTCGCTGATCCATTTACATCAATCTCTTAGGTAGTTTATGCGTTGTTTTCCTCTGTCCCTCTTGCCTTCAATCTCCTAAACCTTGTTTTGCTATCCATTTACTCAATCTCTAGGTAGGTTATGCGTTGTTTTCCTCTGTCCCTCTTGTTTTCAATCTCTGTCTTCAATCTGAACCTTGTTTGCCATCCATTTACTCAATTTCTAGGTAGGTTATCGTTGTTTTCTGTCCCTCTTGAAGCAATCTCCTAAACCTTGTTTTGCCATCCATTTACTCAATCTCTCTAGGTAGGTTGTGTTGTTTTCCTCTGTCCCTCTTGCCATCCTTCAATCTCCTAAACCTTGTTTCGCTATCCATTTACTATCCAATCTCAATCTCTAGGTAGGTTTGTGTTGTTTTCCTCTGTCCTCTTGCCTTCAATCTCCTAAACCTTGTTTCGCCATCCATTTACTCAATCTCTCTAGGTAGGTTATGCGTTGTTTTCCTCTGTCCCTCTTGCCTTCAATCTCCTAAACCTTGTTTCGCTATCCATTTACTCAATCCTCTAGGTAGGTTATGCGTTGTTTTCCTCTGTCCTCTTGGTTTCAATCTCCTAAACCTTGTTTCGCCATCCATTTACTCAATCTCTAGGTAGGTTATGCGTTGTTTTTCTGTCCTCTTGCCTTCAATCTCCTAAACCTTGTTCCGCCATCCATTTTCAATCAAAAGTCCCTCTTGCCTTCAATCTCCTCAAACCTTGTTTGCTATCCATTTACTCCTCTAGGTAGGTTATCCCTCTGTCCTCTTGCCTTCAATCCTAAACCTTGTTCCGCCATCCATTTACTCAATCTCTCTAGGTAGGTTATGCGTTGTTTTCCTCTGTCCCTCTTGTTTTTCGCTATCCATTTTCAATCTCTCTAAACCTTCAATTCCTTGCCATCCATTTACTTCAATCTCTCTAGGTAGGTTATGCGTTGTTTTCCTCTGTCCTCTTGCCTTCAATCTAAAATTAAACCTTGTTCCGCCATCCATTTACTCAATATATATCTAGGTCCTAAATATGCGTTGTTTTAGGTTTCTGTTTCTTTGTCCCTCTTCAATCTCTTAAACCTTGTTCCGCCATCCATTTACTCAATCTCTCTAAGGTTATGTTTTACTGTTTTCCCTTTTCCATCTTGCCTTCCAATTCCTAAACCTTGTTCCTAAATCATCCATTTAAATTCTCAATCTGTTTTTCTGGTAGGTTATCTCCTAAACCTTGTTTGCCATCCATTTTCCTTAGGTTGTCCCTTTCCTCTTGTTTCCCTCTTCAATCTCCTAAACCTTGTTCCGCCATCCATTTACTCAATCTTCTATGCGTTGTTTAGGTGTCCCTCTTGTCAATCTCCTAAACCTTGTTCCGCCATCCATTTCTTTCCCTATTTGAATTCAATAAAAATGCCTTAAACCTTGTTCCGCCATCCATTTACAGAAATCTCTCTAGGTAGGTTATGCGTTGTTTTCCTCTGTCCCTTGCCTTCAAATCTCCTAAACCTTGTTCCACCATCCATTTTACTCAATCTCTCTAGGTAATTTTATGCGTTGTTTTCCTCTGTCCATCTTGCCTTCAATTCCTAAACCTTGTTTCGCCATCCATTTACGAAGAATCTCTCTAGGTAGGTTATGCGTTGTTTTCTTTCCATCTTGCCTTCAATCTCCTAAACCTTGTTCCGCCATCCATTTACTCAATCTCTCTAGGTAGGTTATACGTTGTTTTCTTTTTTCCCTCTTGCCTTCAATCTTAAACCTTGTTCCGCCATCCATTTACTCAATCTCTAGGTAGGTTATGCCTTGTTTTCCTCTGTCCCTCTTGCCTTCAATCTCCTAAACCTTGTTCCGCCATCCATTTACTCAATGTCTCTAGGTAGGTTATGCGTTGTTTTCCCTCTGTCCTCTTTTAAAAAAAATCCTAAACCTTGTTCCACCATCCATTTACTCAATCTCTCTAGGTAGGTTATGCATTTAAAATTTCCTCTGTCCATCATTTTGCCTTCAATCTCCCTAAACCTTGTTTCGCCATCCATTTTAAATCTCTCTAGGTAGGTTATGCGTTGTTTTTCTCTCCTTTTGCCTTCAATCTCCTAAACCTTGTTCCGCCATCCATTTACTCAATCGAAACTAGGTAGGTTATGCGTTGTTTCTCCTCTGAAATCTTGCCTTCATTTCTCTTAAACCTTGTTATATCCATTTACTCAATCTAACAGGTTATATATAATTTTTCATTTTCCCTCTTTATCTGACACTTTCTAAACCTTGTTCCGCCATCCATTTACTGGGAATCTCTCTAGGTAGGTTATGCGTTGTTTTCCTCTACGTATCTTGCCTTCGATTCTCCTAAACCTTGTTCCGACATCTCTCTAGGTAGATTATGCGTTGTTTTTCTTCTCTCCGTTTTCTTTAATCTTTGTCGATGTTCTCTTCTTCGGCATCCTTCTCAGCATCCTTCTTTCAATCCACATTACTGTTGCTTCATGTTTCTTCTTCATCCGTAAGAATATTGTCCAGCAAGTAGGATCGGACTCACTACTCAGCCGTAAATGATCTAGCGAGGCACGCTTGCTAACAATTACACCACGTCCAAGTGCCACAAGTATTTTGTAGGATGTAACTTAGATGTGGCACAAGGCCGAATATAAAGAGCGACACTGAGGACCGAACTCACTATTCAGTCGTAATTGATATAACGAGACAAATTTCCTGACTATTAAATCGCGTTGAAGTGAGTGTGTCTTTGTTTATGTGTGCGTGTGTGTGGTGTGGTTCAGTATACTTTAGATGTGGCACAAGGCCAACGGTATGGGTGACCCAGTGAAGACCGAACTTAATTCTCAGTCGTAATTGATCTGGTGAGACAAGCTTTGTAACCATTAAATCACGTCGAAGTGTCCATTATTTGCTTCTGTATTTCGATTTCTATCTTCTTTTTTTTTCTGATTTTTTCTCCGTCTATCTCTCTTTATTTTTTTTTCTTTTGTGTGTACGCATGCGCAAAGTGAGAAAAGAAACAGGCGTCCTTGTACACGCATTCATCAACATCTCGCCCATCTGACGAAATGACCGCTATTACAGGTGGGATTCTGGGAATATATGCTTCCTTCTGCCTACTCGTGCTACCTAATTCAATTCCACCATCAGGAAATATTTTCTTGTTGACTGAATTTCATTTTCGCACAACACGTGATTGGTTCACGCATTTCGCCGTCAGAAGAGGAATTAATCACTGCCCAGATGCACGTAGACAAGTGGCTAGCTCGTTCGTTTTCCCAACCCTCAGTTCGAATCACGCCATGGTCGATTATTGTCAGGAAGGCGACTTCTTGAAGGCGATCCGAGCGTGTGGCAACGTTTGGAAAGTGCCTGAAAAAAACCCTACCACGGGTTGACTCAAACCCTGCTAGCGAAATTCGGTAGACGGGAAGCCGTCGGTGATTGTACTAGCTCAATGTCACAAGTCATCGTGGCCGATGTTTTGAACGTACCGGCCTTGTTCAGACTGTTGATAACGCCAGCTAAGGCACTCGCTCCCAGAAAATGTAACTACAGTCCTCTCAGCATAGTTGTAGTATAAACCACAGGTGTGCTCTGAGGGTGCTGAACAGATAAAAATGTGCCTGAGCAGGCCTCTGCCACAGGGATTTGCTAAAAATTCTATACAGACAAGCATACTCAGGTGCATCGGAATTAAAACTGCACATTATAAGGAATTCTTGCTGCATCGATAAAAATATGTCAGGGCTTTTAATAAGAAAAAAAATTTAGGAAAATGGCAATATTAAAAATAATAAAACGTTTAGAGAAATAACAGAAACAAAGCCACTTGAGAACTATCAACAGCAGCAACCACTAAAAAGGATAGCACAAAGAGATATTAATGACATAATCAAGATGTAGATATTCTACATTACTTCAAATAAAAAATAAAAAAAACATCCATCATTACCCGAAAGAGCGATAACAGCTACTGGACTTGAGAAACCTAATTTTCTAAAAAATGTCTTAAGAGAAAGATTTGACAAACTTCTAAAAAACTGGCTGTTCGGTTAATGGATGCCAAAATTTCCTACCCATTATTTATCTCATCAATCCATCTATCTATCTCCGTCTAAATCTATCTATCTATCTATCTATCTATCCATCATCCATTAATGGATCTATTCAAATCTATCCATCCATCCAACAATCCATCGAATCTATCCATCTATCTCCGTCTATTCATATCCATCCATCCATATCATCTATCTATCTATCTATCTATCATCCATCACTTTGTTCTGTTTGTTCCATCCATCCATATCTAAATCATCCATCCGTCTAATCACATCCATTCCATTCATGTTTGTTCCATCCATCCATCATATCTATTTTTTAATCTAAATCTATATCTATTTATCATCCATCTATCATCCATCTATCTATCATCCATTATCCTATCTCCATCCATCCATCTCTATCACATATCATATATCATCCATCTATCAGAAAATCTATTATCTATATCCATTCTATCATATCTATCTATCCATCTAAAATCCACATTCATTCACATCTATCTATTATCTATCCATCCAAAAATCTAAAATATCTCATCCATCCATCTATCCATCCATCCATCTATCTAGGCCCGTCTATTCATATCTATCTATCTATCTATCTATCTATATATCTATCTATTCTATCTATCTATTCATCTATCTAATATCTATCACATGTATCTATCTATCTATCATTATCTATCTATCTATCTATCTATTCATCTATCTATATCAACTCATCTATCTATCTATATCTATCTATCTATCTCTTTCTATTACATCTATCTATCTATCTATCTATCTATCTATCTTCTATTTATATATATCTATATTTTCTATCTATCTATCTATCATCTATCTATCTATCTATCTACAAAATGTTTGTTATCTATCTATCTATCTATTCATCTATCTATCTCCGTCTATTCATATCTATCTATCTATCTATCTATCTATCTATCTATCTATCTATCTAATCCTGTTCGTTATCTATCTATCGATCTATCTCCTTATTCTGTTCGTTATCTATCACATTCTGTTCGTTATTTTTTATATCTATCTCATTCTGTTATCTATCTATCTATCTATCTATCTATCTATCTATCTATCTCTGCTTATGTATCTATCTATCTATCTATCTATCTATCTATCTATCTGTCTTTTCCAGAACAGGAACTATGATCTGGAATTCTCATGAAAGCAATCATGGCACATACTCAGTGTCCACCATAAAATCAGGAGTCTAGTAAATACAAAACACTTCAGATACCTCGGCGTTTAGTTCACCGTAACAAATTTAGTATAGGAAATAAGGAAATTGAATATCGAATTGGCTGTTTACCGGAAGTAGTTCCTCTCAACACCGCAAATAAATACAGAACGTAAAAATCAACCTAAAATATCGAGTCATGTCCTTAAATAACTTCGTCAGATTTAGACTTCCACATGGATGTCATGCATATCGCCAAACCTGTTCAGAAATACCTAAACTGTCAGTTGTATACAACCGCTTCCTAAGTCCAATGTTTAAAAAAAGACTTTGAGTAAGTGAAGTCTGTGAGTCTTGGCGAAGATTCTTCTTCCCAGAACATTGTGCATTGGCACTACGCATTCCTAAAGAAATGTGCCAGATAACAAAAATCGCATGACTTAAAGACTACCAACAGCAGCAACAACTAAAATGAATAACACATCTAACGAGAAGATACTGACATAATGAAGATGTTGACGTTCCACACGACTTCTAAAGAAAAGGTTAAGAGGAAGGAAAAGAACTAACAGTGGACTTGTTGAAACATTTGACCATTATAGACTGGCGCTATAGAATCATAAACAAAGATAAGAGAAGCCATATCAGTTGAGGACTTTCAAAAGCAGCAACAACTAAAACGGATAGCACATGTAACTCGAAAAGAAGATAATGACCTAATAAAGATGTTGACATTCCAAACTACTTCAAAGAAAAGGTTGGGAGGAAGGAAAAGAACTAAGAGTTAGTGGACTTGGAGAAAAATGTAGCCATTGTAGACTGGCGCTACAGAATCACAAACAAAAATAAGAGAAGCCATATCAGTTGAGGACTTTCAAAAGCAGCAACAACTAAAACGGATAGCACATGTAACTCGAAAAGAAGATAATGACCTAATAAAGATGTTGACATTCCAAACTACTTCAAAGAAAAGGTTGGGAGGAAGGAAAGAAAGAGTTATTGGACTTGGAGAAAATGTAGCCATTGTAGACTGGCGCTACAGAATCACAAACAAAAAATAAGAGAAGCCATATCAGTTGAGGACTTTCAAAAGCAGCAACAACTAAAAACGGAGCATGTAATCGAAAAGAAGATAATGACCTAATAAAGATGTTGACATTCCAAACTACTTCAAAGAAAAGGTTGGGAGGAAGGAAAAGAACTAAGAGTTAGTGGACTTGGAAAAATTAGCCATTGTAGACTGGCGCTACAGAATCACAAACAAAAATAAGAAAAATATATCAGTTGAGGACTTTCAATAGCAGCAACAACTAAAAATGGTTAGCACATGCAACTCGAAGAGAAGATAACGACATAATAAAGATGTTGACATTCCAGACTACTTCAAACAAAAGGTTAGGTGGAAGGAAGACAACTAACAGTGGACTTGGAGAAACATTTGACCACTGGGAACTGGCGCTACATAATCACAGACAAAGGAATGTGACAGATAAGAGACGCCATATCAATTGAGAAATTTTCAGTAGAAGCTGCTAATAAAATGCATAGCACATGTAACTCGAAGAGAAAATGATGACATCATCAAGATGGTGACATTCCACACGATTTCAAAGAAAAGGTTGGGAGGAAGGGAGAGAACTATCAGTGGATTTGGAGAAATATTTGACTCTTGTGGACTGGCACCACAGAATCATAATCAAAGAAATGTACCAGATAAGAGAAGTCACATCAGCTGAGGACGTTCAACGGCAGCAACAACTAACTTGAAACTTGAAGAGATTGTAACGACATAATCAAGATGTTGACATTCCACACGACTTCAAAGAAAAGATTGGAAAGAAGGAAAAGATGTAAGAATTAGTGGACTTAGAGAAACATTTGATTATTGTGGACTGGCGCTACACTATCACCAAGAAAGATATGTACCAGATAAGATAAGCCAAGCCACATCAGTTGAGGACTTTCAACAGCAGCAAGAAATAAAATGGATCGCACATGTAACTCGAAGAGAAAATAATGACATAATCAAGATGTTGACATTCCAGACTACTTGAAAGAAAAAGTTAGGAGGAAGAAAGAGAACTGTCAGTTAGTGATTTGACTATTCTGGACTGGTGCTACAGAATCGCAAACAAAGATAAGAGAAGTCATATCAGTTGAGGACTTTCAATAGCGGCAACAATTAAAATGGATAGCACATGTAAATCGAAGTGAAAATAAGATGCAGGCATTCTACACTACTTCAAATAAAAGGTTAGGAAGGAAACTCCCTTTAATACTCGAAAATAGTGTTTCGGAAAAAAAAACAACGAGTTTAAGTTAGATTTTGTGAAATTGTATCTCTGATAAAAACGTAAGTATATAAGTTCGTTTGACGATCTACAACATTATCAAGAAATTTGTCGGATGTTTAAAAACACATTGCTGTACACCTTTACAATACTGGAAGTCTACTAAAACACACCTAACAAAAATAAGAGAAATCGTCTCACTTGAAGACTAACAACAGCAGCAAAAACTAAAAAGTATAGCACATATATCTCGAAGTGAAAATAAGGATATAATCAAAATGCAGACTTTCTACACTACTTTAAATAAAAGGTTAGGAAGGAAACTTCCTTCAGTAATCGAAAATAGTGTTTTAGAAAAGACCAACGTTTTATACGAGTTTAAGTGAGATTTTATGAGATTGTATCTCTGCCAAAAACTTAAGTATATATGTTGGTTTGATGATCCACAACATTATCAAGAAATTTGTCGGATGTTTAAAAACACATTCCTGTACACCTTTACAATACTGGAAGTCTACTAAAAACACACCTAACAAAAATAAGAGAAATCGCCTCACTTGAAGACTACCAATTGCAGCAACGACTAAAAAGGACAGCACATGTACCTCGAAGTTAAAATAATGATGATGACTTTCCACACTACTTCAAGTAAAAGCGTAGGAAGGAAGTCGCCGTGAATACCGGAAATAATAAATTGTTTATCTGACATTATATATTAACGTACGTTATTGTTAGTGCGCACACATATTTTAGTTGGTATATAATATATAATTACAACTCAAATACATGTACCAACTAAAATAATATACGTATGTGTGTGTCTTTGTATATATGTACATATATGTATATATACTACTCGATTCTCCTGTCGAATTCGACGTATGAGGGTCAAGCAGATCAGCACATGAGATTTGATTAAAGTGGTGAAGGTTTCGTGCAGGACCATCCACACTTTTTGAAGGGCTGATTACAGAGACCTGGTGCACTACATGCCACAAGGTTCCCAAACGAACCTGCGCAGGTTTTGAATTCAGAGTCGTCCTTCTCCTAGACCAGTTGCCATCCAAGGCTATAGAACCCAGTCTGTCCTGCTATTTACCCATAGCTGGAAGGAGAAGAGGATTCATACCTTTACGAAGGGTATTAGCACGTAATGTAATGAATTCGACTGAAATTCGAACTCAAATTTAAAATGATTCCTCAATCCAAGTGCTATCCATTACTCAACTGTGCCTCCTACATATATATATATATATATATATATATATATATATATATCTTAATGTGTGTGTGTGTGTGTGTGTGTGTTATTTTGCGCGCGCACGCGCGCTGCTGAAAGGTGATCCCATTGGTAAAACCGAATTTTTTGGCCATAGAGGTGGTTATCAGAATTAAATCTTTAATATTGCTTGGTGATTAGCTGTTATATGCTTAATTTCTGTTTTTGTTAGGTTTGTTTTTAGTAGACTTCCAGTATTGTAAAGGTGTACAGGAATGTGTTTTGAAGTATCCTACAAATGTCTTGATAATGTTGTGGTCGTCAAACTAACATATATCCTTACGTTTTTGTCAGAGATACGCTCTGCCAAAAATTCATTTAAGATTGTATAAAATGTTGGTCTTTTCCAAAACACTAGTTTCGCGTCGTTTCCTTCTTAACTTTTTATTTGAACTAATGTAGAATGTCTGCATCTCCAAGAGTCATTCAATAAATAAGGTGAATTTTTCGGTATAAGGACTTCTAATACAGATAGAAGCTTACTTTTTTTTTATTTTTCAACGTAGTCTCCCAGCACTGTCACACACTTTTTTCCCATCTGTGCACAAGCTTCCGTATTCCTCAGCGTAAAAAATCTTTGGACTGATGTCTCAGCCAGTCGCTCACAACACTTTTGACTTCATCGTCACTTTTAAACTTCGTGCCTCTCGTGAACGCTTTCAAGGGACCAAACAGGTGAAAGTCTGAAGGGGGGCAAAGTCTGGGCTGTAAGGGGGGATGAGGGAGCAGTTCCCAGATCAGCTCGTTGATGGTCTGCACCGTTTGGGCTGCTGTGTGAGGCCTTGCGTTGTCATGATGTAAGATGACTCCTTCTGACTGATGACCCCTGCGTTTGTTCTTTATGTCTTTCTTTACCTTCTCAGCAGTTCACAGTAGTTCTTCTGTCAGACTGAATGAGGTCATTGACTGTTTCGATCACCTCAGGAGACCTCACTTCTGTAGGCCTCCCAGGCCTGTCTTCATCCTCAACACTGCTCCGTCCTTCTTTAAACAATTTAGCCTACTTGTAGACATTTTTTGGGGGGCTGAAAGATGTGGCACCATATACAGGTGACATTCTCCTATGAATTTCAACTGGTTTACAACCTTCAGCAACCAAAAACTTGATAACTGACGGCTGTTCAGTCCTTATACCGAAAAATTCACCTAATTTATTGAATGGCCATCGTAGATTATACCCTTATTTTCACTTCGGGGCACATGTGCTATCCTTTTTAGTTGTTGCTGCTCTTGGTAGTCTTCAAGTGAAGCGATTTCTATTATTTGGCACACTTCTTTGTGAACGTGTAGAAACAATGCACAATATTCCAAGAAGAAGGATCTTTGCCAAGACCCACAGGCTTCACTCGCTCAAAGCCCTTTTTTTTACCATTCTTCTTAGAAAGCGGTTTTATACAGCTGACAGTTGAAATATTTCTGAGCGGGTTTGGCGCCATACATGACATCATCGCCATGAAAGCCTCGATCTGACGAGGTTGTCTCACATGACTGATCCAAACGCCGAGGTATCTGAAGTGTTTTGTATTTACTACCATTCTGTTTTTTTTTATGGTGGACACAGAGTATGTGCCATTATTGCTTTTATTTGAATTCCAGATCATAGTTTCGCTTTTCGAAAAGATAGATAGATAGATAGATAGATAGATAGATAGATAGATGTCGAACTGAGATAGATAGATAGATAGATAGATAGATAGATAGATATCGAACTGAATTAGATAGATAGATACATAGATAGATAACGAACAGACTGAGATAGATAGATAGATAGATAGATAGATATAGATAGATAGATAGATAGATAGATAGATAGATGTCAAACTGAGATAGATAGATAGATAGATAGATGTCGAACTGAGATAGATAGATAGATAGATAAATAGATAGATAGATATCGAACTGAATTAGATAGATAGATACATAGATAGATAACGAACAGACTGAGATAGATAGATAGATAGATAGATAGATATCAAACTGAGATAGATAGATAGATAGATAGATAGATAGATAGATAGATAGATGTCGAACTGAGATAGATAGATAGATAGATAGATAGATATCGAACTGAATTAGATAGATAAATACATAGATAGATTTCGAACAGAATGAGATAGATAGATAGATAGATAGATAGATAGATAGATAGATGAAGAACTGAATGAGATAGATAGATAGATAACGAATAGAAAAATAGAAGAGGTATTTTGTATAATTAAGTTGGTCGTGTTTAATTTAGTATAGTAAATTTCGAAATTTACCCCAGAAAATGATCATAGAAATGCATTAAACTTGGTTTAAACAAATACGTGACCTTCATTACTGCATTTATTCTTAACACCAAGAAACCATTTTGAAAACTGGAAAGGATCAAGTATAAAAATGTTGTAGTGCACCAGGTCTCTGTATTCGGCCCTTCAAAAAGTGTGGATGGTCCTGCACGAAACCTTCACCACTATAATCAAATCTCATGTGCTGTTGTCGGGCTGTCGGTTTCCTGGAAAACTGATCTGCTTGACCCTCATACGTCGAATTCGACGGGAGGAGAGTCCATATATATATATATATATATATATATATATATATATATATATATATATGCTTGAACTGGTTTAATTTTCTTAAAAGCGGTTTGGGGATAGTTGTATTTTTTTTTTGGGGCATTTGTTTAATATGAATATTAAAAACTCGGATATAGTTTTATAAAATTTTTATATATGACGAAAATGGAAAATTCTTTATATCGAGTCTAAAAAATTATTTTTTCGTAAATCATTTATTTTCGTCAAAAATATATCAATATATAAATTGAAATATAATATATAAATTTGTCATTTTTTTATCGGTAGTGGATATATATCACAAATGATATATAAAAAATATAGGCCGAAACGCTTTTTCCATAAGTTGTTAAAAAATGTTGATATTTTTTTAGATCGATACAACAAATTTAATTATAAATATATATATATATAATAAATATATTTATGAATATAAATATATATAAATATATATATATATAAAAAATTCTGATAAATCCAAGAAATATGATCAGACATAAAAAATGTTATCAAATTTAAAATATTTTTTAATATGTGTTGCCATTCAAACGTTATGGATTTTTTTTTATAATTTGTTTTATTTGGTGGATAAATCAAATTGAGAAAGAAAAAAAAAAAATAAGAAAAAAAAAGCTAAGCATTGGACAATTTTTATTTTCAAAATATCGACATGAAAAATTTGAAGTTAAAAGATAAAATTTAAATGAATTTTAAATTCTAAATAAAATTTTCTATTGCAATGATTAAAAAAAAAAGAAATCAGATAAAAAAAAATTAAATTATATAATATCCAACCTGATTTTTTTAAAAAGAACAATGAATTAGTACAAAAAAAAAAAAATATTATTTGAATTTAAAATTTAGCGTTAGGTTCTGAATTATATATAATTATAATTATCTATTTTCATGTTTATACGAAATTACGTTTGTAAGATTTTTTATATAAATAAATATATATATTTATATGAATATTTATTTAGAATATATATAAAACTAATTGTTGAAAAAAAAAAATGAAAGAAAGAAATTTTAATCTGTTTAACGTCAATTAAAAAAAAAAAAAATAATAAAAGACTTTATTAATATTTATAAAGAAAGAAAAAAAGATTACTAATTTAATTTTAAAATTAGAAATTTGAAAAAAAATAAAAAAAAATAAATAGACAGAAATTTTTATAGAAATATATGTTTATAAAAATTAATACCTTTTTTAAATCTTTAAAACTTTTTTTTAAATTGATTATAAAAAGAAAGAAGAAAAATAATATAAAGAATAAAAAAAAAAAAAATAAAAAGCTAAAAAAAATAAATTATAAAAAAACATAAAGAAAAAAAAGAAAGGATAGAAAGAAAAAAAAAAAAAAAGAAAAAAAAAAAAAAAAAGAATCAAAAAAAAAGAAAGAAAAATTGTTTAACGTTCAACTTGAAAATCAAATTATTAATAATTAGTTTTTTGTTTTTTACATGGAAAAGAAGTTTTAAAAATAAAAAATTTTTTTAAAAGAAAAAAAATCCAGAAAAAAAAAAAAATTTGAATGTAAATGATTTTTGATGAAATTTAAATTTATTAATAAAATTTTTTTATAATTTTAAAAATTTTGATACGTTTTTCGGAAGATAAGAATCAAAGAAATATATTTATATATATAACAAAAGAATAGAATAGATATATAAAAAGAAAAGAAGCGAAAAAAAAAAAAAAAAATAATCTGAAAAAAATTATTGAAAAAAAAAAAAAAAAAAAAAAAAAAACTGAATAAAAGAAAAAAAAGAAAAAAGGCCTATTTAAAAAAAAAATTTTTATAATATAAATAAATTTTCATATATTTAAATTAAAAAAAAAAAGAAAGAAAGAAAGAAAGAAAATAAAAGAAAGAAGAAAGAAAAAAATAAAATTGAAAAAAAAAAAAACAAATAAAAAAAAGGCATAATATAGATAACGACTAATTTCTAATAATTAATAAATAATATATATATGAAATATATTAATAATATTTATATAAAAAAAAATATAGAGAAATTTTAAATATAATAAAAAAATTAGAAATTAAAAAGAAAATTTTTAAATTAAAATTTGAGAAATTGATGAATATTAATAGGAAAGATAAAACACTGTCAAATTTTTTTTTATTTAAAATATTATCTTAAAAAAAATCAAATTTCAAATTTTTTAATGACAAAAAATTTTTATCTTTTTAAAAAATTCAATGATTATTTTTTAATATCTGATCCAAGTTTAGAAAAAAAACTTTTAATCCGTTTTTTTTTTTTTTATTTCTTTGATGGAATCAAAAATTGATTTGAAGATGGAAAATTTTTGGAAAATCAATTGAAAAAAATTTCAAAAATCGAAATAAAATTTGTTTTTATCTTTCATATTTTTTTATTATATTCATTTCAGTTGGGAAGAATTTGATTTTATTTTTAAATTTTTTTTTTTTAAACTTTTCTCTTTTTTTGAATTTTTCAAATTTTTTTTTTTATTCTTATTATAAATAGAAATTTTTTTCAAAAAGAACGAAAAAATCAACAATATAAAATGAATTCAAAAAAAAATTTGGAAAAAAAAAAATTATTATAAAAAAATTTTAAAAATAAAATTGAAATTAATTTTGAACAAAATTTTTCACAAATATTTTTCCAATTCATTTTTTTCAAAATGAAAAATAAAATAAATTAATTTATTTAAATTCATGGTCAAATAATCGAAAATTTCAGTTTTTTTTGTTGTAAAAAAATTTGAATTTTTTTTAATTGAAAAAAAAATTAATCAAATAAAATATAAAAATTTAATTTTTTTTTTTTCGACAAAATTTTTTAAAAAATTTAAAGAATTACATCGATATTTAATTTTCAAATTTTAAATAAATATTTTTAAATTTGGAATATTTAAAAAATTAAAAAAAAAAAATAAAAAATATATCAATTTTTTGAATACACTTTTGAAAAGAATAAATTGTTAATTATTTATTAAGTTGAAAATATGCATTTAAATTTGAAATTTTTAAATAGTGGATATAATAAAAATTGAAATATAAACAAACAATAGATGAGAAAGATAAATACATAAAAGATAGATTGATAGATTATGTTTTAGATTTTAAAATATAGATCAGAAAATATTAGATTTATAGAATAGATAAATAGAATTTTATCAAAAAGAAAGAATTTTTTAATTTTTTTTTCCATAAAAAATATAAAAAAATAGATTAATAGAAAAAAATATTTTTAGATTATTCATTATATTTTATCCCATAATATATAGATTAAATATCATATTTTTTAAAGTTTATTGAAAAACAACGAATTAGAAATCGAATATATAATATATATATCTTAATATATATAGATATAGATTATATAAATATTAAAATTAGATTTAAAAAAAAAATGATAAGATAGATAGATAAAATATAAAAAAGAAAAGATATATATAAATAATGTAATAATGTACTTAGAACTAAAATGAAAATCAATTTAAATAGATAGATAAAATAATTTGAGATTTTTTTAATATTTTGTTTTAAATACATTATTTATAAAATAGTAAATAAATTTAAAAACAAAAATTATTAGAATGGAGATTTTTATAAAATTTTTTTTTGAATTTTTAAAAATAACAAAAAATTATATTCGTTGAATAAATAGGGATTTTTAAAATAAATTGAAACCATGTTATTTTTTAAAATTTGATAGAAAAAAAAATAAATAAAAAATCTATTTAAAATTTTAGAGAATTTAAATAAATTTTTAATTTTAAAACCCCAAGTTAAAATAATGGAAGATTATATAACTATTAATATTAATTTTTAATTTTAAAAATTGAAATAATATTTTTTAAATTTTTTTTTCTTGAAAAGCATTAATCTTTTTTGGGTAAAAAATTTTTTTTAAAAGAAAAATTTTATATTGACCTTTAATTCAGTTTTTTATTAAATAAATTGATTTCTTTCCAGGAGGTATTAATATTTTTTTATAAGAATTTTTAAATATTTTTTTAATTTATTCAAAAACCATTAATAAAAATTAATTTTATAAATTAAATCAATGAATGATGTAGAAAACATCACAAAATGAAATAAAAAGGTTTTGGGATTATTTTAATTTTTTGATATTTTTTATTTTTTTATTTTTCATTTGATTTTAAATTTTACAATTTTTCATAATAAAAAAAATAAAAAAAAAAAAATTTTTATTTTTTATTTATTAAATTTATATTTTTTTTTATTAAAAATTCTTGCCAATTTTTTTTTTTTTCAAAAAAAAAAACAAAAATTATTTAAACAAAATTTTTTCATTTTTCATTTTTAAAAAAAATAAAAATTTTTCAAACAGAGAATCAAAAAAGAATTTGCTTACATTGAAAATTATTTTCATTATTATTTATTAATCTGTTAAAAATTTGATCAATTTTAAATTTTTTAGTTTATGTTTTAATTTATCAACATTAAAATTATAAATATTTAATTTTTATTTGAATATTTGAAAAAAAATAATTTTTATTTTTTTTTATTTTAAACAAATTTTATTTTTTTTTTAAATTTTTTAGAATTATTTTAAAAAATTCATAAAAAATTAAAGATAATTGAAAGAAATTTTTAGTTTGAAATGTAAAAAAAAAAATAAAAAACTTGATTAATTATTATTTTTTTGATTTTTATATTTAAATTTAAAATTTTAAATTATTTTTGAGCTGTTTTATTAGAATTTTTTTTTTTTTTATTATTATTATTTATTATTATTATTATTATTATTATTATTATTTTATTTTATTTTTGATTTCTGGCGTTTACACATTTCTTTCCGGGTCCCGCCCAGGGACCTAAGGTTAGAAAAATGGCATCATGACACTTTCCAAAAAAAAAAAAAAAAAAAAAAATTACATAGATAAAGCCCTTCGTAAAGTGTGGGCTGTACTTGTCAGAACAATTTTTTTTTGTATTTCTTTGAGGCATGGACTTCCAGGAATCCCTTCAATTAGTCTACTGCAATCTTTTTCCAACCAGTCCTAGGGCTCCAACTACAACAGGGATTGTTGATGTTCCCATATGCCACATTTTTGAGATTTCTATTTCAAGGTCCTTGCATTTTGACAGCTTTTTGAATATCTTCAAAGATACATTGCAGTCAGCAGGGACTGCCATATCAATAAGGAGGCACTTTTTTGTTTGTTTGTGGTCTTTAATAACAATATTTGGTCGGTTGGCTTTGACTATTCTGTTAGTGTGTATTGTGTAGTCCCATAGAATTGTAACAGGTCCTATCTCCGTAACCGGGTCTGGTTGGTGTTCATACCAATTTCTTTCAGTTTCCTTCCCGTAGAAGTTGCAGATTTTCCAGTGCAGATATTGGCCCACTCTGTCATGCTGCGTTTTATATTCAGTGGGTGCCAATATCGTGCAACCTGATACAAGATGATCAATCGTTTCTGGATATTTATCACAGAATCTGCATTTTGGGCTGACACAATATTTTAGTATATGTGCTTGATAATTCCTAGTTAGCAAGCATTGGTCCTGTGCAGCAAGGATAAAACCTTCAGTTTCAGCTTTCAACCCTGCACTACGTAGCCACTGATGGGTACGGGTTTTGTCTACGTCAGCTTGTTTGGTACGGGCAGAGTATTGGCCATGAAGCGGTTTATCTTGCCATCGCTTCTGTATCTGGTCGGTTGCATTCGTCTTTGCTGTCTTTTTTAAGTATTTTGCAGTTTCAGCCGGTGTATTGTGCTGTAGTTGCATCTCTACGCCCATTTGAAACTCCATTTTGAATTTGTTGGCTTCTTTTTATTACGGAGTAAAGACGCTTACTACTTTCATGTTCCTTGACGCATACCATCATCCAGTCTTCTGTAGTTTCCAAATATCTTTGGAGGCCAATTGTTGTAGTTTTGTAGGACAGTTCTAGTTGAACTAATCCTCTGCCTCCTTCGGATCTGGGCACATACAGACGATCAACATCAGCTTTGGGATGATGCATGCGATAGCAAGTGAGAAGCTTTCTCGTTTTGGCGTCCATTCGCTTAATTTCAGCTATGGTCCAGTTAAGGACATTAAAGCTGTATTGCACCACAGGGACAGCCAATGTGTTTATGGCTGATATTCTGTTTTTTTTGAGTTTAGCTCAGTATTTAGTACCAGACGTACACGCCTGTAGTACTCTTTTTTTATTTTTTTTCCTTCATTTGGGGTGTTGTATGCCATCTCCTTTCGCTAATTCCTAGGTACTTATAAGCTTCATCATGCTCCAGTTCCTAATCTTTGTGACAAAATCTAAATCTATTAAGGGTGTTTCTGTAATTCTACCTTTCTTGAATGTTACTTTTGCACATTTATCTAATCCGAAGTCCATACCTATGTCGTCACTGAAATATTTTACAATATTGAGGAGGCCTTTCAAATTCATTGTCGTCTTTGGCAAAGAGTTTGAGATCATCCATGTAGAGTAGGTGATTGAATATTTTTTATTTTTTTTTGTAACCATAGCTACTGTTGTTCAGTTCATGTGTAAGAGGGATTAAGGATAAACAAAACAAAAGGGGTGACAGAGAATCTTTTTGAAAGATTCCACGTCGGATATTCAGACGGATTTTGATGATGGCATGCCCCATTTTTGATATTTTATAGTTTCAAGGTTCCACATTTATTTTGACTGCTTTTGAAATTTAAATACAAACATTTACTTTACATTTCCAAAGTCTTAAATATTTCTGTCATGAAATTTTGTTCTTTTCGAAAATCAATTTTGATGATTCATAAGATTCCATATTTAATTTTATTGCAATTTCAGGAATTTCAACATATATTTATTCATATTTTTTCCATTGAAAAGACCTTCAACTGCACATTCCAGATTCTATTAAAGGATTGGTTCATTTTTTTTGAACTTTATATATTTTTTATATTTAATAATTAACATATATTTTAAATTTTGAATGTTAATTTTTATGGTTTATTATTCTTTTAAAACAATTATTATATATTCAAAAATAAATTGAAACAGGTCGACATATAAATCTGTTTTCATAAAATTTAATAATTTAATCAGATTTTATTTTATTAATTTTAAGAAAATTTTGAATTCAATTAGAAACATATATTAAGAATTATATATTAAATAGTGAGTTTAAATGTAAGAATTTTTTCAAAGTATTTTATTAAATTCAAACGAAACATTTTTTTCAATTTTTATTTTCCTCTACAAACATTTGAAATATATTTTATTTATTTCCCTTTTTTCAAAATTTTTTTTTATTTAAATAATTGAATAAAAAAGCTAGTTTTTTCTTTTTTTATATTTAAGGAATGGACCTCCAGGAATCCTTTCAATTTCTTCTATAAAAATTTTTCCAACCAATTTTTTTAGACAAAAAATCAAATTTTTTATTTTTGATTTCCATATATTGTTCATTATTTTTAAAAAATTTCGATTTAAGGTCCTTAAATTATTTTTTATTTTTTTGAACATTTTTTTTTTACAATAAAACAAATTTATATAGGGATAAAAAAAAAAATTCAAAAATAAATTTTTGAAAATTTTTTTTAATTTTTCAAAAATTTTTTTTAAAAATGTTTTTTTGGAAAAATTAATTTTCTCGTTCATTTTTTATATGTCGCATTGCCTTTCAATTGCATTTCCTGTTTCTTAAATGATTCGAAAAACCTGTTGATGTTCATACCAAGTTCTTTATTATTATTATTTATTATTTTTATTATTATTATTTATATATTATGGTTTTGGAATTTTAAAAAATGACATCCATGAAAAAACAGGTGATAAAAATAATACATAAATTTTCGACCTTTAAAAAAATGTTTTTCTATACTTAAATAATATTTAAAAATTATTATCATTATCATTACAATTATTATTTTTTATTTTCATCATCATCATAAAACAATTATTATTAAAAAAAAAAATTAGAAAATAAAAATATTATTATTATTAAAATTTATTATTATTATTATCATTTTTATTATTATTATTATCATTTTTATTATTTATTATTATTTTATGATTATCAAATCATCATCATCATGGGAATTATTATTATCATCATCATTATGATTGATATTATCATTATCATCAACATCATTATTATTATTCATTATTCATCATTATATTTATTATTATTATTATCATTATCAAAGAACTTATTATAATTTCATCATCATCATTTATTATTTTTATCATCATCATTTTTTATTATAAATCATCATCATCATTATTATTATTCCATCATCATCATTATTATTAATATTATCATGATACCATCATCATTATTATTATTTTCATCATAATCATTATTATTAATATTATTATTATTTATATCATCATTTTCATTATTAAATCATTTTATTGATTTTATTCAAATCATTATTCAAAAAAAATTGACCATTATTTTTTATCATCATCATCATTATTATCATCATCATCATCATTCATTATCAATTATCATTTTATTTTATTATTATTATTATCATCATAAATTATTATAATCATCATCATCATTATTATTATTATCATCATCATCATCATTATTATCATCATCATCTTCATTATTATTATCATATATGAATCATCATTATTATATTATTTTTCATCATTATTATTATTAATATTATTATTATCAAATCATTAATATTAAAATCATCATCATATTATTATTTCATTATCATCATCATTATTATTATTATTATCATCATTATTATTTATTATTATTATTATCATCATCATCATTATTATTATCATCATCATCATTATTATTATCATTATCATCATCATCATTATTATTATTATCATCATTATTATTGATATTATTATTATCATCATCATCATTATTATTGTTATTATTATTATTTGCTTAACCGTTGCTTTGGGAGGAAAATACGTAAATGAAAAAAGAAGAAAAATTTGAACAAAAGACTTCCTGAAGTAACAACATTTTTTTTTTTTTGCATCAGAAATGCAAAAAGATGTAATTAAATTCAATCAGAGAGAGAGAGAGAGATTAAAGAAGAAGAAAAGAAAGAAAGAAAATAAAAAGAGAAGATAAAAAGGAGAAGAGAGAAAATACAACTTTTGGCCATGGTGTATTTTAAATTTACCTATGACCATATATCTTTTTATCGATTCAAATTTTTCGAGAGCCACCCGAGATATTCGTTCCATATATTTATTTATTCCTTTCGTTCCCAAATTCCAAATAACGCCAGGCAATAATGTTATTGTTTTGAGTTGCCACATTCTACTGATTTCTATATTTCCTGTAATTACTTAGTTTTTCAAATGCTTTCAAAGATGTATTTTAAAAGCTTTGCGGTGAAATGTTAAATTTAATTATGATTATTATTTGAGGATTTCTGTCTATAATAATGGGACAGGAATTTTGAACAACAATTTTAACGCCTCAAAAACAAATTAAATTTTTCTATTAATAATAAAGAATCAAAAGATTGGTCCCTCCATTAGAATGTCAGCATGTTCAACTTTTGAAATGATTTCAGATTTCTCTGCGGCTGCTCAAATCAATGAATCGTCTGACCTGAGATGGAAGAAATACATTGAGTCATTAATTTCGTCCATGAAGATCAAGGAAAGTTGGCTCAAGATGCCGGAAGGAACAAAATTTTAAAAAAAGGGAATCGAATTTCAAATTACAAATCAATCATAAAATAATCAAATAATCGTCATTGCTTGATCATATATGGTCTGGAGCCCCTTCTGTTTGCCTATAGGGTTCTTGATAGGCTCCAGAGGCGGATATGCAATGATAATTGGCCCTGATTCTGGCAGCTCGTACAGTCATCTCTCACAGAACCATATTGCCGTTAAAGAGATTATTTGTCTTTTTCTCAAACTTTTTTTGGCAAATTGACTGAAGGAGCTGCATTCGCTGGTTCTAAAGACTCCATGAATTCAAGCGCCCTGATTTGGCATCCCATTCTCACCCTTTCACTGTTGAAAACTATTAAATGTTGTCTAAAGGTTACTCCAATAGTTAAATCGCAGCAAATTTATTGTGGAACTCCTTCCCTATTTCTGTTTCCTATGAGACTACTATAATTTCATTTCTTTTTTTAGTCCCAAATTAGACCTAAGGTCAGAAAAAGGTTTCAGGACACATTTTCAATGAGCATTTTCTGGAAAAGAACAATCTAAAAAAATCGCACATTTTACAGAATCATTAAGAACATTAACAAAAAAAGTTTGGTTAAAGCTATCAGCTTTGAAACGATTGGGAAGAATATGACAAAAACAATTTTTTTACATAGATAAAGCTCTTCATAATATGTGTTATGACATTTCAGGTGATTGGAATTTAGAATTGATCCCTTTACTTTGTGAATACGGCAACAAAGATGAGGACAACAGTCCTAACAATGTAAATAGTGTAAATAATTACAATACATCATCTTACAAATATAGACAGATCCTGAAGAAAGATTTTGTACAATATTAAAAACGTCGTGAATATGGCAGCAAAGATGAGGACGACAGTCCGAACAATGTAAATAGTGTAAATAATTACAATACATCATCTTGGAAATATAGACAGATCCTGAAGAAGGCCGGGCCGTACAACGGCCGAAACGTCGTGAATATGGCAGCAAAGATGAGGACGACAGTCCGAACAATGTAAAGAGTGTAAATAATTACAATACATCATCTTAGAAATATAGACAGATCCTGAAAAATGCCGGGGCGTACAACGGCCGAAACGTCGTGAATATGGCAACAAAGATGAAGACGACAGTCCGAACAATGTAAATAATGGAAATAATTACAATAATACATCTCAGAAATATAGTTTTTTTGTATAAATAAAACAACAAAAGACAAAAAAAGAGGATCACACATATTTTATATAGATAAAGCACTTCGTAATATGTGAGATGTATTTGTGAGGACCTTTTTTTTATTATTTTAAGGCATGGGCTTCTAGGAATTCCTTCACTGAGTCTATCGGACCCTTTTCTAATTAAAACGAGGGCTCAAACTATTATTATTATTATCATCATCATCATCATCATCATCATTATTATTATTATTATTATTATTATTATTATTATTTTTTTTTTTTTCCAGTTTTTTTTTAGGAGAGCGGGTAATTTATTCTTCTCGTTATAATCATTTGAATTCAACACACAAAATATTTTCCATTGTCCTTATAAATAAAAGATGAAAGCAATATTTTATTTTCTCTCGTTTCATGATGTTTTCACTTTAGTTTTTTTTTTTTTTTTTTTTTTTTTTTTTCTCTTCGGCGTTTTTATTTTATTTTTCCTCCAATTCTCTCACCGCGATGTTTTATCGTCTAAACTATTATTATTATTATTATTATTATTATTATTATTATTATTTATTTCCATTTGCTGTTTGATCCAATCAATTACCAAGTCTTCCACTCGAGACCCAAGGTAAATAAAAATTTGTTTTTTTCTTAGAAGCGTTTTAGAGCAGATTGCGTCAAAAAAGTTTTGTTTTTTTTCTAAAAATGTGAGTGGTTCTCATTTGTATTTCAGACAAAGATGGATTTCCTGGGATTTTCTTCATATGTGCATCAGTATTCATCTTCATCTGTCCTCTTCCTTCTATAACTACTGGAATAACGGTTAGTGTTTAGAACCAATATTGTTGCAATTTCTATTTTCAGATGCTAATGTTTAGAGAGCATATCAAAATCTTTCATAAGAGTTTTCTACTTTGAGGGCGTGACGCATAGGAAACAAAATTACAGCCGATGCGGCGACATTTTATTATTATTATTATTATTATTATTATTATTATTATTATTTCCTTGAGTTTTGTTATATACACATTTCCTTCCGGGTCCCAGCCAGAGACCTAAGGTCAGAAATGGCATCATGACAAAACAAGAAACTAAGATCACAGACATTTTAGATAGTTAAGTCTGTCAGTCAGTTAAGTGCCGTGCGTGAAACAAGGCTTAAGCGATCATGTATCTTTTCGATACATGACTGACGAGACAGATTTTGTCACGCAGTAGGTTGCCATTTCTTTCTACGGTACACCAGTTGCCATCCAAGATTATATAACCCTGTCTCTCCAGATATTTACCCATAGCTAGCGGAGAAGAAGAGGATTCATGCCTTTCCCAAGGGTATTAGCACGTCAGTCAGTCGTTTACGTACCGTGCGTGATGCAGGCTTAGGCGATCATGTATCTTTCGATACATAACTGACAAGGCAGATTTTTTCCCGCAGTAGGTTGCCATTTCTTTCTGCAGTAGACCAGTTAACAGACCGGCTACAGAACCCGTCTGTTCTGCTACACTAGAAGCAGAAAATTCATACGTTTCTTAGGGGTATTAGCACGTCAGTCTGCCAGTTATCTGTCATGCGTGAGACACGCTTAGGCGATCATGTATCTATTTACCCATAGCTGGGAGTGGGGAGAAGAACATACCTTTTCCAATGGTATAACACATCAGTCAATCATTTATGTGCCATGCGTGATACACGCTTAGGCGATCATGTATCTTTTGATACATAACTGAGAAGGCAGATTTTTTCCCTCAGTAGGTTGCCATTTCTTTCTGCGGTAGACCAGTTGCCATCCAAGTCTATAGAACACGGTCTATCCTGCTATTTACCCATAGGTGTGGGAGAAAAAGAGGATTCATACCTTTTCAAAGGGTATTAGCACGTAAGTTGATTGATAAAGCTCTTCGTAATGCGTGGACTGTATTTATGAGTACAAATTTTGGTGTTTCTTTAAGGCATAGGCTACCAGGAATCCCTTCAATGAGTCTATCGTAAACTTTATCAAGCAATGCAAAGGCTCCTACTCCAACCGCAATTATTGATGTCACCATGTGGCACATTCTTCAGATTCCCACTTCAAGATCCTAGATAAGATTTTTTTGTTTTAAGATTTTCAAAAATACATTGCAATCTGCAGGGTCTGCTATGTCAATAAGAAAGTACATTCTGTTTTTTTTTTTTTTTTTGTGTCTCTAATAACGATGTATGGGCGATAAGTTTTGATTGTTTTTCCTGTGAATAGTGAAAAAGAAAAGCATACACACATATTTTACATAGATAAAACCCTTCGTAAGTGTTATGGGGTTCACTCTTTTTCATACGAGTGGACTCGACCAGTGTGTACTTGGACTGCTGTCGTTAAATACCCAGAGTCAGTAGAGAGATAGAGATTGTGAAAGAGTTGGAGGTAGAGTAAGAGTCTGAGGTAACCGCTTGTAGAAGTCACAGTTACAAGCACGTAGACTTTTGGGCACCTCAGCGTGGTGTAATGGTTAGCAAGCTTGTCTTGCTATGTCAGTTACTACTGAAAAGTGAGTTCGATCCTCACTGGATGCCCCATGCTTTCGTCCTTGTGCCACATGTAAGCTACCCTTGGAAGTCCTACTTCGAGACTGAATTTACCAGACTATATATATATATATTATTATTGCTACTAACCGCGTTTCTGGATCTACTAACCGTATTACCAATTGTATTATTGTGTAAATACATTTATTTGTTGTATTTAATTCCTGCGTTTGTCATTCATTGGTGACCGGATTTCATCTCGGAATCCGCAACAGTAAGGTATGAGCTGTACTCGTGAAAAAAAAAATTATTGTATTTATTTAAGACATGGTCTACCAATGGTCCCTTCAATGTGAATCTTTTCCAATCAATCCGAGGGCTCCAAATACAACTTGAGTTTTTATTCTCATCATTTGTGCATGTTATGTTTCCTGTTTTGTATCCCGGAGAACCTTGGTCCAAACTATGGTTCTTAGGCCCTATAGGAGAATTGTCATTTAATTGGTAGCACTTTTCTTCGTATATACGATGTTCCAAGTGGGGCGATCTTCTGGTCAACTTGTATGTTGATGTTACTAAGGACACTGTTTTCCTTTTCTCACGAGGCCCAGAGCTCTAATTATTATTGGTACAATCTCAGTCTTCATTCCCCACATCCTGTTTATCTCGATCTCCAGGTCCTTGTATTTGGACAATTCGTGCATGTTATGTTTGCTGCAGTTTATCCTGTAGATCGGGGTCCAAACTATAGTCCTTAGGTCTTATAGGAGAATTGTCATTTAATTGATAACCCTTTATTTAGTATATACGATGTTCCTTGTGGGGCATGAGTTGGCAGGGAGATCTTCAATGAGTTTATTGGAATCTTTTCCAATCATTCCGAGGGCTCCAAATACAACGAGTCATTATTATCATCATTTGTGTATATTATGTTTCTTGCTTTGTATCCTGCCATTTAATTGATAGCACTCTTCTTAGTATATGCGATGTTCCTTGTGGGACATGGGTTAGCAGGGATCTCTTTAATTAGTCTATCCTAATCTTTTTCAATCACTCTGAGGGCTCCAACCACTGCAGCGCTTGTTGATGTTCTCATGTACCACATTTCTGATATTTCGATTTCAAGGTCCTTGTATTTTTATAGCTTTGTTCAATATCTTCAAAGATACATTGCAGAAGCAGTGACTGCCGTATCAATAAGGAAGCAATAGCCTAGCTCTTTCAGAGTCTTTCTCACCGCATATGGCGACATTTCCACGCTGTTGGCGATATTTCCATGCTGTTGGCGAAATTTTTGACGCTCTGACGATGGTTTCTGATAACTTCCCTCTTCAGCGTCCTTTTCATTCGATCGATGCTTGGTCCTCCTGAACGTTGTTCCACACGGCAATGGCCTTCTTCATTAAATTTCTTATTAATATTATTAACCATTTCATGATTAACCTGAAAAAACCTAGCAAATTCTCTATTTGACTTGCAACACTGATGCCAGCCTATTATTTGCCGTCGTTGAAATTCACTAATTTCCTTACTTCCACGAACTTTCATTGCAAAATATAAGTCAACTGCCCTTCATTAATGAGAGTAGCTTGATACTAACACGGTATTGTCTGAACTCAAGAAGAGACGTTATTACACAAGCCAAAATTGCTGTAATCAAGGGTGGCTAAAAACTTATCATAGCCCACTGTACCAGGTCCGAGGGCCATTTGAGGTAGATAGTTACGCCAAAGGGGTAGTTTATATGTATGGGTAAGTAAGATAACGGTCAACTCTAGACCTGAACATGTTAAAATTGTAGTGATCGGGGAAACATCTTCTTGGAAATCTGTTCTACAGAGCAGTACGCGGGAAGAAGCTGTTCGAGTGGAACTTAGTTCTCACCGGTGGAATACGGAGGGGATGTGGGTGGTTTTTTTCAATGTGTGTGGCATGATGGGTCCTGGTTGTGAAGGTTAGACTTGACGGAAATGTCCGAGCACTTTCCATGTAAGTAGCAACAGAGCAGTGACAGGCTCACCACATACCTTCTGGGAGAACGAGTTTGGAGGGTGGATGATAATTTGTCACCCAAAAGGACACTTTTAAACTGGGAAATGTGAGGACTGGACAGCTCCCGACCAAATATGACAAGATTACTCCATTTTCGAGTTTGAGATAGAGGATAGTATTTTTCTTGTAGAGGTAGACGATAGTATGGGGAGTCAGGTACTTAGCGGAGCGGTAAAAGGAGTCGATGGTAATTGTTCTGACGAAATCTCCTCGGTAGCATCTAGACTTTGTGAATTTAAGCGCATTACAAGATTGGCGGTAAGACCTCATTATTTTACAGTCGTTTTGTGATGCCAACGAACACACGTTGCCACTTTTGCAATGTCAACGAATACTCGTTGTCACTTTTGTAATGTTCGTTGTAGTAGAGATTTTGTAATCGCAGATAAAACTATAGTAACGCCGTTAAACAATACTAGTATCAGACACCTTCGAATAACAATCGATCTAATAGTACTTGCGTGATTATACTCGCTGGAATAGTAACCAATGAATAGTGATCCGAATAGAGAAATAGTATAGTGACTAGTATAGAATAGTCCCAGAAATTTCAACTGCCTCTTCCTGAATATCTGTCTATATGATGATTACTTGCATTATTTACATTACTCGGACTCTTAGCCTCATATTCATTGCAATATTTTTGTGATGCCAAGGAACGCTCGTTGCCACTTTTGTAAAGTCAACGAATACTCATTGTCACTTTCGTAATGCTCGTTGTAGTAGAGTCTTTGCAATCGCAGATACAGCTATAGTAACGCCGTTGAACAATACTGGTGTCAGACGCCTTCGAATATGACTCGCACTAATAGTACTCGATAATACTCGCTCGAAAAATAACCCGTATAGTGATCCGAATGCAGAAATAGTATAGTGTAGAGAATAGCGCTCCGTATATTAACAGAGGATAGAGTAGAAATGGTGATCCGAATAGTAATAGAGGATAGACTAGAAATAACAGATCGTTAGTCGTCAGCTACTTCCTACATATATATGCGTTTCCTCTATGATCACGTGGTCTACTTAATTCAATAATGGAATCGACTGTGTTTGCTCACTGACGATCTATGTTCGAACTCAACTGTCGGCAGCGAGATTTTATTCTCATATAACAAGTCGAAATGCCGAGATAAAACCGTAAGTTTTATGCTGACAGTAACTTTTCTTGTATTTCTCGCTTGTGGAACTCCTGCTTTCAAGTTTGATATTGAAACATTTAAATGCAATGTCGATCTTTATCTTTCTGTCTTCTTTATTTCTGTTTTTTTTTATTGTTCTTGCTCCTTAATAAAGTTTTCTTTTTCTTACACTCTTTCACATTCAGTACCCCACCTCGTGTCTCAGTGGCTTTGTTGCCTTGCTTTAGAGTGACAGGATTTTTTTAAAAAATCGGTTAGTTTGTTCAATATTTCTTTAAGTATTAAAAAAAACGCAGCCAATGCCTTTAGTGTCATTCTTTATTGTTTAATAAAATTAATTTTATTCACAAAAAAGGAAGTAAGTCGTAATTTATAGCAATTTTTGATTATATCTAACAAAATCATAGATGGCATTATGTAAGGGTTCAAATATTCAAAGTAGCAGCGAATGTGTTAATAGATTTAATTTCATTTTATAGCGACGATAATGGTAAGTAACAAAAAGGCTCGTCGGAACAATTGCTATGAAAATACTTATAGAAAAGACAGGTAAGTCACGTCTTAATACTAACTAACAAAAACACAGATGGCATTAGGAATGCATTCAAATATCCAAGGTTCCTGTGAATGTGATCATAAAATTTAATTTTAATTAACAAAGCAAAACAGATATCTTCTACCAAATTCTTAAATGGCATTATGTAAGGATCCAAATGTAGCAGTGAATGTATTTCTTTTTTTAATCATTTCACCCCAAGAAAGGTGTAGAACAACAATAATAAACAGCACTTACCGGCGTAAAGGTCCCAGCTAGCGTCCAGATGGCAGAAAAAATAAAGCAGGTTGTAACTTAATACAAACCCTTCAAACTAACTGATGAATCAAGCTGGTATTTATATAGAAATACCTCCACTCAGGTACCAGCAGCCAATCACAGCCCAAGCAATGGACTATCCCACTTTAGCACAATGAGATGCTCCATTGCACCATAAATAGCTCTCTTTCTAAAGGTTGGATTATTATTCACTTAGCTTGCTCCACAACTGAGTGTTTATCTCTAGCACGTGATTTTTCTACAAAAAGCAATAAAGCCTCTAGGACGCAAAAGGTTACTGAGTGTTAGAGAATATGAGAAATACACACTACTGAGGAGAGGGAATAATAGAAGGAGAAGAATTAAGAAGACAGAAGATAAAGATTGACATTGCATTTAAATTTTAGAAGACCAAAGTGTATTTGGAATCAAGAAGCCGGAAAAGAGTTCCACAAGCGAGAAGTGCGAGAAAAGAAACTGTTAGCATAGAAAAGAAAATAAGGAAAGAGAACAATAAAAGGACATTTAGAAGATAGAAGATAACAACTGGCATTGCATTTTAATTTTAAAGATCAAAATTGACATGGAATCAAGAAACCGGAAGAAAGTTCCACAAGCGAGAAGTGCGATAGAAGAAACTGTTAGCATAGAACTTACGGTTACATCTAGTCTCCCAGAAATACCTCCCACTTATACCATCTTCATTTTTTACTCTTTTTCCCTCAAGCAAGGACGCAAGACAATTAGAAGTTATGTAAATCTTCAAATATGCAAAGCAGCAATGAAAGTATAAATAAATTTTATTTTATTTACCAAAATAGAACCAAATAGTCTTATATAACAATTATGGCGTTAATTAGCAACAACAGCTACCATTATGGAATGCTTCAAATATCAAACAATCAGAGAATTTATTAATAAATCAAATTTTATTTATCAAAGCAAAAGTTGTCTTCATGGTAATTTCTACCAAAAATTGTAGACGACATTAAATAAAAGTTCAAATATTCAAAGTGTGAATGTTCTCATAATTTTATTTATCAAAACAAAGCCTAGATTGTCTTATATAGTGATTTCTAAGGGTAACTAACAAAAACTTAATTTGGATTATTGTTGTGGTAGGATCCACCTAATTTGCATAGTGGAGTATCGACCATATAAATATGGTTGGTACCGGGAAGAGAAGGAGGAATCAAGAGATTCAATCCAGAGACTCTGCCCGACTGCGATTCAGTCAACACATTCTCCATGAACGGTCTTACCAGGAATATACAAAAGACTATATGTAAATATTGTGTACACTTTTCTTGTTTCAATACATTTTGTTCTAAGTTCATTTTGTGTTGCATTATTATTCCATACATTAGTCAAGTTTCAACAATTATGTAATATCTTAAGTAGTAGCGAATCGATGAATAAAGTTAATTTAATTTACCAAAACAAAGACTTTTATTGCAATTCCTAATCGAACCTCAAACAAAATAACAGGTAGTATTATGTAAAGATTCAAATATGGAAGGTACTTCGTAAATAAATTTAATTTCACAAACTAAAATATAAATAGTCATATATACCAAATTTTAAGAATATGACACAGGATACTTTCCTTATAACACATTTGGTATAGGCGAAAAGGAAATTGAAGATATATATAAGCTTCGCCAAAGGTAGTTTCCCCTAACACCACAAATAGCTACAAAACTAATATATCAACCTACAAACCAAATTTTACGGTATATCAACCTCAGTGGGTCATTTAATGCCGACAACTTTTTTTTCTTCCTTGTAATGTTTCTGTTTTGGCAAAAATCTATTTCTGATAATATTTTTTCCTCAAAAATGTATAGACTTTTTCAAAAACGTATTGCTGGTAATATTTTTTTCCAAAATGTAGAGCTGGTAATATAATTTTTTTTTCAAAAACATATAGCTGGACATCAAGGGAGGTAGGGAAACTATTTATCCATAGCTGAGACCCTAACGGGTGTTACCACACCTGGTCAGGGTGGACTCGGGATCAACAGCAACTAAAATGCGGTTCCACTCTCTTCAAAACCTCCTGATCAGAGGCCTTGGTGCTGGATGCAGTTTATCGTCACACCCAGGACGCTACTGTTATGGTGTGATTAGTTGTTGGGTTGATCAAAATAAATGCGGATGCGTGTTTCAAGATAATCAACATCCATACATTAAATTTAAACATCAAGGAAAAAAATCAAGCTCAGTGAACATTAATAAAATATTGTATTAACAATGATATACAAATATCAACAATAGTATAAAGAAATTTGTTCCCTTTTTCCGTGATAAAAAGGGTAAGTTTAGCTAATAAATGTTGAGTACAAAATTTAATGTAATTTAACTACAAAGTTCAATTGAAGTCTTAGCTAAATACAGAATAGTTCCACAGTGTTTTATCAGTGTAGAAAGATGTAATGTTCATGAGTGATATCAACAGGAATTAGTATGATTAACTCGAATGAGTAATAATTAAAATTAAAATGTCAATATAGCGCCGTGCCTTATTTTCCAAGAATTGAACTGCAACTGGTGGTTTTGTTGATAGCGAAATTCTTTTATATTGATGGTAGGCTCCAGATAGCTTAGCGCCAGAAATATAGAAAAGATAAAAAATACGCGATTGGTCAGGAAATAGACCAATCCGTGATTTTGTTAGAAAAATTCGAATTTTTGCGATGGTTATTTTGTCCTATAATAAGCATCATGTATTTATTTACCAATGAGAATTCGAGAAAATGTAGGCGTGGCACTACACTACAAACTTAAGTCATGTTCTTAAATCGCCGCGTCAGATCGAGGCTTTCGTATGGATGACGTCATGCATGGTTCCAAACCCGTTCAGAAATAGTTGAACTCTAAGCTGAATACAACCGTTTTTAAAGATCAATGGCTTTGAGCAAGTGAAGACCATCCTTCTTTGAACAATGTTGGCTGGCGCTACATAATCAGAAGGAACTGTAACAAATAAAAGAAACCACATCAGTTGAAGACTAACATGAAACTGATCGGGAAGTATTGAGAAGCATGGAATCATTTCTTAATTGTTGTTGTACCCAGGTCTACCTTGATCCGGGGTGGTAGCACCTGTTAGGGTCCCAGCTATGGGCAAATAGTTAACTCCCAAACTTGGGTCAAACACTATGAAAGTATAAAAATAGATTTTTATAATAAAAATACCAGCAATACATTTTTGAAAAAAATATTACAAGCAAGACATTTGATTCCCAAAAAAAGACCTCTTTGCAAAAATACATCAATGAAAACTGATCTACAAACTGATTTCCCATAAAGAATACATATTTTATTTATTCCGACCTATCCTAAAAATCTTGTCGCCATTAAATAACTTATTGAGGTTGATATGCTGTTAAACAAAATCAAGAAACAGTCAACATTATTGTCCTCATCTTTGTCGCCATATTTGTCACAACGTTTCGGCCGTTGTACGTTCCGGTCTTCTTCGGGTGGTTGGAATTTCGGACTGAACCCTTTATTTCGCTCACTGGGGTAGACTTTTCTAGTTCCACGTGCCATGTTTGATGGATGTCAGTTATCAGTTATCTCCTGTTAATTTCCCTCTGAAAGTTCTCCACTGCCTTAACCGGGTATTGAACTCACACTCTTTGGGTCCTGTCACTGGATCTAACCAACGCCTTTATGCACAGTGCCATGTGTCCTTGAGGACAGAAACTAATCCAACCCTCTTTACAAAAGTACGTCAAAGAAAACTGATCTACAAACTGATTTCTTACAAAGAATACATATTCTATTCATACGAACTTATCCTAAAAAAATCTTGTCGGCCAATTGACGTTGATATGCCGCTAAACAAAATCAACAACAAACTAATGCGTCCCTCTTTAAAAAAAAATACGTCAATGAAACCTGGCATGCAAACTGATTTCTTACAAAGAATACATATTCTATTCATGCGAACTTATTCTATAAATCTTGTCACCATTAAATAATGCATAGAGGTAGATATGCCGCTAAACAAAATCAACAAATTTCTACTGACATGGGAGCAACAACACTGACGACGCACCTAGATTCGACATTTAAAGGTGTATTTTTAATAATAAACTCTCAGCTGTACACAACCGCTCTCTAAGATCAATGGCATTGAGCGAGTGAAGACCATCCTTCTTTGAACAATGTGGGCTGGCGCTACATAATCAGAAGGAACTGTAACAAATAATAGAAACCACATCAGTTGAAGACTAACCACAGCAGCAACCACCAAACTGATCGGGAAGTATTGATGGGCATGGAATCATTTTTTAATTGTAGTTGTTCCCAGGTCTACCCAGATCCGGGGTGATAGCACCTGTTAGGGTCTACGCTATGGGAATCTTGGGTCAAAATACTATGAAACGTGGACCCACTGGTATTTTTTTTAAGCATCCAACCCAAAGCAAAGCGGGAAGCCACTAGCACGCAAAGGGTTATAGAGAGTTGGAGCGAGAACAAAGAGGATTGATAGAGAAAAGGATGAAGAGACGGTTAGGGGATAGATCAGGGCATCTGGAGACGTCGATTGACGTTACATTTAAATAGTTGGAGATTATAGCTATCAGGAAAACAAGAAATGGGGAGGGAGTTCCACATGCGAGAAGTGCGAGACATGAAGCTATTGGAGTAAAAGAGACGGCTACATTTAACAGTTTCGACAGTGTGAAAGGGTGAGAGCGAGATGCCAGCCTAGTTGAACGCTTAAATTCATGAAGTCTGGGAACCAGCGAAAGCAGCTCATCGGAGCAGTTACCATGAAAGTATTTGTAAAAAAAAAAGACAGAGGGAGGCGACGGCACGTCTTTGAGAGAGCGACTGCAGACGAGATGCCAGATCAGGGCCAATTACATTGCATATCCGTCTTTGGATTTTATCAAGGACCTTGAGACAAACAAAAGGGCTCCAGACCATATATGGCAGCAATACTCCATGCACGGGCGAATGGTTGATTTGTAGATTTGAAGGAACGACTCCGGCTAGAAAAATTTCCTGGCGCGGCCCAGGGAGCCAACTTTCCTTGCGGTGGACGAAGCTATTGACTCAATGTATTTGTTCCATCTCAGGTCTTGGACAATGTGAGACCGAGCAGCTGAAAAGAGGTGCTTTCGTGGAGTTGAGCGTCAGACATTCTAATGAGAAGACGGATGGTAACTCTGTGGTGAGTTGTGGGATGAGCAGTTTTTGTTTTTGAGGTTTAAAGTTTTCAAGCCAATTTTTTGGATGTTCAAAACCAGTTTTTGATCCTTTTTGTCGAAGCCTCCCTATTGGCTGAAATATTTTAATTTAATTCTATTTTATTTTATCTGAATTGTTTTTCTTCCTGGAACATAGGCAATACTTCTACTCAGTAAAATATTTTTTCACTTGTATTCCTGGGTATGAGCGATTCCTGTACATCCGCCACCAAAAATATTCATGTTCTTAATTGTTTTGATGTCAGATTCTCTTTTTCATGTGGATGACGTCATGAATGGCGCGAAAACGTTCAGAAACTAGATTGACTCAGATTGAATACAATCATTTTTTTTTTAAGATCAATGGCTTTGAGCAAGTGAAGACCATCCTTCTTTGAACTATGGGCTAACAGTTTCATAATCATAAACAAAAATTAAAGATGGAGTCAACCTGACTTGGCATCTCAACTTCATCTCACTTTCTCGCCGATTTGACAATGACTTTGTTATTTTTTTTTCTACATTCCTTTTTTTTATTATTCTGTTCCTTAATAAAATTTTCTCCCCCTCCTTGCCACGCTGATAACATGAATTTAATCTTGCTACTAGATTGGCATTGGGGATGACCCATTTAAACATGTCCTTCTTCCATTAAAAAATTCAAAATCAGAAGCAGTTTAACCATTACACTACCTGTTATGGTAAATGATTTTCGTTTATTTTCTTCCCTGATAACAGCAAATTAAAAAATTTTTTGAAGTGTCAATCTATATTTCATCATCTGTCTTCTTGAACTGTGTTTATCTTTTAATGTTTTAAAATCCTCTTTATACAAATTTTTTTCAATTTCATATAAGCACATCATTATTAACGTGCTATTACCACTTTTCTCAAATATTACATATTCTAAAATGAATGGTAAAATTTTTTAACATAAGGGGTTGGAATAATTTGCTTTTTACCAAAACCAAGTTACAACTTAGAAAACTGGATACATATATGTCATAAATGAAGTGAAAATAATAAAACATTTCAAAGAAAAAATGTTTCAAAAAAAAAACAAAGAAATGGTAGAAAGAGTAAATAAAATTCGGGATAAATAATCTTTTTATGAAAAAAATTCTTAAGACAAAATAGCCACCAAATAACGGAAAAACCACATCACTTGAGGATTTTCCCAAGAATACTGGAAAGATGCCGGCAATAAATTTTCAATTTATTGTCTTGAGATTTTTATCAAAATAATGACATTCCAAATCATTCAACAAGCAAAAATTTCTTCTTTCATAAGGTTCATTTCATTAAATCAATATTAGAATATTCTCCTTTGTCTCAGCTACTGGGCTACAAAATATCTAAATATAATGATATCTCCCAACACTTCAAACAAAAAATTCGGAAGGAAACTCTCACTAATTATTGGATTTTATGATCAAATAAAAATATTCTTGAATATAAAATAATGACATGATTAAAATTTCAAAAAAAAAGGTAAGGTTAATTTTCTCATCAATATTCAAAATATTATAACACTTACTGGGCTTGAGAATATAAAACAAACAACGGGTCTTTTTAAAAAATTAAAAACAAACAACAAAAAACAAAGATCAAACTAAAAATTATTGATAATCTCTTTAACATTCTTGAGAATATAAAATAATGACATATCATCCAGGCAAAATTGAATCTAAAAAGGAAAAAAAAAAAAAAATATTTGTATTCAAATGCATACCAACGTTATCAGGTTTTAAAAATAAAATAATGATTTCAAGAAAACACTTAAAAAAAAAAATTTTTGAATCATGAAACTCTAATTAATATTGAAAAGTTAATTAAACAGCTACATTTTTGATAAATGTAAAATAATGAACAGCTATTGTTCATGTGGTTTTAATAAAAGGTTAGGTTTTTTTTCTCCCGATTTTTTAACAAGGTTCAGGATAATCAGATGACGACCAAAATACCTAAAATATTTTATTTTTGTGCCAAAATTTATAAAAAAAAGGTTAAATAAACACGCACTCATCAATATGCAGAAAGAATGAAAATAATTTATTTATTGACTTGCATAAAAAATAAAATGAATAAAACCAGTTGAGATTATCTAATATGGTTGATATTTTTTTAAAAAATAATATAAAGTAATATTTTAAAACATTTCAAAAAAACTTTTTAATGGAAATATATATATATATATATATATATATATATATATATATATATAGAATATAAAATATGATATATTTTCCCAATACTTTTCAAAAAAAGGTTAGGAAGGAAATTCAATCAATACTGGAAACTCAGTTATAGGGAATCGAGAATATAAAACAATGACATTCATATGATTTCAAATTAAAAGGTTAGGAAGGAAACTCAAACCAATTACTTTTTAAATAACAGAATACAGATTTTGAGAATATAAAAATTTTGATATTCCCCATTTTTCAAACAAAAGGTTTTTACTCTCAATTCAAGTTTCCGTCTGATTAGACCATTGCTATTCAGAGTTATAGATAATAGATTATATATATATATAAATATATATTATATATATCAATCTTATATCTTATTCTCTATCTTAGAATATAAATAATATATATATAATATATATATATATATTATATATATAAATAAATAAAAAACAAAAAAAATAATTAGAAATTAAAATAATATCATTAAACCATTTCAAATAAAAATGTGGACTGACATATATCAGTAGCTATAACAGCTACTAAGCAAGAATATAAAATAAGGACAATTTTTAATTTTTCAAACAAAGGTTAGACTGAAACTCTCATCAATTGAAATTTCATAAAAAAGCTTCATTTGACAATAAATAATGTTAAGACAATTTTTACAAACGCGTTACTATTCCTTCACTTGATTAGAATTTTTCTCTGTTTGATAAATATAATTCAAGGATACAACAACACTCAAAAAACAAAAAAATTTTGTTTTGATTTTTCATCAAACTGTAAAATTGATATTGCTGATAAGATGAAATTCATCAATATTGACATTGTATTTATTTCAAACAAAACTTTCGAAAAGAAGGAAAAAGATCATCAATATTAGAAAGGGATTTGCAAATAAAACCTATTGAGAATATAAAATAATGATATTCCTAAATACTTACAAACAAAGGTTAGGAAGGAAACTATATCAATATTATATATATATATATATGATAATAAAAAAAGAACAAGTAGGAAACAGATGTTCAAAAAAAATGTTAGGAAGAAACTTCATATATAGATATATATATATATATATATATATATATATTATACATTATTTTAAACATATATATATATATATACAATTATACATTATTATATACATTATTAAAGTTGGAATATAAACATGAATTAACACCAAAACACGTGTTATTTTTTGTTTTCAAATATAAGATGAAAAACTACTAAAAGAATATACTATTATTAAAACATGGACTTGTCCATTCTATGAAAGAAAGGTTCTGGTGAAGGAAGTAAAAAGTGGGTGGCTAAGTTCGTAAGCCTTTTTCATTCCTAAATGAGATATTTCCATCATCTAAATGTTCTGATGTGATTAAAGGAAGGAATTTCAAACCTTTGTTTAAAGTTTTTTTTCCTTATAAAAAACTAACCACCAAAATACAACATTCCAGGAACTTTATAAAAAAAACATTAAAATTAAAGTTGCCATCTGTTTGGATGGAAAGTTTTAAGAAAAAAAAATGTACCTTTGGACTGGGATCAAAATCTAATTTCCTGAAAAATTTTTTTTAAGAATTTCGGTTGTCTTAAATTTCAGTTATTGAAGAAAAAAAAATGACATCATTTCAAGATTTTGATATTATTCCACAACTTTTTGAAATAAAAGCTTTAATGGAAATCTTGAAAAAAAATTTGGAAAAAAATATTATCCAGAATTTTCAATGGAAAACAAATTGTTTTTTTTGTTATAAGAACGTGAAACATGACATTAAATACTCCATTTCAAAAAAGTTTCCAGTTTCTTTTCCCATTTTTACTATTGTTCACCGACTGTAAAAGCGATAACAGCTACATAGAGGGAAAAATAATTTTGTTTGAAAAATTATTTTATAGGGAGAATGATTTTTCTAAATTATAAAGGAAAAGAAAATAAATCATCTAATCAAGATGTTGACATTCCACACTACTTCAAAAACAAAAGGTTAGGAAGGAAAATTTCCAATCAATTCATTTAAAATGCCGCAATTTACTGGACTTGAGAAACAAATTGAAAAAAAAAATTTTTTACCAGTGGAATATAAAGGGAATAAAGATCAAACGAAAGAAAAAATAATTACATAATCAAAATGTTGAAAATATTCCACACCATTTTCAAATAAAAATGAAAAAGGAATTTCCCATCAATAATGGAAAATTTGCGATAACACATACTGGACTTGAGAAACCTATTTTCCTGAAAGATTTTCCTTCTTTTCAATCGAAAGATAAATTAACATAATAAAAAGATGTTTGATATTATAAACCCAAAGTTTAAAATTTAGAAGGTTGTTATCCAATCAATAATTTTTCCTGTCTTCGATTCCTCGTGAACTGAGACGATCGATTATTTTTCTGCAAAACAATTTTTTCTGATGAAACATTTTATAAATTTAAAAGCGAATGTGGTTTTGTCTGATTATCAAAAAATAAATACCTAATTGTTTTTTTCTTTTGTTCCGGTTTTTATTCACCATGAAAGTTATTACGATTAGACAATCTTTTCGCCATAATTGCAGTTACCAGCTTCCTGGAAAATGTTTCAAATTTAAATTATCCATCGTTCACTGCATCTTTAGATATATTTTGTTATACAAACTGTTGTAACCTAAGGTTAGTGAATAGAATAATCAAACGAAAGTTGGTAATGAACGATAATACTTAGGACAAGAACCTGACATATAAGATTCGCTAGCGGCGCGTAGAATTAGTCAACTGCTAGAAGAGATTCAAGTGAATTCTACAATGAATCTCCAACTGCAGGATATCTACCAACTGCCCCACACGGTCAGATGTGGCACAAGGCCGGATTTAATGTGGGGCAACCGAGCCCGTAGGCTCGCCCAAAAATTCCCCGTAGACCCCGTATAAAACGGGGTCGAGTTGCTGTTTTCCGAGACAAGACTCTGTCCTTCGACATAGCTTTGTTTGGGGATCGTCTCTGCCCGGAGACAGAGAGTTTGAATAGCTGGAGACGAATCTCCGACTGCAGGATATCTACCAACCGCCCTACGTAGTCAGATGTGGCACAAGGCTGAATTTAATGTGGGGTATATAAACCGGGGTCGGGTTGCTGTTTCCCGAGACGAGACTCTGCCCTTCAACATTGCCTCGTCTGGGGATCCACTCTGCCCGGAGTTAGAGAGTTTGACCAGCACAGCTGAAGACGAACCTTTTACTCCAGACCACGTACAGTATTCACTACTGTCTTTATGGGAATAGAAGAAGACCCATTATCGTCCATAGAACCTTCACTTGATGTCTAACCATATTTGGATAGCTTAAGGTCTATGCGTTTTGAATTCAGTGTTGTTTTCCTAGATGTGTTGACAAATTCAGATAGAGAGCCATAGTTAGCCGGCCACTCGTATTCGAGGATATCCGTCTACTAGGTGCATTTGTGTTTATTCAACCCCAACAGAGCCCACCTGTAGATTATACTGCAGACCTTAGTTACAGTTTCTGGGAAAGAGCGGGCTTATCTACCGTGATCAACAATTTGAACAAGGCCAACACGCTCAAGCCTTCGGCCAAGATGACTTGTGACTTTGTGATGGCTCGGGTTCCATCTACCCAATTTTACTCCCAAGGGACGGGTCAACGCGTGGTATGGTGTTTGAGTCACTTTCCAAAGGTCGTGGGATCGACCCCTCCAATCTGATAACATTAGGAAGTCTCCTTTCTAACAAATCGACCGTGATGAGATTCGAACCCGGGTCTCATGGTTCTAACCACTCGGCCACGTGTCCATATAGAGAGGCCAATATGAACTGCTATTTAACCCATAGCTGGAGATAGCGAAACCATAAGCAGAATTATATAAATAGACGGAATGAAAGAAGGGTTCAAATATACAAGGTCGAAAAGGAATGTGTTAATAAATTTAATTTTATTTACCAAAATTAATTATGAGTCGTCATTGTATCTCTCTCTCTCTCTCTCTCTCTCTCCCTCTCTGTGTATGTATGTATGTATGTGCGTGTGTGTCTAGAAGTGTTTGATTGAAGATTTCCCTGCAAACCACAAGCTGACAAAAGTGAAAAAATTTGATTGTTTTTTGTTGATTTTTTTTTTTTTTGTACTTAAAATTCGGCCGAATATTTTGTTCGCTTTGTTTCACAAAAGATGGAATCAGAATTTCATTCTCTGCGTCTATTGTTAAAGAACTGAATAGATTATTTTTCACTTGTAAAAGCGAAAATAAAATATCTAATAATGCGGGTGAAAATCCTATTATTATAAGACATTATTAAGCTTTTATTATTTAAAAAAAAAAAATTAACTATAAAAATTAAGAAAATCGAACAAGACAGGCAAAATGATTGACAGAAACACCTTCATTGTTGGCTTTTAATAAATCTATCTATATATAAAATTCTCTGATTTTCGTTAGTCCGTCTTTTACTTCTCTTATCTTCCGTGTTCATCCAGGACGTAAGTGATCATGGCCCTCCACGTCTTCCTGTTCCTTGTAGCTCTTAATAAACTTTGCCTTTTTTTACTTCTCCCAGACCTTATTCAGCGACTCATTTATTCAAGCTCATCAAATATGTTAGGGGCTGCTTTTCTTCTGTCCCTCTTTCCCTCAATATGCCCCATGGGTATCAAATTTTCCAAGCCCTCCACCCTCATTATGTCTCCAGAAATTTCAGTTGATTCTTCCCCATGTTAAGCTTAAGTTTCCTTTTTGTTTCCATTTTCTCCAAAACCTCGATGTTGCTCATATGTTAGGCCCATGTTATCCTCAGCAACTTTCTGTAGAACCACATTTCTGTTGCTTTATTATCTTTTCTTCACCCTTTAAGACGAGATTGTCCAGCATTTCTTTCTGTCTTACAGGAGGACAGATATCACGTAACAGTTCAGTAAACCCCTTAAAATAGCCATATAGTGATCGATCAAAACCAAGTTTTGGGGACAAGTGGAAACAGGTAAGGGTGGGGATTACAAAGTACATTTAGTTTTACTAGGGTACGTAGCTTAGTACAATAAATTTTCATTAATACTTTTTAGAAAAATTAAAACCTCTGTTATTTAATATACAAAATAATCAAACAATTTAAAAAAAAAACAATTTATTGATTAAAATAACAAATACTTATTTAATAAAAATGCAATATTTTTTTTTATATTTTTCTTTAAGTTTTTACATACAAGAATCAAGTTACCTTTTTTTTGTTTTCTTTTTTTGAAGCATATTCATCGAGAGATTGTGGAGCATCTGTAACCGACACTGAAGGTAAAATAGTTTTTTCGTTTTCCTATTTTCAAAAATTGTTTTCAAGTGTCAGTTTGTCAAGTAATTTTAATTTCAAAAATATTCTGCAAAGACACTTTATTCTCACTAATGTTAATTTCATTTATTAAACTTTTCAATCCTCCTTCCTCATCACGTGACAAAGGAAATATCAACTGCCTCTTCCGATGTTAAACTTATATTTTTTTTTTTTTGTTTCCATTTTCTCCAAAACCTCGTTGTTGCTCAATTGTTCGGCCCTTGTTATTCCTCAGCATCCTTCTGCAGAACCACATTTCTGTTGCTTCAATTATCTTCCTCATTTTTTAAGGCGATTGTCCAGAATTCTCTGCCATATAGGAGGACAGATATAAAAATATAAGAGTTCAGTACACCCTCTAAAATAGCCATACATTGATCGATCAAAACTAAATTTGGGGGAAAATTGGAAACAAGTAAGGTGGTTCAAAGTACAGTTGGTTTACTAGGGTGGGTAGCATTGTACAGTAAATCTTCATTAATATATTTTTTTGGAAAAATTAATAGTTTTATTATTTAACATACGAATTAATCCCACTATTTTAAAAACAAATTAATAACAACATACTAAATAAATACTTATTTAATAAAAATACATTAATTTTTGTATACCTTTTCTTTAACATTTTATATATACAAGAATCCAGTTTCCAGTTCGCCCTGCGTTTAATAGAACTTTAAACAAATCACAAGGCCAAACGCTTCAAAAAGAAGGAATTTGACTCCAGAAAGAAATATTTACGCATAGCCAGTTGTATGTTGCAAGCTCAAGAGTAAGAAATCCTAACAATTTATTCTTCGCTGTGAAAAAGGAAAAAAAAGAATTTTTTTTAAAAATATTGTTTACCATGAAATTGAATTGAATTAAAGAAATGATTAAAATGCGAAGTAGGTTTTTTTGTCAAATATTGTTCCAAACGAATCAGCTTATTCAAATTTCATCGATTGGCTTGTGAAATTGAATGGAAAGTAGAGTTTGTAAATCTCGCCAAAAAATGTTAGCGATAACTTCAACAATACCAAATATTGTGAGGTTTTCAACACGCATCAGGGTGTTGCAAAAAATTCTAGGCAATAAAAAATGGAAGAAGACTAAAAAGAAACACGAAAAGAAGAGTTGAGGTGGATATATATATATATATATATATATATATATATATATATAGGAATAAGAAGGAAAAACAAAAATACGGGAAGCAATGTGAGCAAACTTCGTGTCCGCAAATAAAAACGGAGTGTGAAAAGGACTGTTTTTCCGTTGACACCGCAATTATTTTATTACCTGTTTTCCTCAGCAAAGGTTTATTGTTTTAAAAAACAATTATTAGAATTATAAGAGTTGCCATTTTCACTGATTTGGACATTCGTACCCGCAAAAAGTGGTTTGTCAAAATGACTGTTTTTCCGTTGACACCGCTATTATTTTTATTACCTTAACTCCTCAGCAATGTTTATTGTTTTAAAAAGTGATTATTAGAATTATAAGAGTTGCCATTGCGGCTAATTTGGACATTCATACCCGCAAAAAAGTGGTTTGTCATTTGTTTTTTTTTTCCGCTATTATTTTTATTACCTTAACTCCTAAGCAATGTTTATTGCTTTAAAAAGCAATTATTATACGTTTTTTTTTAACCACCTTCATTCCTCTCAGTCTTTATTGTTTAAAAAACAACGATGATTAGAATTGTAAGGGTTGCCATTTCGTCAAATTTGAACATTCGTACCCGCAAAGAAGCGGTGTGACAAAAAGACGGTTTTTCCTTTAACATCGCTTTTTCTTGGGTTAAATAACAGCACATATTTGTCCCTATAGAACTGATTAGCAACAAAACTATCACAGAAAGAGGCGACAGCCTACTGCATAAATTCTCCTGCTAAGTCAATGATAAGTCGAAAAAAAAACATGATCACCCAAACGTGCATTACGTATGGCCTAAGGAAGGATATAAATGGGTAGGAACGGTGAACCACTTGCAATGCGATCTGAAGAACAAGAATATATTCACAAAACCGAATATGATCTTATAATATTATTTAGAATATTCTTTATAATATTATAAGTGAAATTCCATGCGATTTTGACAATCAAACAAATCATTTTAAAACAGTGGATATAAAGACACTTACGTGAATTCGATATTAAACTGAACGAAAAAATATCTATATATTACTAAAAGTCTGTAATTGCGTGCGTGCTTGAGTACGTCTAGCGCATAAGGATTTAAATTAATCTGATTTAAGTGAATAAGATTTAAAAATACGTATTTTTATTTTAACTTTCTTCAAACAGACAATTAATTAATTAAAATAGTTTAAAGTTAAACACGGACAGAAAGAGTTCCCGCTTTGCCATTTTGTCCAATTGTTTGTAGAGAGTAAATATTTATATTTCAGCTTTCTTTAAACAAACAATAATTTAAATATTTAGAAAATATTTTTTGGTATATTTAAAAAATATTCTCGTGTGAATATAATTAAAAATATCCTACAAGTTTGATTCCTGCTGGAAAACGATCAGTAAAACGTTGAACGTGGTTTGGTTTGCCTTGGTTTGATTTTTTTACAGCATATCAACCTCAATGGGTTATTTAATGCCAACAAAATTTTTATTGCTGGTAATTTTTTTCTTCAAAAATCTATTTCTGGGAATATTTTTCCTTGAAGAAATCTATAGCTGGTCATATATTTTTCCAAAGAATGTATAGCTGTTTGTATTGCTGGTATTTTCTTCAAAAATCTATTTCTGGGAATATTTTTCCTTGAAGAAATCTATAGCTGGTCATATTTTTTTCAAAGAATGTATAGCTCTTTGTATTGCTGGTATTTTTTAAAGTATTGCTAATAATAATTTTTCCTTCAAAAATAAGTATTTGTGGTATTAAAACCTATTTTTACAAAAGTTTGGGTGTTAACTATTTGCTCATAGCTGGGACCCTAACAGGTGCTACCACCCCGGGTCAGGGTGGACCTGGGAACACCAGCAATTAAGAGGTGGTTCCACGCTCCTCAAAACCTCCTGATCAGAGGCCTTGCTGCTGGATGTAGTTTATCGTCTTACCCAGAACGCGGATGTAGTTTTCGTCTTCCCAGGAGAACGCGGATGTAGTTTATCCTTTTACCAGACCAATGATGACACAAACGAACTGAATCTATGCGATTTTGAAAATGAAACAAACACTCTGTTTAACATAAGACTACATTGAATCCATCGCTAAGTCAGATACTAAGAAAGTTGGCTCCCTGTTTCCTGCTAGACAATTCTTCTCTCCAGAATCTATCATAAATATTTATAAGTTTACCATTCCTCCATGCTTAGAATATCGCTACTATATATGGTCCGATTTCCTTGCTATATATTTAGAAATTTTTTATAAAATCCAAAGAAGAGTCTGCAATATTATTGGACCTGAACTTGCCTCTCGGCTTTAGTCACTTTCCCAGGGCCGTAAGGTTGCTCATCATAGCCATTTCTACAGATACTTTCATGATAATTGTTCTGTGACGGAATGGTGATCATCTTGAATTTATACAAACGACTGATATATAACAATGTTGACTAAAGTTATAAATACAGACCAACATTGGAAGAATATTATCAGTAAATTCTATGCTATTTTGAAAATCAAACTCTCTGGTTAGCATTCTCGGCCGACATGAAGCGGAAAGACTACATTGCATCCATCCCTAAGTCAGATACTAAGAAACTTGCTTCACTGTGTCGTGCAAGACAACCTTTCTCTCCAGAATGTATCTTAAATATCTATGTTTACTATTCGTCCATGCTTAGAATGTTGCTGCTGTATATAGTCCGATGACCTTGCTATATATTTAGAAATTTTTGATGAAATCCAAAGAAGGAATATGCTATATAGCTGAAGTATAGAAATTAAACTAGAAAAATTAAAAATAAATAAAATATACCTAAATACAAATATGTTTTAAGTTAATCTGATTTAAGTGAATAATATTTAAAAATACGAATTCTTTATACAGTAAGTATTTTTATTTTGAATTTCTTCAAACAGATAATTTTTTTAGTTAAAATATTTTTTAAGTTAAAGACAGACACAAAGAGATCCTGATTTGCTGTTTCGTACAGTTGTCTGTAGAGTAATTATTTATATTTCAGCATTCGTTAAAGAAACAATATTTTAAATATTTTTTTGGCATATTTAAAAAAGTTATTTTAAGTTAATCTGATTTAATGTTCAAGTTTATCCCGGAAGTTCTATTTCTATTAAATGCTGTAAACAATCAGTTAAACGTTAAACATGAACTTGTAAAACTTGTAAACCAGACCAATGACGACACGAACGAATTGAAATATTTAACTGAATCATAATAAAATTAACTTTTATTTCAATGGAACGTTGAAATCAACTTCTTTTATAACCTGAACAGTCAGTTACCCTACGGGTAGTCTAGTAATAAATAAATATATTTAAGAGTCTGCAATATTATTGGACCTGAACTTGCCTCTCGGCTTTAGTCACTTTCCCAGGGCCGTAAGGTTGCTCATCATAGCCATTTCTACAGATACTTTCATGATAATTGTTCTGAGTCGAAATGGTGATCATCTTGAATTTATAGAAACGAATGATATAAAACAATGTAGACTAAAGCTATAAATAGAGACCAACATTGGAAGAATACTATCAGCAAAATTCTGTGCGATTTTGAAAAACAATAAATATATAGAGTTTATGTATTTCGACTGTGTTCATCAGTAGATAAGATTACATAAAAAATGTCTCGCTCTTATTGATTTAAAATTACATATTTGTAAGTTTACCTTTTGTCCATTCTTATACTACTGCTACCAGATATTGTCTGGTGCTCCTTCTATATATTTAGAGATCCTTGATGAAATCCAAAGAAGAGTCTGCAATATTATAGGTCCTGGTTTTGCCTCTCGGCTTCAGTCACTTTCCCACGGCCGTAAGGTGGCTTATCTGAGGCATTTCTACAAATACTTTCATGGTAATTGTTCTGAGTCGAAATGGTGATCATCTTGAATTTATACAAACGAATGATATAAAACAATATAGACTAAAGCTATAAATACAGGCCAACATTGAAAGAATACTATCAGCAAATTATGTGCGATTTTGAAAAACAATAAATATATAGAGTTTATGTATTTCGACTGTGTTCATCAGTAGATAAGATTACATAGATGTCTCGCTCTTATTGCTTTGAAATCACTTCTTAAATGTTTTCATTCGGAAAAAAAGAGACGGTGGATCATAAACGCGTCGAAGACACGTGTATCATCTTTGTATTATTCTAGCTGCAGGAGAAAGTATAGCAGGCAGAAGGGGGTTCCGGTCTTTCAGAGCTGCTTGTACTTTTTTTTCTACGCGTTTTTTTCTATTTTTTTGTTATTTGATTTGGCTGGGGAAATTGCTTGATAGATCTTTTGTCTCAGTGACTACCTGTCGTCTGCCTTGGACAGCGAGACACCTGTAGTAAATTAACCCATTTATAGCTTCATCATCCGACATTTAACTAAAAACACGGAACCGTTTTTGTTTTAGTTTTTTTGTTTTGTTTTTTTTTTTTTTTTTTTCTGGAATATGATTCGTCAATAAGAATCACATGTACCTCAATGGCATCATGTCTTTCTTTGTTATAGCTGCAGGAGTGTGTATGGCATGAGGTGGGGTGTTCCGGTCTTGCTGGATTATTTCTTTATTTTCTATACGCTTTTTTTGCCATTTGATTTGGCAAGAGAAATTGACTTAATAGAGTTTGTGCCTCAGCGTGTCCCTGTCGACTACCACAGTTTTCCACCGATTCTAAAATTAATTTACAAATACATAACGCCATCGTCTTGCATTACGAATGAAACGCCGAACTAGATGTCTCATACGGAACATTTTCCTTCGGATTTCGGCCAGTGCTTGTGCGGCCCTGGGACCTTCTTCAATGATAACCTTCCCACATTCTCGTGTGGGTGTAAAGTATTCCCTTCTTCTCCTTTTTTGGGATGTTTCTATATCGACTTGTCCTAAGAATTCTCCCACTGGCGCACACCCTGGACACAGCTGCGGCGAAGAGGTGAGTGTGTCGGGCTCTGCCACTGACATCTTGTGAGGCGTGGATCTGCACTTGTTTGCTACGCGGCCACCTCTCAGGTCAACCAACCTATGCATCTGGCTTCCCTTGAAGAACACTGACTGCAAATATCCGGATTCATGTCTGTTATGTATAGGCATGCAAATTTTTCCGGCTAAAATGTTGAGTGCGTAGATGATTGAAGTCCATATGTTGACAATGAGTAAAATAGAAAAGAGATTCTTTTATTTCAAAGATTTTGGAGGATCTGCATATCAAATGAGATTTTTAGGACAATGCGGAAACTGAAATGAAAGGTGAGAACCAAAAACACTCTAAAGAAAGAAAGAAAGAAAGAAAGAAAGAAAGAAAGAAGAAAAGAAAGCAAGAAAAGAAAAAGAAAAAAGATTGGAAAAATAAAAAAGGGAAAAAGAAAAGAAAAAAGAAAAATGATATGTTTGGAAAATGGAAAGAAAAAGAAAAAAAAGAAAAAAAGAAAAGAAAAGAAAAGAACAAAAAAAGAAAAAGAAAGAATGAAAGGAAAGAAAGAAAGAAAAGAGAAACAGAAAAAAAAAAAAAAAGAAAAAAAAAAAAAAAAAATTGTTTCCAAAAAAAAAAATTTGTTGGGAAGAAAAGAAAAAAAAAAAAAAAAAAAGAAAAAAAAGAAAAAAAAAAAAAAAAAAAAAAATGAAAAGAAAGAAAAAAAAGCAAAATTTTATATTTAGGAAAAAGAAAAAATTTAATATTGTTAAGTTAGAAAGAAAGAAAGAAAGAAAAGAAAAGAAAAGAAAGAAAAAAAATGAAAGAAAGAAAAGAAAAAGAAAAGAAAAGAAAGAAAAAAAATAAAATGTTTGGAAAGTAAAAATGGGAAAAAAGAAAAAAAGAAAAAGAAAGAAAGAAAGAAAGAAAGAAATAAAAAAGAAAGAATAAAGAAAAAAAGAACATAAAAAAATACAATTTATCAAAGAAAGGAAAGGTGAAAGAAAAAAAAAAAAAAGGTAACGAAAAAAAAAAAAAGCAAAATTATTGAAAAAAAAATTGAAAAAAAAATGAAAAGAAAGAAAGAAAAAAAAAATTTAAATGTTTTTATATAAAAGAAAAAAGAAAGAAAAAATGAAAAAAACTCAAAGAAAGGAAAAAAAAGAAAAAAAAAAGAAAAAAGAAAAAAACGAAAAAAAAACGTGGAAAAAAATTGCAGAAAAATGGACAAAAAAAAAATAAAAAAGAAATAATTTAAAAATAACTTTAAAAAATTTTGAAAGAAAGAAAAAAGAGAAAAAGAAAAAAAAGAAAAAAAAGAAAGAAAGAAATGGAAAATAGGAAAAAAAAAAGAAAAAGAAAGAAAATAGATAATAATTATCAAAACAAAAGAAAAAAAAAAAAGAAAAAAAAAGAAAAAGTAACGAAAAAAAGAACGTGGATGTCAGAAAATAGAAGAAGGAAAAACGGAAAATATTCCTTCATAATATACAAAAAATTTTCGAAGAAAGAAAGAAAAGAAAAAAAGAAAGAAAGAAAGAAATGTTTGGAAAATAAACAAAAGAAAAAAATGAAAAATATTGCTTCTCAAAGAAAAAGAAAAAAGAAAAAAAAGAAAAAAAAAACTTAACGAAAAAAGAAGGAAAAAAAAAAGAAAAATGTTTGGAAGAACGAACGAAAAGTGAAAGAAAGAAAAAAGAAAAAAAAGAAAGAAAAAGAAAGAAATGTTTGGAAAAAGAAAGAAAGAAAGAACATAGATATGAAAAATATTGCTTCTAAACAAAGGAAAAAAAAAAAAAGAAAAAAAAAAAAAAAAGGTAACGAAAAAAAACGTGGATGGAAAATAAAGAAAAAGGAAAAAAATTATAGAATGTTAAAAGAAGAAAATAGATATACCAAAATTTTTCTCGAAGAAAAGAAAGAAAAAAAAAAAAGAAAGAAAGAAAAGAAAAAATGTTTGTTTAAAAATTATAAAAAGGTAAAGAAAAAACATAATGATACAGCAAAAATATTGCTTCTGAAAAAATGGATAAAAAAAGGTTTGGAAAGAATAAAAAAAAAAAAAGAAAAAGAAGTTTGGAAATATATAAACCAAAAATTTTGCTTTTCGAAAACGAACGAAGAAAAAAAGAAAAAAAAAAAAAAAAAAAAAGAAACAAACAAAAAAAGGAAAAAATGGAAGGCGGAATTAAAAAAAAGCAAATAATTCAATATACTACTAAAAGAATGAAAAAAGAAAAGAAAAAAAAAAAAAAAAGAAAAGAAAAGAACATAAAGAAAGAAAGAAAGAAAGAAAGAAAGAAAGAAAGAAAGAAAGAAAGAAAGAAATGTTTGGAAAGTATAAAAAGAGAAAGAAAGAAAGAACATAGATATGAAAAATATTGCTTCTCAAAGAAAGGAAAGAAAAAAGAAAGAAAGAAAAAAGAAAAAAGGTAACGAAAAAAAGAACGTGGATGTCAGAAAATATTGCAGAAAGAAGGACAAAAAAATTGGGAGAGAATAAAAAAGTTAAAGAAGAACATAGATATACCAAAATTTTGCTTTTCGAAGAACGAACGAACGAAAGAAAGAAAGAAAGAAAGAAAGAAAAAAAAGAAAAAAAAAAAAAAAAAGAAAGAAAAATGTTTGGATGTCAGAAAAAGCAGAAAGAAAAAAGTAAAAAAAAAAAAAAAAAGAAAGAAAGAACATAGATATGAAAAAAATTGCTTCTCAAAGAAAGGAAAGAAAAAAGAAAGAAAGAAAAAAGAAAAAAGGTAACGAAAAAAAGAACGTGGATGTCAGAAAATATTGCAGAAAGAAGGACAAAAAAATTGGGAGAGAATAAAAAAGTTAAAGAAGAACATAGATATACCAAAATTTTGCTTTTCGAAGAACGAACGAACGAAAGAAAGAAAGAAAGAAAGAAAGAAAGAAAGAAAGAAAGAACAAACAAACAAATAAACAAAGGGAAAAAAAAAAAGCAGGATTAAAAAGACAAATAATATTAATATACTACTAATAGAATAAACAGACAAAGATAGAAAGAAATAGATAGAAAGAAAATGAAGATAAAGAAACGAACAAGCTGAGATGGATGTAGATAGAAATAGACAAAAAAACAAATAGATAGATAATATAGATACTAATAGATACGAACGTTGAGATAGATAGATGATAGATAGATAGATAGATAGATAGATAGATAGATAGATATAGAACAAGATAGATGAGATAGATAGATAGATGATAGATAGATAAATAGAACGATTGAGATAGATAGATAGATAGATAGATAGATAGATAGATAGATAGATAGATAGATAGATACGAACAAGCTGAGATAGATAGATAAATAGATAGATAGATAGATAATGAACAAGCTGAGATAGATAGATAGATAGATAGATAGGAATAGACTGAGATAGATAGATAGATAGATAGATAGATAGATAGATAGATAGATAGATAGATAGATAAAGAAACAAAGAAAGAAGGTTTAGAATATAAAAAAAGAGGGAAGAATGTAGTCTCAAGAAAAAATGGCTTCACAGGGAAAAAAGAAAATTGGTTAAACAAGTAAATAATGAAAATAATTCTTCACCTCAGTGCGCAGAAAGATTGAAAATATTTTTGTATTTATTTTTTTAATTCAGGCTGAAATTTGTAAGAATGGAATTTGTTAACAAAAGGTAAGTTCACTAATTCGCGCCATTTCGCCGGGTTTTTTTTTTTCATAAATGGCGCAAAAATAAGTCAGACATTTTCTGGTTGTCTTCACTTGCAAATCATTTGGAAATCTGTTGTGTCTAATGAACAGACGAGAGAGAAAAAGAAATAAAAAGCTTAAGGACGTGAGGTAATTGGAAAAAGAAAGGCAAAAAGAAACAAACAAACAAAAGAAAGAACGAAAGGAAACAAAATAAAGGTCGACGGAATCAAAACTAAAAGAAAGTAATATGCATAAGAAACAGTTCCATGCTGTCTTGTAGACAAACGCGTTCTGTGCTATCTTGTAGACCAACCTGCTCCGTGCAATATTGTAGACGTTCTGTTCTGTCTTGTAGACGAATCCATTCTGTGCTCTCTTGGAGATGAACTCATTCTCTACTGTCTTCTACATAAACCCGTTTCATGCTGTCTTGTAGATGAATAAGTCCTGTGCTGTCTTGTAGACGAACCTATTTTGTGCTCTCTTGGAGATGAACCCGTTGCATGCTGTCGTGTAGACGAACCCGTACCGTGACATCTTGTAGACGAACCCATTCCTTATTCTCTTGTAGATGAACCCGTTCTGTGCTGTCTTGTAGACGGACCCGTTACGTACAGTCTTGTAGACGAACCCGTTCAGTGCTGTCTTGTAGATAAACCCCTTCTGTGCTGTCTTGTAGAATGGACCAGTTCTGTTCTGTCTTGTAGATGAAGCCGTTCCATGCTGTATTGTAGACGAACACGTCACTTGTTCTCTTGTAGACGAACGCGTTCTGTGCTGTCTTGTAGATGAACCCGTTCCATGCTTGTCTTTTAGACGCACACTTTGCTTGTTCTCTTGTAGACGAAACCGTTCTGTGCTGTCTTGTAGATGAACCAGTTCAGTGCTGTCTTGTAGACGGACCCGTTCCGTTCTGTCATGTAGACGAACCTGTTCCGTGCTGTCTTGTTGATGAACCCATTTCATGCTGTCTTGTAGACGGAACCCGTTCTGTGCTGTCTTATGGACGGACCCCGTTCCGTGCTGTCTTGTAGTCGAACCGGTTCTGTGCTGTCTTGTAGGCGAACCCGTTCCTTGTTCTCTTTAGATGACCCGGTCCATGCTCTCATGTAGACGGAACCGTTCCGTGATGTCTTGTATATGAGCCCGTTCCGTGTTGTCTTGTGGACGGAACCCGTTCCTTGTTCTCATGTAGACAAACCCGTTCTGTGCTGTCTTGTAGACGAACCCGTTCTGTGCTGTCTTGTAGAGGAACACATTCCTTGTTCACTTGTAGACGAACCCATTGTGTGCTGACTTGTAGACCAACCCTTTCGGTGCTGTCTTTTAGATGAACCCGTTCTGTTCTGTCTTGTAGACAGACCCGTTGCGTACACTCTTGTAGACGAACCCGTTTCCGTGCTGTCTAGTAGACAGACCCGTTCCGTACACTCTTGCAGACGAAGCCGTTCTGTGCGGTCTTGTAGATGAACCCGATCCGTGCTGTTTTGTAGATGAAGCCGTTCTATGCTGTCTTGTAGACGAAGCCGTTCTGTGCTGTCTTGTAGATGAACACGTTCCGAGCTAGCATGTAGACGAACCCGACCCGTGCTGTCTTGTAGATAAACCCGTTCTGTGCTGTCTTGTAGACGAACCCATTCCTTGTTCTGCTGTAGATGAACCTGTTCTATGCTTTCTAGTAGACGACCCCGTTCCGTGCTGTCTTGCAGACGGACTCGTTCCTTCCTCTCTTGTAGACGAACCCGTTTTGTGCTATCTTCTAAACCAACCCTTTCTGTGCTGTCTTTTAGATGAACCCGTTCCTTGCTGACTTGTAAATGAACCCGTTCCGTGTTGTCTTGTAGACGTAGCAAGTTCCGTGCTGTTATGTAGACGAACCCGATCCGTGCTGTCTTGTAGATGAACCCGTTCAGTGTTGTCTTGAAGATGAACTCGTTCCGTGCTGTCTTGTAGACGGACACGTTCCGTTCTGTGTTGTAGATGAACCCGTTCCGTGCTGTATTGTAGACGAACCCGTTCTGTGTTGTCTTGTAGATGAACGAGATCTGTGCTGTCTTGTGGACTAACCCGTTCTGTCTTGTAAACGGACCCGTTCTGGGCTGTCTTGTAGACGAACCCGTTCCTTGTTCTTTTATAGACGAACCCGTTCCGTGCTGTCTTGTAGATGAAACCGTTCCATGCTGTCTTGTAGACGAACCCTTTCTGTGCTGTCTTGGAGACTAACCCGTTCCGTGCGATCTTGTAGACGAACCCGTTATGTGCTGTCTTGTAGACGGACCCGTTATGTGCGGTCTTGTAGACGGACCCGTTCCGTGCTGTCTTGTAGATGAACTTGTTCTGTGCTGTCTTGTAGACGAACGCGTTCCGTGCTGTATTGTAGACCAACCAGTTCAATATTATCTTGTAAACGAACCAGTTCCGTTCTATCTTGTGGATGAAGCCGTTCTATGCTGTCTTATTGACGAAGCCGTTCCGTGATATCTTCTAGACGAACCCTCCTGTACTGTCTTGTAGATGTACCCGTTTCGTGTTGTCTTGTAGAGGAACACGTTCCGATCCATCTTTATACGAACGCGTTCCTTGCTATATCGCAGACGATCCAGTTCAGTGGTTTCTTGTAGATGTATCAATTCCATGCTGTCTTGTGGATGAACTCGTTCCATACTGCCTTGTAGACAAACCAGTCCCGTATTATCTTGTAGACCAATCCGTTTCGTGCAGTCTTGTAAAGGAATCCGATCCGTGTTTTCTTCTAGACGAACCAGTCCCCTATTATCTTGTAGACGAAACAGTTCTTTGCCAGTTAAAGCTAAGTCAGAGGTGTGATCAGCTGCCAAGCTTTGTCTTTCGAGGCCTTTTGAGCTGCACCCCTTATACGGTTGTGTCAACATCATAGACATTCACAAATGATCAGAGTATGCTCAAATCGCTGCTTTGTGGAACCGACTCCCAAGTGGATGTTTCCTCAATCACTACAATTTGTGCCTATTCAATTTTAGGCTGAACCATTATTCATATATCCGTAACTGTGTCTCATTCTGTAACCCTCTACCTCGAATAGTCGTTGAAGAAGAAGAAGAAGAAGAAGAAAAAGAAGTAAAAGAAAAAGAAGAAGAAAAAAGAAAAAGAAAAAGAAAAGGAAAAGAAGAAGAAAAAGAAGAAGAAAAAGAAAAAGCAGAAGAAGAAGAAGAAAAAGAAGAAGTAAAAGAAAAAAGAAAAAGAAGAAAAGAAAAAGAAGAAAAAGAGTAAGAAGAAGAAAAAGAAAAAGCAGAAGAAGAAGAAGAAGAAGAAGAAGAAGAAAAGAAAAAAGAAGAAGAAGAAGAAGGGAAAATAATAAAGAAAAGGGAAAAAGATGAAATTAGAGAGGAAAAAGGAAGAGAGGATAGAGTGAATGATAGAATATTTGAAGAATTGAGAATAAATGAAGAAGAAAATTAGAGAGAAGGAAAATAGAGAAGAAAGAAATAAAAAAAAGATGTGTGAAGAAGTGAAAGAAACATAAATAAAAATTAGCAAAAAAAACAAACAAAAAGCTTTTTTCTATGTCATGATTGAAAATTAAATAGGGTCTGGAAAAAAGAAATGTCACCTTTGATAATATTTTTCTTACTTTTCTTATCTATCTATCTATCTATTTCAGCTTGTTCGTATCTATCTATCTATCTATCTATCTACGTTTAATCATAATTTATCTATCTATATATCTATCATTGTTAATATAAAATGACCACAACTTAACGCTGGCATTTGTTTTGGTGCTAACTTGAAACTTTTCATCGTTCAGCTGTCAGTCAGACCCTAACTCCTGCCAGTCAGACCCTAACCCCCGCCAGTCAGACCCTAACTCTTACCAGTCAGACCCTAACTTCTGCCAGTCAGACCCTAACTCCTACCAGTCAGACCCCAACCCCTGCCAGTCAGACCCTAACCCTTTTCAGTCAGACCCTAACCTCTGCCAGTCAGACCCTAACCTCTGCCAGTCAGACATTAACCCCTGCCAGTCAGACCCTAACCCCTGCCAGTCAGACCCTAACTCCTTCCAATCAGACCCTAACCCCTGCCAGTCAGACGCCAACCCCTGTCTGTCAGACCCTAACTTCTGCCAGTCAAACCCTAACCCCTGCCAGTGACACTCCAACCCCTGCCAGTCAGACCCTAACTCCTTTCAGTCAGACCCTAAACCCTGCCAGTCAGATCCCAACCCCTGTCTGTCAGACCCTAACTCCTGTCAGTCAAACCCTAACCCCTGCCAGTGAGACTCCAACCCCTGCCAGTCAGACCCTAACTTCTTTCAGTCAGACCCTAACCCCTGTCAGTCAGACCCCAACCCCTGCCAGTCAGACCCTAACCCTTGCCAGTCAGACCCTACCCCTTCCAGTCAGATCCCAACCCCTGCCAGTCAGACCCTAACTCCTGCCAGTCAGACCCCAACTCCTGCCAGTCAGACCCAACCCCTGCCAGTCAGACCATAACCCCTGCGAGTTAGACTTTGTTTAATGCTGTCGATTTGTCCACGAATGAATGTTTTAAACATGGCGCACTTTCGCTGCATTATGTTCTATGAATTTCGTAATAGAGTAAACTTCGAAACTGCGACAAAAAAAAAAAAAAAAAACTTTCTGGGAGTTTACCGGGATCATGCTCCAGGTCTTCGGACACTCAAAAAGTGGTTTTGGTAGATTTCGTTGCGGCGAATTGAACCCAAGCGATCAATCACACTCCAGCCGACCTTCTGACGTCGATTAAGTTGCTCTGCCTGCAATCGAGGTGAATAAAAGTTTTCGGAGGTAACGATTGGTAACAATTTGAAAATCGACTGTTTTTCGCCATTTGAATAGGCTGTGATTCTGACAAGTCGAAATATAGCTTCTTAACACCACTGGAATTAGGAGCAGGTGCGCTATATTGAGTCTAGGTGGTTTCCTCTTCCTCGCCGAGGCTCGCTGGCCCAGTGATATGACCCTTAACGGTCCGGGTTCGATTCTTGGTAGTGTATACGTACTGATGATGAGACACCAAAAGGACGAAACGGCCGTCCAGAGCTTTCTGCATTCTGTTAAAGTTTCTTATTCTAGACTCAATGAATTATTATGCGAAATTAATTAAATCTCCAATCTTTGTCTATATACACCTATGCTTGATCCAGGTTTAATACTCTGTATGGAGTGGCCTGGTGAAGGAAGACGTTGCTCTTGGGGCCGGTCCCAGTGGGTTATGTATACATGGATAAGTATCACCACCGGAATTAGGAGTAGCTGCGCTATACTGAGTTGGTTTCCTCTCCGTTACCGAGGCCCGCTGGCCCAGTGGTATGACATTTACGTTGTATCGTAACGGTCCAGGTTCGAAAGAAGAAACCTGATGAGTCCCAAAAAAGGCCGAAGTTTTTCGATTCACTAGAGCAGGTCTTTTTTTCCTCAAAAGCTTGGTTCCTCTAATTGCTGACAGTCAAGCCACTGTCTATTAGGACATTAATTGTTGCATTAGGTGGTAAGAATTCAAAGTAGATTATTTCACACCAGATTGAAAAAGAACCTTTTCCATTTTTCGGCTGTCTGGGGTCCTTCCCAGTCAAACCAAGTCTAACATTTCGATAAAAGATCATTTTTCGTCGCCAAAAGGTGAAACAAGTTGGCGAGAATGGAGAGAAGAGCAGATGTCAACTCGGGATTTGAGGTTGTTTTCAGACAATTCATGAGGCACCCATTTTCCAAGTTTAGGAACTTTTCCAAGTTGTTGAAGATGACGATGAACAGTTGTATGGTTTGAACTGAGAACCACTGCCAATTCCTCAACTGATAAAGCAGGATTTTCTTCAAGGGCTGCTTCAAGAAGCTTTTCATCAAACTCAACTGGACGTCCGGTTCGATCTTCATCTTCAAGGGTGAAATCTCCACCTCTGAATTTTGCAAACCATCTTCTGCAAGTTCTTTCATTCACACATTCCTCTCCATAAACTGAGTGAATGTTTCTAGCCGCTTCGGCTGCTGAGTTTCCTTTCTTGAACTCATAAAGTATTATGTGCCTCAAATGATTCTTGGGTACTTCCATGTTAGCAGGGTTTTAATCAAACAAAATTTAATTTTATTGTTCTCTGAAATAAAATTTGATCAGTTTAAATGCATCTAAACATAAAAATAATGTTCAGCTCCATTAGACATTATAAAATACTCTTTAAATTTCGTTCATTTTAACAAAAATTTAAAATTCGGACAGAACTTATGGGATGACCTGATAGATCCGATTTTCCAGATCACGTCCATTTTATTTAAGGCGGTCCAGGCATTAGCTATGTGAATGTTCCCATCCATTTCAGTAGAATTTATGTCGCTTCCTAGGAATGTAAAAGATTCAACAGATTTTATTGAATCACCTGAGAACTATTGAAAAAAACCATACATTAAAAATTTGCTGTTAAATAATAGTACTCAATGTAATATATCAGAACTCTTAAATATATCTTAATAAGTATTTCAATATTATTCCTCACCAGTAACATTTTTTTTTTTTATGCACCTTTTTTTTGCGTTGTGCATAAGACGCAAAAAAAAAATGTATCATATCTTCACTTATGCATGTTTGTTATAGGATTGTTATAAGCTCTATTTTTTGTAGACTGAAAAATTTATATGATTTCAATGTGGGAGACAGATTGTAGTATAGGTTCTCCGATTATCTGGATAGGGCAGCTTCCATTGCAATTAATTATTATTCTTTATACTGGACGGTCTAGGATCGAACAAATTCCAAAATGCTCAAGTTTCAGCTAGTTTTTTTTGATTTGGTACACTATGATGTTTTTTTTTAAGTTTTTTATTCGCTCTATGAAGGCCAACCATAAACGGTCCTGCATCAAGGTCGGAAAGGTCATTTGGCTGACATTATCTCAATCATATCATAGTTGGTCAATATAAGTGGCTGCTGGTTGATCAACACGTTTTGCTCTGTGGCTAGGTGTCCAGAGCAGTAGATCACTCGCATGTTCTTGTCTGGCTCCCCAGCAGCGTCCTGAAATTCGCATTTTGCATTCGCGTAAGATTGTAGAAAATATCAGGAGATGGGTGCATAGAACTGTGATTTAATTCGTTCTAAGAGATGTTAGTAATATCTCTCAACATCCGAGTGTAGGTTCCATCAAGCTTAATCTCAAGCATTTTAGTTAATGTCCATGCAGTGGCACTATACATTAAAACCGATTCTACAGTGGCCCGAAAAAAAAGCTCTGTTAAAAGGTTGTCCGATGGATCAGAGATGTTTTTTGCATACATTTTATTGCGGCGGCAAAAGGCCTTATTTGGAATGGATTTTCCCACTTTTTTCAGTAGAATGTTTTTCGATTCCTACATACGTAAATGATCCGACAAAAATTTGATTCTTCGGAGACATTTTCTATTGAGCATTTCTGATCGAATCTAATGAATTCAGTCTCAGAGGCATTGACATAGAGCCCAGCATTGTTACTAGCAGGTAAACAGATGATGTAAAACTGTGGTATTGATAATGGTGTCTGCCGTGATAGCCAGGTCATCTGTATAGTTAATATCGGTCTGTTTTGTCTGAAGTGATCTTAAATCGAATCGGCTTGTATAAATGGCGCAATACAGTCGTCCTGTTTTCCAGTTTCTGTAGTCTTTCTGACATTTTTTTTGTGCTGAGTAAATGTAAATAAGAACAAATGATTGAAAGAGTTTTGTTAAAAGAAAAGTTAAAATGATAAATGAAAGATTTTGATTAAAGAATAAAATTATTTTTTTTTAATTTTATACAGTGGATTTTTATTCATTTATTTATTCGTCCATTTATCTATTTAAATATTTTACTACCAGAAAAAAATATTCTTATTATTTATTTAAAAGATTAAATTCAAAAAAATGAAAAAATACAACATCAGAATTTTAGACAGAAAATATACATTTAAATCTTCTAAGCAATAAAATAATTCAAGGAAAAAAAATTCAAGGATTGAAAATTTTTCATTTGAAATTTGAAAAAAAAAAAAAAAAAAATCAAATGAGAAAATTAATAAAAAACAATAATTGTTCTAAAAAAAAAAATATATTGAATCATAATTTTTTGGTTGAAAAAACCATGTGCTATATTTTAATATTTAGTTTAAATGGAAAATTTTGTTGTTTATAAATATTGATAAAATTTTAACATAAATTTTTTATCAAAAAATAAATTAAAAATGGCAAATATTTTATATTTTTTAAAAATCAAATTTTTATATTTTGACTTTGATTAACATTTAGTTAATCATATTTAAAAAATGTATAATTGATTAAAAAAATTTATAATTAAAACATTCTTAATCCTTATTGTTTTAATTCTTTATTTATTTTTTTTTTTTTTTGAATTTTTTCTTTTTTCTTTTATTTATTTTTTAAAATTCAGAAATTCTGAATTTTTTCTTTATTTCTTCTTTCTTATATTTAGTTTTATTTCTTTTATTTTCTGGATATAATAGACAAGAATTTCCTTTCTTTCTTTTTTTCTTAATAAAAATTTCTTTCTTTCTTTTCTATAAAATCTATTCCATTTTACTTTAATTCTTTTTCTTTCTGTTTTTCTTTCATTATTTTTCAATTTCTTTCTTTCTTTCTTTCTTTTTCAGAAATAATTTTTAATTTTTTTAAAAAAAAAATTTTTTCTTTCTTTCTTTGTTTTTTTTTATTTTTTTTTTTTATTTCTTGGATTCTTTCTTTCTTTCTTTTTTTTTTCTTTCTTTAAAACTTTCTTAAATTTAAAATTTTCTCCTTTTCTTTCTTTCTTTCTTTCTTCAAAATTTTTCTTTCTTTCTTTCTTTTTTCTTTTTTTTTTCTTTATTTCTTTCTTAATTCTTTTCTTTCTTTCTTTTTTTTCTTTAAATTTTTTATGAAAAATTTCTTTTTTCTTTCTTTCTTTCTTTCTTTTTGTCTTTTTATCTAATTTTCTTTCTTTAAATCCAATGAAAATTTTTTCTTAATTTCTTTCTTTCTTTCTTTTTTTTTTTTTTTTCAGATTCTTTCTTTCTTTTTTTTTTTTCCTTCTTTTTTCTTTTTTCTTTCCTTTAAAATTTCTTTTTTTTCTTTTTTTTTTTTACTTTCTTTCTTTCTTGTTCTTTCTTCTTTTCTTTTTTTTTCCTTTCTTTCATTGACCTTTTTCCTTTCTTTCTTTCTTTTTTTCTTAAACTTTTTTCTAAAATTTCTTTCTTCCTTAGAATTTTTTTCAATTCAAAAATTTTTAATTCTTTTCATGATTTTTTCTTTTTTTCTTTCTTTTTCTTTTTTTTCTTTTCTTGAATTTTCTTTTTCTTTTTTTTTTTTCTTTTTTTTTCTTCATTTTTTTCTTTCTTTCTTATTTTTTTTCCATATTTCTTTATTTTTTTCTCCATCTTTTCATTTTTTTCTTTTCTTTTTAAGGAAATTTTTTTCTGCAAAATTTCAAAAATTTTTCTTTCTTTATTTTGATTCATTTTTTTTTAAAAATTTTGTTTTTTTCACTTTTTATTTTTTTTATTTTTATGAATTTTTCTTTTTCAATTTTTGAATCTTCTTTTTTTTTTTTCTTCCTTTTTTTTCTTTTTTTTTTTTTAATAAATTGAAAATTTTTTTTTTTTTTCATTTCAGAATTTTTTCTTTTTTTTTTTCATTTTCTTTTTTCCAACTTCCTTGTTTTTTTC
>CAHIKZ030003183.1:75000-80000 GCA_903632075.3 Acanthosepion pharaonis
TTTTTTTTTTTTTCTTTAATTTTTCATAAATCATTTTATTTATTCAAATAATTTTTAGGATTTCTCAACTTTTTCATTTTTCAATTTATTCTTTTTCTTTGTTTTTTTAATTTTTTTTTTATTCTTAGTTTTTTTTAAATTTTTTTTTAGTTTTTTTTTTTTTGTACATTTTTATTTCTTTCTTTCTTTTTTTTTGCTATTATTTCATTGTTTTTTTTTTTTTTAATTTTTTTTTTCAAAATTTCTTTCTTTTTTTTCTTTTTAAAAAAAATAAAATTAATATGATTAAATTTATAAAATTATTTCAAAATTATTTATATCCTCATATTTAATAATTTTTTTAATTAAAATAAATATTTTTTAAAATAGTTTTAATTTTATTTGTTTTTATTTCATTTTTCTTTTAAATATATTTTTCATTTTTTCTTTTGAAATCTTTCTTATTTTTCTTTTTATTTTGTTTCTTTATATATATTTAATAAAATCATTTTTACATATTTAAATTTTAAATTTTTTTTTATTTTTTTTAAAAATATTTTTTTATATTAAAAAGATGTTTTTATTTAATTCTTATAATTTTTTTAAAAAAATTTTTTTTTTTATTTAACTATTTTCATTTCTAATTGATTTTTTTTTTTTTTATTTCCAAATTAACATTAATCTTAATATTATATTATATATATATATATATATAAAATTTAATAATTTATATTTCTTTTATGCTAAAATCTTCTTAAAATATTAAATATTTTTTTTTAAAAAAAATTTCTTTTTTATATCCTTTTGACCCTTTTATTTTTTTCAATTTTTTTTTTTTATAAATTTTTAATTTAAAAAATTTTTTTATTTTTAATTACAGAAAGTTAAAAATAAGAAAAAAATTTTTTTTTTTTTTTTTTTTTTAGCTTTCAATATTCATTTTTAAAAAATTTTTTTTTTTTTTATTTTTCTTTTTTTCTTTTTTTTTTGTTTTCTTTTAAATCTTATAAAAAAAATTTCTATTTACTTTTTTATATTTTTTTTTTTTTTTTTTCCAATTTAATTCAAAAACTTTTTTTTTTATTTTCTTTTAATTTTTTTTTTATTTTTTATCAAAATATTTAAAAAAATTCTCATTTTTCATGGATTTTTTTTTTTTTTATGTTTTTTTTTTTGGAAGAAAAAACAAAATTTTTTTTTTATGAAAAAAATTTTTGATATTTAAATTTGTTTTAAAATTTTTTTTATCTATCAAAAAAAATTAAAATAAATACTTATGTTTTTTTTACATTACTTCTTCCAAATCCCTTTAAAAAACCATATTCTACAAAAAGAAAAAATTTTCAAATTTCATTTTTTTTTATATTTTTTTATTTTTAAATATATTTTGATATAAACATAACTTAAAAAAATTTTTCAAAAATTTTATAAAAATGTTAAAAAAAATAATAGTTTTATTTTCTTTCATAAATTTAAATTTCAAAAATTTCTTCAAGTTTTTTTTTTAATTTTTTTATTTTTTTAAAAAAAAAATTCATTTGAAAATTTTTTACATTTAAATTTTTTTTAAATAATTTTTTATATAATTTAAATGATTTTTATTTTTTTAAACATTTTTAATTTTTAAAAAAAAATTAAAATTCGTTTTTTTTTTTTTTCTTTATATATATTGAAAATCTTTAAATATTTTTTTATATAAAATATAATGACTTTTTTTTAATTATAAATTTCTTCAAAAAAATAATTTTTTCTATTAAATTTTTTTTTTTTTTTTTTTGTGATTAAATTTTTTTTTGAAAAAAATTTTTTTTTTTTTTTCATAAATTATCATTTTTTTTATGAACAATAATTTTTAAAAAGATATTTCTTTTTAGGAAAAAATGAATTTTAAAAATGATGGAATAAAATTTGATTTTTTTTAAAAAAAAAAAAAATTTATTATTAAATGATTTTAAAAAAAAAATAAATATTATAAAAATTTTTTTTGTTATAAATTTCAAAAAAAAATTATACAAATAAAAATTAACTTTTTTAATTTATTTTTTTTTTAATTTTTAAAATATTGAAAATAAATAAAATATAAAAAATATTTAAATTTTTATTTTAGAAAAATAATTTTAATACAAAAAAATAAGTAATTTTTTTTATTATCTTTTCATTCAATCTAATTTTTAAAAATTTTTCCATTTTTTTTTTTTTTTTTCAAATTTTTAATGACAATAGTAAAAAATGAAAATAAATTTTTTTAAAATATTTTTAAAATTTTTTTTTTAAAATATAAATTTTTATTATTTTTTAAATGAAAAAAAATCTTTCTATTTTATAAAAAATTTTGAACAAAGATTTTTTTACTTCTGAAAAATGTTATATAAATATCTTATTAAATCAAAAAATAACAGATTAACAATAAAAAAAGTTTTTTACATCTAATCAACTTTGGAACATATTTAATAATTAAAAATATAAAAAATATTATTTTTTATATATTTTTTTTATTTCAAAAAAAAAAGGACATCAAAAAAAATTTTTTTGAATTTATTGAATTATTGTTTCATATCTATTTATCAATTTTAACTTTTTTTATAATATATTTTTTATGAAATTTTATGCAATAATTTTTTAATCTTTATAAATAAGATTTAAAAAATAAATAATTAAAATCAAAAAAAAAAAATAAAAATTTAAAATATATAAATATATTTTTTAGTTTTTCCATTGTTAATTTTTTTTAAATTAAATAACCAAATATATAATTTTTAAAGAAAAAAAAAAAAAAAAATATACCATATGATTTTCCATCTGAATTTATAAGCTTTATTTAAAAAAATGTTCAAAATATACAGTTAAAATAAATCTAAAAATAAAATAAAAAATCATTATAAAAGTTATTGTAGAATTTTTTTTTTGAAAAAAAAAAATTTTACAATAAATTTTTAAATGTCCAAAAATTTGGAAAAAAAATAATATAAAAAATTTATTTAAACAATAATAAATTGAAATTGAAAATTTATCATTAAAAAAATATCAATTAAATAAAAATTTTTTTTTATGAATTATTTGAACAAATGTTTATATTTTATTTACCATTGAAATATTTGACAAAAAATAAACAATATAAGAAAAATGAAATTCATTAACTGAATTTTGGAATTTATATTTATACAAAAATAAAACAAAAATTTAAATTTGAAATTTTTATAAAATATTTAAAAATCTGTGTGAAAAAATTTAAAAATTTATTTAAATAAAAATAAATAAAATGAATTAAATAATTTTTTATATTTTTCTAACACAAATTTTAATGACAAAAATTAATAAAAAATCATTTTTTTTTTTTAAATGAATTTCGTTAAACCAATCAAATACATATATAATTAAATAATACAAAAATTGAATATATTAAAAATTAAATATAAAAAATTTCAAATATTTGAAAATGTTAATAAATTAAAAATGGAAAAAATATATAATATATATATTTTTTTTTAAATTTTTTATAAATTAAATTTAAAAAAGATGTTTTTAAATTTTTTTTTATAAATTTTTTTTAAAATCAAAATAAAAAATTTTTTAAAAGATAAAATTATAAAAATTTTTATTTTTATTATAAAATTTAATTCTATAAATATTTTATTTTTTTTATAAAGGTTTTCTTTTATAAAATAAAATAAAATTATTGAATATAAAAATTATAAAAAAAATTTTATTTAATTATTATATAAAATATCATAAAATTTAATAACCATCATTAAATAAAAAAAAAAAATTTTTTTTAATCAAAAAAAAAATTAAATATAAAATCATTTTTCAAATAATTTTATTTATTTATATTTATTTAAATCTATTTGTCTTTTTTTTTTATTTTTATTTATTTTAAAAAAAATATATTTACATATATTTAAATTTAAAATTTTATATATTTTATTTTAATATTTTTATTTTTTATAATATTTATATTTATATTTATTTTTCATTTTTTAATTTTAATAAAAAAATTTTTTTTTTCAAATTTTAAAAATGAATATATTTTAAAATAATTTTTTTTTTTTTTTAAATATAGAATTTATTTAAAAAAAAAATTTGAAATAAAAAAAAAACTCCTAATATTATAAATATAATATAAATATATTTAAATATAAATCTATATTTTTCAATCAAGATTTTTTTTAATTATTGCAAAAATGATTTATATTTATATATAAATTCAATTTTTATACATAATACATTTGATATAAATGTAAAATTTAAATAATTTAATTTTTATCAAAGAATATAATTTTTTTTGTGTTTAAAAAATATTTTTTTACAAATAACAAAATAAATTTCAAAAATATATTTATATATAATATATTGAATATGATTTTTAAATAGAATTTATTTATCATATTTATTTTTATTTAAATATTATTTTTAAAAAACATTATATACAAATAATAAAAAATTTCTTAAATTTTATTATATTCAAATGAAATTTAATAGCTTAATTTTTTTTAACAAATATTATTTATATTAATTTACATATTTATATATATATATATATATATATATATATATATATATATATATATACCGGGTGTAACAGCAAAACAGCAAAATTGTCCATCCCACAAAATGTTTAATATAAAAAAAAAAAACTAAACTAATTGAGTTTCTTTTTTTTCCAGGTTTTCAGATAAGACGTTTAGCCATCTTGACACCATTTGTCGTAAGAATCACTGAAAAACCCTTTTGAGTTATTCAGCTAGAAAAAGAGAACAGGTAAAAAATCGTTTTGTGTCAGACCCACTGTCTTCCCAAATCAGCAAAGGTGAGAGAAAAAAAAGATCATTCAGGCCTTCAGTAATGGTACCAACATTCATACCCTGGCTTCCATCTTCAAAGTCCATTCAAGAACCATCAAGAGAACGGTGAATAAGTTTTAAAAAAGAGGGAACAGTAGAGAGGAAAACTCGACCAGGAGGTCACAACAGGAACAGGGTTCATCATTTCAACTTAGCTCTAAAGAGATCAATTAGAAAAGT
>CAHIKZ030003183.1:82500-100000 GCA_903632075.3 Acanthosepion pharaonis
AAATTCTGTTTTTTTGAAAAAAATTTATGAATTTTTTTTAAATATTATTTTAAAAATTATATTAACTTTTTAATTTTTTTTTTTTTTATATATTACATATTTATAATAATTTTTTTTAATTTTATTTTAAATTATTTAAAAAATATTTTTTTTTTTTTTTTTTTTTTAACATTTTTATAAATAAAAATAAACATTTAATATTTTTAAAATATAATTTTTAAAATTAATTTAAAATTAAAGATAAAAATAAAATTTAATATAAATTTATTTTTTTTTGAAAATTTTCTTTCTTTCTTTTTTAACTTTTGATTAAATATAATTTTATATATAAAAAATTATCTTTCATTAATAAATATTTTCATAATAAAATTTTAAAAAAAATATATAATTTTTATTTTGAAATAAACAATTTTATATTTTTCAGTAAAATTTCTTTCAAATTTTTTTTTTTTTTTCATAAAATAAAAAATTTTTTCTAATTTTTTTTTTTTTTTTTTTTTTTTTTTTTTTTTTTTTTTTAGGAAAAAAATTTTTTAAAATTTCTCTTAAATATTTTTTTTAAATTTTTTCAATTTTTTATTAAATAAAAGAAAAAAAAAATATGGAAAAATTTACTTTTCCAATATAAATTTTTTTGATTTGAATATTTTTTTTCAAAAAATTTTTTTTTATTTAATGAATAAATTTTCTTATTTATAGTTTTCTTGTAAAATGAAAAAAAAATTTTTTAAAATATTTTCATGAAAATTTTAACTTTCATTTAATTGAAATTTTAAAAACGTTTAATTTAAAATATAAAATTTTTATTTAGATTTTTTACAGTTTTAATTTTTTTAGATTAATTTATTTTTAATTTATAAATTTAAAATATAAAAAAAAATTCAAAAAAAATTGAAAAAAAAAAATTTTGTAAAAATATATTTCTGTATTTTCATATTAATTAAATAAATAATATATATTTATTATATATAATTTTTAAAACTTTAATTTTTCCATTTTATTTATTAATTTAAAAAATAAAAAAACAAAAATGTTTTAAATCATCCATTTTTAATTGAAATTTTAAAAATACATTAATTTAAATCTGTTTAAAAAAGATTCTTTTTTTTTAAATTTTTTTCTATATTGAAAATTTAATAAAAAATATTTTTTTCCAATAAATAAAAAAATTTTTTAAATTTAAAATTTTTATTGAAATTTTTAAAAATTTCATTTTTTTAAAAAATTTGAAAAATTATTGAAAATTTAAAAAATATTTAAATAAATTTAATTTTTTAAATATATTTTTTTATATCAAAATTAATTTTATATCATTTTTGAATTTTTTTTTTAAATAAATAAAAATAAATATAACCAATTAATATATATATAATATTTATTTTTATTTTACTATTTTTATTGTTTACAAATCGTTTTAAAAATAAATTAAAATTTTAATTATTAAATAAAAATTTTATATCTAAGATAAAGGATTCAAATTTATTTTTAAAGATTTAAAATTTTTTTTTATTTTTAAAAACATGGAATTTTTTTAAAAAATTTTAAAAATAATTTTTTTAAAAAAAAAATTAAAAAATATATAAATATATATATATATATAAATATATTTTGAATTTATTGATATAAAAAATTTTTTTTTTTTTTTTGTTTAAATGATTAAAAAAAATTTAAAATAGATTAATTTTTAAATAAAAAATATAAAAATTTACAAATATAAAATTAAAAAAATAAATTTTTAAACTTTTTTTTATAAATTATTTTATTTTTTCATTTTTAAAATTATGTAAATTTTAAATTCTTCCTTTTTTTATTTTTCATTTTATGAAAAAAATTTGAATATATTTTAAATTAAAAAAAAATTTTTTTTCAAAATTTTATTTTTTAAAAATTAAAAATCAATATTCTTTATAATTTACAAATATTTTTTTTATATAGAAAAATAAAAAAAAAAAAATTTTTTCAAATGAAATTTTCTTGGGATTTTTTTTTATTAAAAATCAAAATTTTTTTTTTGATTTATTTTTTTCTTTTTTTATTTCAAATTTTTTTTTTTATTTTTCATCAAACATTTTCAAAAATTTTTATTTTTTTTTTTTTTTTAAGAAAAGGATTAAAAAAAATCAAATTTTGGAATGCTTTTACCCAATAAAACAAATAAATGAAAATAATTTTCCAATTTTTAAAATTAAATATCATTTTTTCAATTTTTTTTTTTTTTTTTTTTCAAAAATTTTTTTTGGATCTTTTTTTTTGATTTTCTTCAAACATGATATTCTTCTTCTTCTTTTTCTTCTTCTTTTAAACTTTAAGCCTTTTTTTTTTCCTTTTTCTTTTTTCAACATTTTTTTTCTTTTAATTTGAAATTTTCATTTTTTTCTTTTATTTCAAATTTTCCTCTTTTTTTTTTTTTAAATTTGAATATTTTTTTTATTTTTTTTTTTTTCTTTTTTTTAATTTTTTTTTTTTTTTTTCTTTTTTTTCTTTTCTTTCTTTTTTAAAAAAATTTTTTTTTATTTTTTTCATTTTCTTTTAAAAATTTTTTTTTTTTTCCTTTTCTTTTTTTTTTCCTTTTTCTTTTTTTTTCTTTTTTTTCTTCTTTTCTTTATTTTTTCTTTATTTTTTTCAATTTTTTCATTTTTTTCTTTTTTAAAACGGAAAAACCTTCTTTGTTTCTTCTTCTTTTTTTCTTTTGAATCTTCTTTCCTTTTTTCTTAATTCTTCCTCCTCCTGCTTCTTTTTTTTTAAAATTCATTTTCTTCTTCTTTTTTCTTCAAATTTTTTTAAGATTTTCTTTTTTTTAGATTCTTTTTTTTTTTTCTTTTTCTTGTTTTTTTTTTTTCCCTCCTTAAAAAAATTCCTTTCTTTCCTTTTTTTTCTTCTTCCTTTTCTAATTTTCTTCTTCTTTTCTTCTAACAACCCTTTTCCTTTTCCTTCTTCTTTTTTCTTCACCTCCCTCTTTTCCTTTTCTTTTTCTTCTCCTCCCTTTTCTCTTTACATTTTTTTTCTTCTTCTTATTAAAATAGTTTCTCTTTCTTCTTCTTCTTCATATATAAATCTCTATTATTCCTTCTTCTTCTTCTTCTTCTTCTGAAAAAAATCCCCTCCTCTTCCTCCTAATCTTCTTTATCAAACAATCTCCAATTTCTTCCTTCTTCTTCTTCTTCGCCCACATCTCTCCTCTTCCTTTTTTCTCTGCCTCTCACTCCTCTCCTTCTTCTTCTTCATTTATCTCCCACTGGAATTTTTTTTCTTCTTCTAATTCTCTGCCTTTTCCTCCTCCTTTTTTTCCTACTCCACCAAACCTTTTTTTTTTCTTCAACCCCACATACTTTTCTTTCGCCTGAAACTAATATTATCAATGAATCCGTTTTCTTATTAAATCTTTTCACCCCACTCAAGGCAATAAAGCCTCTAAAATGCAACGGGCGTTACTGAGTGTCATAGTGAATATGAGAAAAAACACTATTAAGGAGAGAGAAAAATAAAATAATGAGAATAAAAAAAAAACAGAAGATAATGATTGACATTGCATTTAAATTGTTGAAGGTTATACTTGACTGGAAATAAAAAGCTGAAAAAGATTTTAACAAGCGAAGTAACGAGAAGAATTTGTTAACATAGAACTTACGGTTACATCTAGCCATTTCAACTGTAAAACGAGGAGACCTTTCCGCCAATCTAGTACTGCGCTTAACTTCATAAAGCCTAGGTACCATAGAAGACAGCTCATCAGAACAATTACTATGAAATTATTTATAGAAAAGGCAGAGGAAAGCTACATTACGGCGGTGGGAAAGTGACTGAAGCCGAGATGCCAGGTCAGAGCTAATAACGTTGCAGATTCTTCTTTGGGTTTTATCAAGACTCTCGAAATATATAGCAGCAGTACCAGATCACTCGTGGTAGTAATATTCAAAGCAAAGAGGAATGGTAAACCTATAAATATGTAAAGATAGATTCTGGCGGTAAAAAATGCCTAGTACGCCACAGTGAAGGAACATTCCTAATCGCAGAACTCGGAACTGATTCAATATAATTCTTCCACTTCATGTCAGAAATGTTAGCCCGAGAAGGTGCAACGAGCTACTCTCCCGGAGGTTAGCATCAGTCATGCTAATGGAAGGTAGACAGGAGTCTCTCACATGACTGATAGGAAGTAGTTTCGCTTTTGGAGGCGTCAAGACTAATAAGTCATTCCTTGCTCCCTTTAACAGCAGATTGTAAGTCATTTTTCAGATCAGCTTCCAATTTGACTATATTGATCTGTTTGGTTTGGTTTGGTTGTTTTTATTTAACGGCATATCAACATTTTTATGGGTTATTTAATGCCAAAGGCTAAATATTTTTACGCATTTTTATACCTGCAATTACAGATATTTTGCACGTCATTTTATACTTTCAAAAAATGTATATAAAGAAAGAACAGTAAGATATATAATCCGGTGTTCTTATAGATATTTTTATTTTTTACAAAATAGTATCAATGTAAATTTATATAGCATTAATATTATAAATTAATTGATTTAAAAATGGTTTTTTTTCGCTACACAGTTCTAACCATGTTTCAAAAATAGAAGCTAAAAACCCTGAATTTAATTTTGCAATTAAATTAAAAGCATTAGTTCCATTTCATCCTCAAGCGAATTTTGGAGTAACTTTTAAAAAATTACTGGGTTTTAAAGACACAGCTAAAATCACGTTTCCATGGTTACAGAATATTCTACTTCAATTGGACAAGGGATTTCTAGGTTTTCCTTATGACAGTATCATTGTATCAGTTATTAGCTACAATTTCGTGAGGGGTAGGGATGTATTTTTCAAATTGTAGCGAAAAGTGTGGATGGTTCTGCACAAGCCTTCACCACTTTAATCAAATCACTTGTGTGGGTTTTCTGGCGGTTTACCTTGATGTGTTCTTATCAAGAGCAAGATCTAAAAGGTCAACCAATCTAACAGTGATCTCATCTCACATACCTCACACTTGCTCCATATGTGGCCTCCTTTGTAAATCACTAGCGGGTCTTAAATGCCACTTAAGATTAGCGCATAAACTTTCATAACTGAATCAATAATTGGCACCTCCTCATACGTCGAAACCGACGGGAGAGTCCATTATATATATTATTATATATATATATATATATATATATATATATATATATATATATATATACGAAAAATTTAAACATATAGTATTAAATAGAACAGATTAATGAATATCAATTATGTCGGATCAAAGCCGTTCTAAACTTTATATGGCTGTTTTAATTTAAGAATAAAAATAAATATAAAAAATTCAGAACAATATTTGAATTTTTTTATTAAATCAAATCATAAAAAACAAAAATGGCTCATGATCAGAAAAATAGAAAAAATGACCATTTCTAGAATATTAATAATTTTACTATAAAAATGTGCTACCTTTTTTTTTTACTTTAGTGCTGTCTTGATTGTCATTTCCCTATAAAATATATTACTATAGTTTCTTAGTGAGCCACAAAACAAAGGAAAACACTATTTGCCCATAGCTAATTCCCCTAACAGGTTTATTTAGAGGTCAATTTAAAGACCTGGGAACAAAAGCAATTAAAAGATGGTTTCATACTCCTCAAAATATCCAATCTCTCGATCAGAAGCCTTGCTGCCGGATCTAGTTTATCGTCATGCCCAGGACTATTATCGATCTGATTAGACTTATTATTAAGTCGGGAGTAACTAATAGTGTCATCAGCATAGACATCAAATTGATCTGAGTAGCTTCATTCTCGGAATAAAATTGGAGCTGCGTCTACTGTTTTGATTCTCGATAAAAAAAAAATAATGTAGACATCGGTCCAATATAAATTTGAGAGTAGATTAGTTAAGCTGACGATATATCTAACGTTGTTGGGTAATTTAATGTAAAATTCAGCCCGATTTACACGAGAATCAAAATGGAAGACATAGGTTCGATTTACACTAGAGTAAAACAGATAGACTAGAATATAAAGGATGAAAAGTTCGGTTTACAAGGCAGTAAAAAGATGGGCATATGAAGAGGGTTATGGGTCGGATTTTGCCAAAACTGTTCTATATAAACAAAAGTTTACAAGCTGTTAAAATAGGTAGATATAGTTCAGTTTAAACGAGTGAAAAAAGGCAAGTGTTTTAATGGAGAGTAAAAAACAGTTTTCAATCTGCTTTGACCTATGTTCGGTTTACATGAGTAAAATCTTTCAAAACATAACTTGGTTTATATTAAATGGCGACAGACATTTCATGCAGTTTACATGACAAAAATAGGTAGATACGCCCAGGTTTACCATTTAAAATTCAAAACTGTTTAAACTTTTTATAACAGATTAAACCGTAGATATAACATACCGTTACATGCTTTAAAATAGCTGTAGATATAACATAGGTTTAAAAAATAAATTAAAATATATAGATAGTTTACTTTGTCTTATATTAAATATCACGTTGTTAACGCAAGAGTAAAAATAGGTAGATATAAGTTAGGTTTACATGAGAGTAAAATAGGTAGATATAACTTAGGTTTACATGGGAGTAAAATAGGCAGATATAACATAGCTTTACATGGGAGTAAAATAGGTAGATATAACATAGGTTTACATGGGAGTAAAATAGGCAGATATAACAGGTTTCTATAGGTGTAAAAGACGTAGACATAACCTAGGTTTATATGAGAGTAAAAGAGGTAGACATAACATAGGTTTACATGTGAGTAAAACAGGTAGACATAACTTCGGTTTACACTAGGATCAAATAAGCAAATATTGGTTCTTTTTGCAACCGAATAAAAAAAAATTCATCATAAATCCGTTATATACTGGCCTCAAAAATGTTAACACTGGTCAGTTTATGTTAACATAACAAACAATAAAAAACTTACTGGAATCGGAACAAAGTTTACAGTCATGTCATGTCGAAACACCTGTTTTTCTATGATCACTGAATTTAACCGACGTCTGGCCTACTGACTTCGTGGGAATACCAGATGCTATAAGATTGGATGTGCGGGTGTAGTAATGAATAACCACTCGTAATTGAAAATCAGAGAGCCGAGTTCTAATTCCAGTCGTTTCGTTAAAATTCACTTACACGCAAATACCCTTGAGAAAGGTATGATTCAGGATCGAATTGCAGGATGGAATTGTGGAAGGATTCTTGTCTTTTTTTGGCGTGTCCACGCCATTTCAAGTTTCTTCTTCTTTTCTTTCCCTGTGCCATATTCTTTCAGGTTGTAAAAATCATGTCTCTCCGCCCTCTAAACAAAGCTCCCAGCGTTCTTTTCCTCTGTGTTTTCTCCCAGAACGTTCTGTCATCCACTTGCTTAACATAAAGATAGGTATGAACGTTGTTTTTTTAAAGACCCGTGAGTCAAGGAATTCTCATATTTTTTCCTCAGAATGGTATCAGAATTGAAACTTCTTCCTGATATTAAGTATAATGCCTCCTCCTTGTTTACGCAAACCCTTAAGACCAAATACACCACAACATTTGATGGATCTGTTCATTAAATCCTCAGCATCCTCCTGTAGAACCGGGATGACGCGTCTCTTCTTCCCAAGAAAAAAATAAAAAAAGAAAAAATATAGCATAGGAAACAAATGTTTACACGAAAATATGCCCTCATCCAAGGATGAAAAACTCATTTTTACCTGTTCAACCTATACAGCGAGGCAACTTGAGAGAATTGGAAAAAAAAAAAAAATTCATTTAGCATTGTTAAGTTTTAACAACATAAGATTTTTTAAGACGTCCATATACTGATATCATGCCATGAAAAAAGAAATTATAAAATTCCCTACAGAAAGGTAATGGCAGACTTGAGAAGAAAGAAAGAAAATTTAAAAGAAGACAGAATGCGTGGTATTTTGTTCAAGGAGCCGGAAATTAAATTTGCAGGTGAAACACTAGAATCCTTTTATCTGTTCCTTTAAATACCAGAAGGCGGTATTTTACGAAACTGAGATACGTTTTGGGAGTAACATAAGGACAGCAGGATTTCTTTGGTAAGAAAGAAAAGAATACTGAGCTGAAACGTGATAAATCTGTTTTTCTTATTCAAAAGATGAAGAAACCAAATGAGGCGATTTAAGAGAGGTGGTTAATAATGGGATTCTAAAAAAAATGGACCAACTTGTGAGCAAACGCGTTGTGAACTTTTATTTTCATTTACAAACAATGAGAAGGCATCAGAAAGAGGATGAATTAAAATTGGACTTTATTAAACCTGAAAAAAGTCTGGAGAATCTGAAACATGTCAAAAAAGGGAAAGAAAGACAAGGGAAAACATCGACGTGATTTATTGACGAGCTTGAGAACAATGACAGAATTGATCTGGGGAGAAACAGAGGAAAGGAACTTTCTGAGAGGATGCAAATGAATAGATTGGAGAGGTTGACCGCCAATTTGTTTGAGCAAAGCCAATGGTAGCGTAAAGGCTACATTATTATTACATTAAATTATTTCCAGATTTTTTGCGTAACTTTTCATTTTGGGACACAAAATTTAAATGCCTCCTATAGAGAATCTGACCTCACATTTCAAATCGAGGAAAAGGGAAAACATAAACAATGACGTCTGACGAGCTAGAGTCTTTGATTCTTGAACTTTGTCATGAGAGGTCTGTTCCTTCAGTTTTATGTCTGTAAAGTAAGATAGAATCAGGTGGATTTTTTTTTTACGTTTGAAAAGTCATAAAATACAAAGAAAAAAAATTGAAAGATTAAAACCAATCAAATTTAAAATGGTATTCAATCTTTTTAATTTTATCAGCATTGAATAATTTATAAATCACATCATATAAAGATTTATTCTTAGACTGAAAATTGAAGGTGTTTTCAAAAGATTCTTTTTAACTTAAATCTTTTTCATCATCTAGATTTTGATTTGTATATTAAGACCGGATATGTGACGGTTACACACCTGGCCCAGTGTCGGATCCTTTGGTTACGGCGCCAACGGTGACGTCGCTCCTCCTGGTCGCTCCTCCTGGGTCCAAGCGTGCCGCTCCAACCCTTTGGTCAGATGATCACCAGCCTCGCCTTTCCCGACTCGCTTCCAATACCTGGTCACTAAAGCAACTGTACCGATCTCCGGTCTGTCTACCCACGCTGTGTTTAGATCTTAGACAGACGGGACCAGCAGGGATTGGGGCCGATACAAGTTGAGTCCGACGGGGGTGGCAAAACAAAAAAAAAAAAAAAAAAAACTCACGAGACAAAAAAATTGCTGATGAAAAAAAGGGTAACAACCTTTTATATCTTAATGTCCGTTACATAAAAACAAAAAATTGTTCTCATTTCCCGACCCGCTCTGTGGACTATGGCACCAAGCTTCTATCACACAACCTAAAAATGTCGAATTACCTACTTTTTAGAATTGTGTATGTCGGAGTGTGGTTCAGTTCGACACTGGGGCTAATTTCTATCGATCATTCGCAGTTGATTCTTCTCTCCGACTTGAGTTGTATTTCTTCTTCTTCGTCGACTTAGGCTGGAAGTTTTCCTGTTTCAACTTGGTGGAAGATTTCTTTCTTCAACTTCTTCGACTTCTGTCGCTGGAAGGTTTCTTTTCTTCGTCCGTGGGGATTCTTTTCTTGCTAACTTCTCATCGACTTTCGTGGCTTTTCTGCAGTCTTCAATTCTCGACTTCAGGTCTTTCAGGCAATTCTTTCTTCTTCGACTTGGGCTGGAAGTTCTTTTCTCTTGACTTGGGCTGGAAGATTTTCTTTCTGAGGATTCTTCTGCCCGCCGGGGGGAAGTGAATCGGGCCTGATGGCCGCGTTCAGGCTCTATCCCTGCCCGCGGTCCTTCAACTGCAACTTCCAACTCCAACTGATTTCTGTCGACTGGGGTCCTGCTTTTTATTGACGCCGCAACAAACTGGGGTGGGTCTGTCGGCGTCAGGGTTTTCTCGATAATTCCAAAAGTCGCATTAATTTTGATTTTCCATTATCGCTATTGTTTTCACCCCTACTTCCTCACAGTGCCTTTGGTGGGGCGGCGCACATCCATCTCTCTTAGTCTCTCGTATGTCAGGTGACCGCTTTTCAACCAATGGTTCCTGATCGAGCATTTCTTTTCTTTTTTTCCGCAGATCACGTGACCGTTTTCGACCAATTGTTATTGATCGAGCATTTCTTTCCTTCTTCTTCCGCAGGTCACGTGACCGTATTCGACCAATTGTTATTGTCGAACATCCCTCTCCCTTTTGTTTGCGGGCGTGGTTACATCGTTCTTGTTTTAAAAAAACAAAATCCAATTTTTCCTTTTTTTTTTGCACGTACGAAAAATGACAATCTTGGCTTTCTCTCACCTGGACTTTGTCAAACAGCCCGCCGCTAATTAGTCTTGACTTTAGAAAGGATATTTTTCCGCCTTCTTGGCGCCCTCTGTGAGCCAAAAGCAATTGTCCCTCTTTTTTTTTTTTGTTTTTCCTGATAGTCGAAAATCTTAATTATCTACATTGAAAATGTCTCTACTTTATTAACGTGGGTGTCCAATTCTTAACAGGTCAGAATCTGTATATCGTTCCACCGGTCACTCCCCTCAACCCAAAAGACACTTTTTTTCTCTGATTAAAAAATTTGTTTCTATTGTTCTAAAAAAAAAAAATTTCCTTTATCCAAATTGATAAGGTGTCTTTCCACGCAAAAAGTAGGCTAGATGCTTTGACCGATATCTGGTTTTCCATCAAGCGGCCTGTTTTGATATCATGTCTTTTTTTCCTTCTTTTTTTATTATTTCTAATTCAAATTCTTCCAATTGTCTTTTTAAAAAAATTATGTCAACATCTTTCTGACTAAGATTTCTTTATGACTCGGGTTTTCATTTAATGACCTTTTTTTTTTTTTTTTCGACCTTTTTTTTTTTTTTTTTTTCTTTTCTTCCCTTAGGATCGTCTAGTACAATCTTAGTGAATTATTTTCAACTCAATTATTTTCCGTTTTAAAAAAATCAACAACCTGTTTAATAAACCGAATAAAAAAAAATTAAATCATATTTCTATGAATATTTCTAATAATGCAAGGTGCCACATATATATTTATATATATAACATTCTTCTATCTTTGTATAAATATATATTATTACAACGTAAATTATTTCAATATATATATATATATTGAGATGGGCAATAATTATTGACTATTTTATTACAGAAATAAAAGGACTTAAACATTTAAATTGCCACAATATTTTAACGTTATTTTCCAGTATCTGTCTATATTTCTGAGACAAGATAGATGTTATATAGGCCATTATTTTATTTTATAGTTATAAAAAAATTCAACGTCATTCAAAATAAATTGATTCAAATCCCTTCTCTAAATGAAAGATATTTTTGGATATGTTATTTTATATTTGATTTCATTATTCGGTTTTGTAAATTTATATATGCCATTTTAAACAACGGCAAAAAGGTGGTTGAAATGTCTAACTTATTTATTTTTTTTTCGCTCACTTATTAAATTTCTAGTTCCACGTGCCAAATAAATGGATGTCAAATTTATCAGTTATCTAATGTTAATTTATCAGAATTGAAAGTTTACCACTGCCTTAACCGGGTATTGAACTGTTAAACACTTTGGATCCTGCCACTTGATACCACCAACGTCTTTATCCACTGTGCGAATGTGTCTCTTGCAGAGTTTGTTTTTCAGCTTTGTCTAAATTACAAACATTTGAGTTTAAAAAATTTTTAGTTTAAATGTTGGAATATTTGACAAATAAACTCTTCCTCTACCAAAAATAAAATAAATAGACGTAGATAAGTTCACCTATCGTCCGGTTAACAGCCTCCCCTTGTCTTTTTTTTAACAGGAGGTGTCTGTCATTTTTCTGTTTAGGATTTGGTTTCCGGTTCCTTCTAAAGTCTTTTTCTTCACTTCCACTTCCGGTGGGTCTTGAGTCTGAGGGGCATTATCGCCTTGCTTTGGACGAATTGATTAAAGAAAAAGAAAATCTGCTTTTGTAGATACTGAGAGCAAAGTTTGGCTGAATGACGATAAGTTTGCCAAAAGGTACATGATGAGCGATAACTGTCAAAAAAAGCCTCATCATTTTTTTTTTTTTGTTTCGGAAAAAAAAAAATATAAAAAAAAAAAAAAAAAAAAAAAAAAAATTAAACATTATCTATAAATATTATCAAACGATTACTTACCTCCCAAATGAATCGAATGACCTCTCGCATGTATGTTCAAACAACCGCCCCCATCCCATATACGTAAAATTTAAAAAGTCAAATATTGGAAAATAGATAGTTTAAAAAATTCAGGCTTCCAAGTTTGAATAACATCAGATGTCTCCGTTCTTTTACTATTGAAATAGTTATTTAATTATGATATCGATCACATAAAATAACATCAAATGTTTTCATTCCCCACCATCCCAACACATTTTAAACATCCATCCCGACGGGATGGCAATTTTTCTTTGTCTTAATGAATCTAAGGATAAGTTTTTATTCATGTGTCTATTGTCTGAAAAAAGAATAATTTGAACAGGGTTGGTTTGGTTGGTTTTTGGTATTTTGGGTTGACTTCATGATGCGAATAATGCTTTTTTGTAAAACTTCATTAATTTTTTTACAAGTGGAGGGGGCGTGGGAGCACCGGGTTACAGATTTTTTGTAAAAGCTTTACATTCGGATCTTGATGAATTGAATTACAGAAAAAAATCACCTAAGCATATCTTCTTGGAAAAACACGGCCTTCGTTAAATCTCTCTCTTGTCGTCTCTCTCTGTTTAAACGCGGCCGGGATGCACTTCCGTCCAGAACCATTTTTGTCAAGCACAACGTCGAAAAACGGAAGAACCTGCCAAACAGTAACATGGCCAAACTATTAAGAGGAATTCGATTTTGAATAGGTTGGCAAAGAAACAAGGAACTGTGGACAGACAGATCAGTAACTAGGAAGCGATTGAAGATTTTACAAACACTTGAATGTTCTTCTCTTTTTTTTTTATTGCTATTTCTCAGCCAAGAGCCACTCAAGATAGAGGAATACTGAAATTTTCATTTAAATATGTAGCGTCAAGAGAAACAGTTGCATATTATGAGGATATGTAGGTTAGATATTGATTGACCCTAGAAGTGGTTAAGATTATATTTGTCTATATTTTTGAGATGAGGTATGTACAATATTTACATTATTCGACTATTATATTTCATAAAATACAACATTTATTACAACGTTTCTTCCTTCAAAATCTGTCTATATTTCTTAGATGAGGTAAAATATATTTTATTTACATTATTCGAACTATTGTCCACATCTTTGTCGCCATATTTATTACAACATTTGGCCTTTCAGTATCTGTCTATATTTCTGAGATGAGGTATTATGTACGTTATTTACATTATTCGGACTATTGTCCTCATCTTTGTCGCCATATTTATTACAATGTTTCAGCCCTTCAGTATCTGTCTATATTTCTGAGATGAGGTATTATGTACACTATTTACATTATTCGAACTATTGTCCTCATCTTTGTCGCCATATTTATTACAATGTTTCAGCCCTTCAGTACCTGTCTATATATCTGAGATAAGGTATTATGTACATTATTTACATTATTTGGACTATTGTCCTCATCTTTGTCGCCATATTTATTACAACGTTTCAGCCCTTCAGTACCTGTCTATATACCTGAGATGAGGTATTATGTACAATATTTACATTATTCAGACTATTGTCCTCATCTTTGTTGCCGTATTTATCACAACTTTTCGGCTGCTGTACGCTCCGGCCTTCTTCAGGTGGTTGGAGAACTTTCAGATGTGAATTAACAGGAGATAACTGACATGCATTAGACATGACACGTGAAACTAGAACAGTCTACCCCAGTGAGCGAAATCAAGGGTTCAGTTCGACATTCCAACCACCTGAAAAGGCCGAAGCGTACAACATAAATGGATAAACATGGCGACAAAGATTTTGACAATAGTCGGAATAAATTAAATTTTTTTATAAAATTATATTGAAAAGAATTATGTTAATCACCATCTCGGGAGACTTTTCCACGAAGTGGCAGTTCTGGAGAAGAAGATGTCTGTATAAAAACTTACTAAAAGATTACGAAAGGAATGAGGGTTACTTGACATCGTGAATATGGCATAAAGGGCCGGAGCTCTGAAATGGTGCAACTAAACAATGTCTAAAACCTAGCAACTGTGTGGTATGTGTAACGGTTATAAGGGTGGAAAGTAAAATCGTTGTACCGAATTGAAAATCTTTGTTCTTTGTTTGCGATTCTGTAGAACCAGTCTTCGAGATCTGGCGAAGGACAGTCTTCTTAAAGACCTACGGGATTCATTCACCTGAAGTTATTTTTAATAATTGGTCTGAAAAAAAAAAGTGGTTTGTAAGTCGCTGATAGTTTAAGCATTTCTGAACGACTTACATATGAGTGTCTAGATCTGATTTGGTTTGGTTTAGTTTGGTGTGTTTTACGGTGTATCAACCTGAATGGGTTATTTAATGCAGACAAGATTTTTTATTGCTAATTTAATTTTGAAGAAAAAAACTGAAAAAAATGTTTTGCTGGTAATATTTTTTTTTTTTGAAAAATAAATTTCATAGTTTGTTTATTAATTTGTTTTCTTGGTAAGTCTTTTCTTTCTTTCTTTCTAAAACATACTTTCTTTTTTCTTTCTTCTGTTCCGCTTTCTTTGTTTGTTTCTTTCTTTCTTTTGTTCAACCCTCTTCCTTTCTGTCTTTCTTTTTTTCTTCTTTTTTCTTTCCTTCCTTCAGTTTTTTCTATTTCCTTTTTTTGTTTGTTTTCTTTTTTTTTTTCAACTTTCTTCTAGAAAAAAATTTTTGTCCATTCTTTCTTTCTTTCTTTCTGTCTTTCTTTCTTTTGTTCCACTTTCTTTCTGTCTTTCTTTCTTTTGTTCCACTTTCTTTCTCTCTGTTTTTTGTTCCACTTTCTTTCTTTCTTTCTCTCTGTTTTTTGTTCCACTTTCTTTCTTTCTTTCTTTCTGTCTTTCTTTCTTTTGTTCCACTTTCTTTTTTTCTTTTCTAGGTTTTTTTGTTCTTTTTTTTCTTTTTTTCTTTTTTCTTTTCTTTTGATCCTTATTTTTATTGTTTTTTAAATATAAGGAAGAAAATATAAAAAAAAAGAAGAAAATGCTAAATAGACTGAATAAGGGAAAGGAAAGAATAAAGTTAAAAAAAAACATTAAAATTGTTTATTTACAAGAAAAAAAAGACTTTCGTTTTTTTTTGAGTAAAATTAAAACTAAGAAATGAATCTCTTACAAAAAAAGAAAGCTTTTTTTGTTCATCATTTTAAAAAATAAAACGCAATAAGCGAAATGAAGAAGAAAAGAATAAAGTAAGATAAAAAAAGGAAAAGAACGAAAAACGGAAAACGAATGAATAAGAGAAAGAGCCGAGTACAAATAAAGAAGAAAAAATAAAGTACAAGAAAGAAAAATGAAAGAAGTAAATGCGAAATGTAAAGGAATAAGAGGAATGAAGAAAAAAGGAATGAAGAAAATAAAAGGAAAGAATAAAGTGTTAGAGAGATAAAGCGAAAGAAGAAGGAATGAAAGAAATGAAAAAAGAGAAGGAATAAAAAGAAAGAAAAAAGAAAAAACAGGAGGAAGAAAAGTCAATATGAGACGGAATAAGACAATGTCGAACAATTGTAAAAAGAAAAACACTCAGTTGTAGGTTTACAGAGTGATTCCTCATTCAACATTGATTTCTTTATTTATGGTGCAATGGAGCATCTCATTATGCTAAAGTGGGATGTCCATTGCTTTAAATGATTGGCTGCTGGTACCTTTTGGAAATATTACTATATAAATACTAGCATGATTTTCTCAGTTAGTTTGCAGGGGTTTTTATTAAAACAACCTGCTTTATTTTTTTCTATTTCCAGCTCTTGATTAGCTGGGACTCTTACGCCGGTAAGTGCTTTTTTTTATTGTTATTCTACAGACAAATGTAGAAGACATGGAACAAACATAAAAAAGAAGTACAAGAATGAAAAAGAGAAAGAAGAAGGAACGAGAGAAAGGAAGAAGGAACGAGAGAAAGATTAAAAAAAAAAAAAAGAATAAAGAAGATGAAAGAAAAACAGAGGGAAAAGCGGAAAAAGACAGAATGAGAATAAGGAAAGGGTAGGGGAAAAGAAAAAAGAAAAGAGAAATTACTAGAAAGAAAAAGAAAAAAAATGAAATGTGAAGGAATAGGTGAAAAGAAGAGGAGAAGAAATGAAGATAAGGAATAAAAGAGTAAAATACAAGAGAAAAAAACAGAAAGAAAAAGAGAGGAAATAAAGATTAAACAGAAATGAATAAAGTACAAGAGAAGAAAAAGAGAAAGACGAACAGACAAAAGCATAAAGGAACAAGAGAAATGAAGAATAGAAGGAATAAAGACGTAGAAGAAACGAATAAAATACAAAAGAGAAAAAAGAGAAAGAAAGAAAAACGAACAAGAGAAGATACATGAAAATCAATCTTACGTTTTTGTTTCAAATTTACACTTCGTCTCTATTTGTTTTTTGTTTGTTTGTTTTTGTTTTCTTGTAGAATTCTTAGCGCCATTTTGATTTCGTCTCTAATGACTGAAACAATGTTGTAGAATACACCAGACTGTAGAAGAGGAAGATTTGCTTAAAAGAGATTATTTCCATTGATTGAGACCGTTCCAGATGATTCCTCAACCGAGAAAGAAAATAAACTCTTTATATGCGATTTTCACATTTCAATATAGAAATCATTAGACCTATCACACCTGACAGCTTCTTCTCAAGAACTACTGCTTTGTGTAACAGACTCCCAAAAGGATGTTTTCCCGATAAGTACAATTTTGACCTCTTCATGTCTAGGGTTAATCGTTATCTTTTCCTTTCGTATTCCGACAATAAGAAGTAAGTTCCATTCGGACAGCTTCTTCCCAAGAACTGCTGCTTTGTGGAACAGACTCCCATTAGGACGTTTTCCCCATCGGTACAATCTTGACCTCTTCATGTCTAGGGTTAACCGCTATCATTTCCTTTCCTACTCCTATAGTAATGCTTCTTCCCAAGAACTGTTGCTTTGTGGGACAGACCCCCAACATGTTATTTTCTCAATCACTACACTCTTAACCCCCTTCATGTCTATGTTTAACTGTTATATTTTCTGCATAGCTCCATGAATTTCACTTCTTACCTTTTGGTCCGCTTGTACAACACCACACATTAAACCTCTAATTTGAGCTGCCGGATGTAGTTTATCGTCATACCAAGGGCGAAAAAGAACATTTGCCTTGTGTTATAGCAATTTTCTCTTTTTTCGTCTGTTGCGTCTTCCCGCATCATATTGTCGAGCCATTTTTTTCTTTTTTAGTTATGAAATTGTATAGCTTCACGTGGCTCTTGAGCATTCAATTTGCTGAACACTAGCATAAAAGAAATCTACGAACACACACAAAGATTGATCACCATCATCGCCCCCACCACCTCACTGGGATGGGAGGAAGTTAAAAAATCAATTG
>CAHIKZ030003183.1:102500-120000 GCA_903632075.3 Acanthosepion pharaonis
GAACTTGCAGAAGATGGTTTGCAAAATTCAGAGGTGGAGATTTCACCCTTGAAGATGAAGATCGAACCAGACGTCCAGTTGAGTTTGATGAAAAGCTTCTTGAAGCAGCCCTTGAAGAAAATTCTACTTTATCGGTTGAGGAATTGGCAGTGGTTCTCAGTTCAAAACATTCAACTGTTCATCGTCATCTTCAACAACTTGGAAAAGTTCCTAAACTTGGGAAATGGGTGCCTCATGAATTGTTTGAAAACAACCTCAAATCCCGAGTTGACATCTGCTCTTCTCTCCATTCTCGCCAACTTGTTTCACCTTTTTTGGATAGACTTGTGACTGGCGACGAAAAATGGATCTTGAAATGTTAAGCGTTGTAGATAGTGGCTTGGTAAAGGGGAAGGACCCCAGCCACAGCCGAGAAGGGAACTTCATGGAAAAAAAAACCTTCTTCTTTCAAATCTGGTGGGATTGCCAAGGAATAATCCACTTTGAATTCTTACCACCTAATGCAACAATTAATGCTCAAATGTCAACAATTAGAGCGTTTGAACCAAGCTTTGAGGAAAAAAAGACCTGCTCTAGTGAATGGAAAAGAGGTGATGTTTCATCAGGACAATGCGCGACCCCACACAGCAAGAATCACGTCACAAAAGATCGAAGAACTTGGTTGGGAGAAAATTCCTCATCCACCTTATTCTCCCGATCTTGCTCCTTCAGACTACCATTTGTTTCGTAGCTTACAGAATCATTTGGAAGAAACAGCTTTTGTAACACAGGAAGAAGTTAAAACTGACATTTGTGAGTTCTTCGAATCAAAGCCAAAAGAATTTTACAGTAATGGAATTAGTAAGCTTGTTAATAGATGGAAGGAAGTCATAGATAATCAGGGAAAATACATTGTTGATTGAATCTGTAATTAAATGTAACATTTGGTCACTTGTTTTTTTTTTATTGAAAATTCGGACAGAACTTATGGGATCACTTGATATATATATCAGAATAATAGTGAGCAAATCTATCATTGTCATTTGTTTGTACATACATACATACATACATACATACAGGGTGTGACTGGTACATTGTCACAGTAAAGTAGGGTCAGTTGGGCACCATCTCTGAGAAAAACGAGCACCATGACACAATTCACTCTGACAGAAATTTGGAAACAGCATGCTGTACTCTTTGGCATTCGCACTGGTACATTTCAGAGTCTTTGGATGTCAATTTGAGGACAGTGCAGGGGATTCGGAAAGAGTTGGGTGATATATCCAGTCACTATCATAGTGTTTGGAGTGATCACTAGTGATAATGACGTTATGCCTCCAATCATCTTCCCACAATTTGCAGACTCAACATTTTAGAAAACATCAAGTGCCTTGAGGAGATAGTGCTGTCCTGGGTCAAGAGGGTGGCTACTGGAAGAGACTATGTCTGGCAACAGGACTCTGCACCATGCAACATGCTTTATCTCATATCCAACAATTTAATTTCTTCTTTGCTGATCGCTTCCTTTATGATGATTTTGCTGATGGCTAAATTCCCGCCAACGAGCAGATTCATGACTAAAAGCTTCCAGTTTCATCAAGACCTGCTCCCATCATCTCTTCTCTATCGCCGTTTGGCTTTGCAAGTGTTGATTGTAGGTCAAATAAAATCAAAGAAGAAAGTGCCGATGGCGTGAATTAGTTTAAGATGAAACTCAGCTTGCCAGGAATTTTTTTTTAAGCATTCAACCCCAAGCAAGGCGGAAAGAGGAGTGATAGAGGAAAGGATGAAGAGAAGGATAGGGGATAGATCAGGGCATCTGGAGATGTCGATTGACATTACATTTGAATAGTTGGAGATTATAGCTATCAGGAAAACAAGAAATGGAGAGGGAGTTCCGGGGGCTAGAAACTGCGAGACATGGAGCTATTGGAGTAAAAGAGACGGCTACATTTAACAGTTTCGACAGTGAAAAGGTGAGAGCGAGATGCCAGCTTAGTTGAGCGCTTAAATTCATGAAGTCTGGGAACCAACGAAAGCAGCTCATCGGAGCAGTTACCGTGAAAGTATTTGTAAAAAAGACAGAGAGAGGCGACGGCACGTCTGGTGAAAACGACTGCAGACGAGATGCCAGATCAAATAATTAAATTACATTTTACGTCTTTGGATTTTATCAAGGACCTTGAGACAAATAGAAGCGGTTCCAGACCATATATGGCTGCAATACTTCATGCAAGGGCGAATGGTTGATTTGTAGATTTGAAGGATCGACTCCGGCGAGAGAAAAATTCCTGGTGCGGCACAGGGAGCCAACTTTCCTTGCGGTGGACGAAGCTATTGACTCAATGTATTTGTTCCATCTCAGGTCAGCTGACAATGTGAGACCGAACAGTCGCAAAGAGATGCTCTCGTGGAGTTGAGCGTCAGACATTCTAATTGGAGGCAGGGATGGTTCTCTCTGGTGAGTAATAGAGAGTAGTTTTGCTTTTGAGGCATTAAAGTTAACCAGCCAATACCTGCCCCAGTCTACAACTGATTAAAAGTGACGCACACACTTGATTTTATAACTTGAGGCATATATGGAATGAAACATACAGGATCTTGTTATGAAACTACAACAGACTGTAACCGATTCTGGTTTGTAATCGTCATCCGATTGTTCGGTCTTGAGGTCTTTGGGGTAGGTCTGCCCTTACCGTTAAGAGTGGCCCTACCAACAGATTAGAACTCCCGACTGTATTGCTCTCAAGATTATTATACACGACACGGGACGACCGTCGGAGGTACACACATAGAAACATATTTCGCATAAATACGTATATATATTATTTACATTATTCGGACTATTGTCCTCATCATTGTCGCCATATTTATCACAACGTTTCGGCTGTTGTACGCTCCGGTCTTCTTCAGGTGGTTGAAATTTCGAACTGAACCCTTTATTTTGCTCATTGGGATGTTTGATGGATGTCAGTATCAGTTATCTCCTGCTAATTTCCATCTGAAAGTTCTCCACTGCCTTAACCGGGTATTGAACTCACACTTGTAGAGGGCCGTGGCTGTTATGTTGTTGATAGAAGTCAGATGTAGAAGAAACGCAAGTAAGGTTCAGATACTCCTGCCCGCCGAGCCCAACTACATAAAAAGGTTGGACTTTGATTAAGTCCAAAGAAGAAGGCAAAGAAAGCAAACAAAACACAAGACCGATAATATATGTATATACAAATATATATTAATAACAAGTTACAATACATGAAAACAGTACAAAGGATGAAGTGTATGGGAATATTCTGTATGTGTGTGCGTGTGTGAATATTCTGTATGTGCGTGCGTGTGTGTGTATTGTGCTTAGCGTGTTTCCACGCTATTCCTTTGTTAGCGCCTATATTTCGAGGTTGATAGCTGAAATCCTGAAAGAAAAAAGAGATTTACCTCAAAGTGTCGGTGCACAGGCCTGAAGGAAAAAGAGATAGAGGTGAAGGGTCAGCGGCTATTTATAGCCAGGGAAGAGAGACCCCTGGTGAAAGGGTTAACGGACTGAAGGAGGAGTTAACTCCGACACACTTTTTGGGTCCTGTCACTGGATCTAACGAACGCCTTTATCCACTGTGCCATGTGCCCTTGAGGTATGAATTTCTGGGTATTATAAACCTAATGTCTTCAGCAACCATTTTTACCAGTGCTCATATTGCAATTTTTGCTGATATCATTGCAGTGAGCAAAATAAAGGGTTCAGTTCGAAATTCCAACCACCTGAAGAAGGCCGGAGCGTACAACGGCCGAAACGTTGTGATAAATATGGCGACAAAGATGAGGACAATAGTCCGAATAATGTAAATAATGTCCATAATACCTCATCTCAGATATATATACAGATACGTATATATATTTTACACTGGATGTGGGAGTAAACAGTTTGTCCCCAAATCTATCACATTATTATTATCATTATCTTAGAAACCAATGTGAGAAAATTCTTCAATTTAAGCTCCTATTGGCTGATTTGTAACGACCAATTTCATTGGTCGAATTTCGACTTTGTATTTTCGCGGGCATTTTTCAACGGCCCGTGCCCTTTTGAGTTCAGTTGCGGCAAATTATTGGAAATGTCCGGACTCATTTTTGAATCTCTTTGCAGGGCCTTTAGCGCCCAAGATCAAGCCTAAATAATTAGGCAATGATTCTTCTTCAGCAACCAAAATGGTAATGCTCCTGAGACGACGTCATGTCCCAGCTTCTTAATATTTCCAAGGCTGTATAATACAGTCATTTATTGACTGTCGTCAAATGTGTACGTTCTACACGAAGAACTTTATGCATGATCTCGACAATAGCCGAGTTTCAACTTCAGCAACCGAAATGGTAATGCTCCAGCAACGACCAGCAAATTCCAGCTTCTCCAACTTCGTAGAGATCAATTGAGTCCTACTAAAGTAAAAGACACTACCTATTCTTTGAAGAACTACTCCACCCTGTTCCCAGGGGCAAAAAAGGGCTAAATCTTTTTTTTGCAAGGATACAATAAAATTTGTTTTAAGTTTTAAGGTAGGCCTTGTTGATTGTAAGTTTTTTCTTGTCTCTGCAAAGGGTTGAACTGTGTGAGAAGAAATTCTCACATAGTTTTAATTGCAAAAAAAGATTGGTAGTTTTTAAGAATTTTTTTGTATGGTTTAATTGCAAAAATGATTTAAATATTATTACTCTATAAATGAGTTAAATTTTAAATTCTCCCTTTTCAAAAAAAGGGAATAATGTTAATAATATTTTTCACAATATATTGTATTGTGTTATAGTTAATTTAACTATATATTATATGCTGCCTTTTGTGTCTGCTGTTTAATGTTTTACAATTTGAAAAAAAATATTAATAATTTAAGTTCTCGTTGGAGGGGGTTTGTTAAAATTAATTCCCTTTTGACCATTGATTAATTTGCTGTCGTTTTAAAAAAGGAAAACATTCTTCTTGTTTTTTCCTATTGTGTTCTGTTCTACCCTGTCCTTTTTTTTTTTTTCCTTAATGGGAAGTTGGCGTCTATTTTGACTGACCAACCTGTTGCTTTTAAATTTCTCTCGTTCTGTGCGCTTCCCTTAAGCACTTTTCTAGTTGGAAGTTGGTGTCGACCGCAAGTTTTGGTTTGAACAATTTCGTTTTTATTGTTTTTTTCTGCCTGCGGGCTAATTATAATATGGCTTCGAAGGATTTGTTCGCCAAGATTGATGCCAAAAAGTTTCGTATTAGCAGTACAGTGGAATGGATAAAAGAAAATGGTGCTAGCTTAACTACGATCGATTCAAACAACTCTGTCATCAACAAATGGTTGACAGAGTTGGATGATTTGATAGATCAGTTAATTTTAAAGTCTCCCCCCGAGGAGAGGTTGAAATTGTGTAATGATGCGATGCAATTTTCTTCCAACATCAGGGAACAATTACCCAAGTTAAAAGCTAGAAACGAGAGTTGCGAGACTGTTCAATCAGCTCCTATTACACCCTTAGGGTTAAATCTTGAATCTCCCATTTTTTTCAGAGTCAAATTCTTTTGATATTTTAATGGCGGCTCCTTTGGATGAGAAAAGGCGGGAATACTGCTCGTACAATATAGCGGCTCCTCCTTCTTCGGAACACAAGCCCAACATGGCGGCAGGGTCTTACTCCAAATCCGCTAATGTAAAGAAGGGCATGAATACCTTCAAAACTTCCGCTAATAAGGGCGAAGCCTTTAAAACCTGTAAATTATGCAAGGCTACGGATCATTCTGTTAAGGAGTGTATCAAATACCAGGCCTTCGGAGATAAATTTCAGAGGGCCAAGGAACTTAATTTGTGTACCAAGTGCCTAGGTGGACACTTGGATTCGCATTGCAAAGGGATTCCCTTACCCTTGCACTTTTTGTGGGCTTAAGAATCACTATTCTATTATGTGCCCTAAAAGTTCAAAATCCTGTGTTGGAAGGACTACCTTAACGGGGCAGGGAAACTGCATTTTCCTTGTTCTAAAAATTTCTATGAGGGTAAATAAACACCCCCGTTTACTTCTACTGCCTTTTAGATACAGGCAGCCAGAGATCTTTTCTTTTCACAGGCTATTTTAACACAGTTAAATTCCAAAAGAAAAAAATTTAAACCCAGATCGGTTGAGTTGCCTGTAAATACTATGATTGGGAGTAGTTCTTGAACCTTCAGGAATTTAATGTATCCCTTAAATTAGAGTTTTAAAACCCTTTTTATTTCCAGCTTTATTTGCTGGGGATCTGCATCTGAGATTCAATGTGGACAGGTTTGTCGAAATAACCTCTGACTTAACTAAGGAAGATTTTCGTCTCTGTCCAGGTTATAGTGATCTAAATGGGTCTGCTATTAATGGCATCATTGGATTAGACTTAATTCAACGGATTAATAATCTCCGTGTGATCCGATGCCTCGGTGGTAGCGCTTGGCAAATCTCCAAGTATCTAATCGCCTTTAGGGAAGGAAGAACGTTTTTATCACATAATCCTGTTAAGGAAGAGTTGCCTCCCTTTGATAAGGTGGTAAATTCCCTCCTCCTTGTCATTCTTATTTGGTTGACAGCGTTTTGAATCCTGTCCATTCGTACGAGGACGTACAGAAGGCCATAAATGATAGGCCACTCACGTATATATCTTCTTCGGATAGAGGTCTTGACTTTCTGACCCATAACCACTTTCTGCAAACGGGCTATCACCTCCACTTGCTAATTAATAATTACGAATCGGAGGAGTTGTGCCCCGATTCGCCCCATAGAATTAAACTAATACGTTCCCTTGAATTGAGGGACAAATTCACTGACAAATTCAAACGTATTTGGTATAACGACTATCTTTTGTCGTTACGGGAAATTGATGCCAATATAGGGGGCCACTGTCCCCCGAAGGTGTCTGTTGGTGAGATTGTACTTATTAAATCTCCAATAAAATCTCGCCCCTTCTGGAGTCTAGGTAAAATACTTAGATTGATTGTCGGTAATGATAATCAAGTTCGCTCAGCTGTAGTATTAAAAGACGGATGCAAACAGATTCATTCATTAAAGCATTTATTTCCCTTAGAACTTAAGGGTAATCCTGAAACTGCATCTGCAGAATTTATGGAAGACGGTGGCCCCTTCTTCTGCCCTACTTGTTCCGTTGCTAATGACGGATTAGCTCCCATGGTGTGCTGTGACTCATGTGATTACTGGTATCACTTTAGCTGTGTCGGAATTAATCAGCAGGACACTGTGAGGGAGTGGTTTTGTCCGAACTGTACGGACAAAATTTCACAATAACCTTATATATCCCACACTTGTGGTTATTAGACTTAAGTAAAAGTCACCTCCATTTTTATAGATCTACTGATCTAAATATCTAGATTATTGTTGCAATTTAATTAACAGCAGACAAGGCCAGCATATTCAAAATTAATAATAATAATAATTAACTGAATAGTCAACAGTTAAGTCCCTAGGGACAACCTTGTTACCTGTCACCTATCGACAGTCTTTAATTACATTATCCTTATTGGAAAAAAAAGTAATGATTAACCATTACTTTTTTCTTTCTTCCTTGGCAGTGAGGGAGAAATTCTGCAATTTAAGCTCCTATTGGCTGATTTGTAACGATCAATGTCATTGGTCGAATTTTGACTGTTTTTTCGCGGGCATTTTTCAACGGCCCGTGCCCTTTTGAGTTCAGTTGCGGCAAATTATTGGAAATGTCCGGACTCATTTCTGAATCTCTTTGCAGGGCCTTTAGCGCCCAAGATCAAGCCTAAATAATTAGGCAATGATTCTTCTTCAGCAACCAAAATGGTAATGTTTCAGAGACGACGACATGTCCCAGCTTCTTAATACTTTCAAAGCTGTATAATTCAGTCATTTATTGACTGTCGTCAAATGTGTACGTTCTACACGAAGAACTTTATGCATGATCTCGACAATAGCCGAGTTTCAAATTCAGCAACCGAAATGGTAATGCTCCAGCAACGACCAGCAAATTCCAGCTTCTGCAACTTCGTAGAGACCAATTGAGTCCTACTAAAGTAAAAGACACTACCTATTCTTTGATGAACTACCCCACCCTGTTCCCAGGGGCAAAAAAGGGCAAAATCTTTTTTTGCAAGGATACAATAAAATTTGTTTTAAGTTTTAAGGTAGGCCTTGTTGATTGTAAGTTTTTTCTTGTCTCTGCCAAGAGTTAAACTGTATGAGAAGAAATTCTCACACCAAACTATAAATAAGAAAATAATAAAAGTATAAAATTATCATCAAATATATGAGAACGTTTTTATTATTGTTGTTGTTTAAAATCTTCGAAAGCTAAGTAATTGAAGAAAAAGTTAATTATTCTGATCTGAACAAATAGTAAAAAAAAGTAAACAAAATAACGTTACGACTCGAAACGCTTTACTTACAAATTTGAAAATACGTCTTCGTCCATAAAAATGTTACGTTACTACAATCAATAAAGAGGAAAAGTGTAAAAGAATAAAATTCTCGGCAAATGTAGTTAAAAATGTATGAATGATAAATGATAGGGAAAGAAATCGACGATACTGAAGCAACTGTTAACGATAACCAAAACAAACATTACGGCTCAAAATACTTTTCCTACAATTTCGAAAATTACTTCTTTCAAAAAAAAAGAGAAATGTTATGCTTCAATATTATAAATAGAGTAGAATTATTCTTGCCAATAAAATATATTAAATGTTCTTTTAAATAAAGAAACGGAGAATTCTGTCCGTCCGTGTACCTGAATCCCCTCTAATTCCGGCCACAATTGCTCTAATCTCCTCTAATTCAGACCACAATTGCTCTAATCCCCTCTAATTCCGGCCACAATTGCTCTAATCTCCTGTAATTCAGACCACAATTGCTCTAATCCCCTCTAATTCAGGCCACAATTGCTCTAAATAGACATATTGGATGATTGTACTGTCACAATGTAAAAATGGAGCTGGAAGATCTACCAATTCCTCCAGATACACTGTTATCATTTCTGGATAGGAACTCAGCTTAATCAAAATACTTCATCCAGCACATCAGAAGCTGGAATAATTATTTTACAATGACCTGAATTGGAGCCGAAGATGTTACCATGCCAGGATGAAAACAACTTTCAGAATTCAAGACCGGCGCTAGTTTAAAAGGCTACACGGAGTGAGGCAATCAAGCATGTAATAAAATAATTCTTAATGATAACAGACATCATACTTATTATAAAACCCAGGTTGTGTGTGTGTATCTGTTCGTTTATATATTGAATCGGATTTCCTACATTTTTCAACCGATTTCAACAAAACTTCACAGGACTACGTAAAATTACCTTGCGGTGGTTCTGACAGCGCCCAAAATTGGATAAACACTATTGTTTATGCACGAAATCAATTTGAAAACACGATTAAGAGGCATCGCTGTTTCGAGAATGAAAGGGGGACAACTCATATCAAGTTATACTTATTATAAAACCCAGTTTGTTTGTGTGTGTGTGTGTGTGTGTGTGTGTGTGTGTGTGTGTGTGTGTGTGTGCGTTCGTTTATATATGGGATCGGATTTCCTACATTTTTCAACCGATTTCAACAAAACTTCACCTTTTTTTTGGCAGGTAGTGTTTCTTATTGTCTTGCACACTTTTTGCTTTATTTTTACATTCAGAATGCTTTAAAAATTCCATTTATAAGACAATTGTTTATAATAAAATTGAAAAATTCTATTCAATCGGTAGACTCAAAAAAAATTAATAATTAAGATATGTGTGTCCGTCAACCTTAAACAATAATCTTTGTCAATTTTATTTTTCAGTCTTTATGATGGTCGATACTTGATCTATCTCTTACTGTTGCAACGCCGGGCTCTACTGCTAGTTTTTAATAAAGTAAACTTGCTAAGCAACTTAAAGAAGTAAAACAATCGATCGATGTAACCTCGACTTACCGTAAAATAAATAAACATGTATATTACTAATTAAAGTTTGTAAATGCTTAATAACAGAATGAAAAATTATAATACAGGGTGTTCCACAAAAAAGTTGACATCGTTTTAAAAGCAATTATCTTGAAAACTAGTAAGTTTATCTCAATGAAATTGATCAGTTTAGGTGTTGAACATCATAGGTTTATTATGGGACAGATTTCATGAGTGTTAAATATGTGTACCGCCTGTGACACGGCACACGTCAAGGCGGTAGTTAGGCTCTTCACAAACACGCTGTACCATGCCTCTGGTAAAATTATCCAGTGCGGAAGTGATTCTCTGCTTGAGTTCGTCAATGCTAGAGCAGGAAGAGGAGGGGACAGGGAATAGTTCCTTCACATATCCCCATAAAAAGAAATCACATGGGAACAAGTCCGGTGACCGCGGCGGCCATTTCATTAGAAAACTGTCTTCATCTCCACCATGCCTGATCCATCTCTCTGGCAGATTCTCAGTGAGATAAGCACGTACTGCCATCGTCCATTAAATATAAAATCTTGATCTGTTCCTATAAATTCTGAGAAAAATTGAGGTTATTTCAACAAGAATTGTCAAAATTATCGGCCTGCGAAATGATGTCAAATTTTGGGTGGGGGTACACTGTATAATAAACAAAGAAAAATATAAGAATAAATGGATAATGAAAATGATGAACACTTCCCTTTTAAAATAAGACATCGCTTTCTTTGAGCAATAAAAAAAACATGTCCGTTCACTCCGGCATCGGAGTCTCTATCCTCATAGAAAATGTGCACTGATGATTAAAACGAGTGATTCAGATTTCGTCACTGCAAAAAATGGACGAAAATTCCGAGCAAACCGAACAAAGGAAATCGCTGTCATATTTCCACGAGCCAATCAGAAGCACAATACTGTTTCCAAGAAGGATGTGACGTCACGGAACCAGGAGCCAATCAGAAGCCAAACGGATCTTCTTTGTTCAAGGTACCTGTTTAAAGACATGGCCCAGTTTCAGTTAGGTAGGATGGATTATTTTGATCAATTCTCCGATGCCGACTGTCATCGTAAAACACATAAAGCGTGGTAATATTTGCAATACACACCCCGGCGCATAAATACACACATACATATGCATGCCGTTCCAATTAACGCGTCTGCAACAAATTTTCACAAATGGCTCTTCCACACTTGGGCATGTAAATCAGCCATAAATAAAATCAGACTTATTATAAAACCTAGGTTGTGTGTGTGTCTGTTCGTTTATATATTGGATCAGATTTTCTACATTTTTCAACCGATTTCAACTAAACTTCATAAGACTACGTAAAATTACCTTGCGGTGGTTCTGACAGCGCCAAAAATTGGAAAAACACAATTGTTTTTGCACGAAATCAATTTGAAAACACGATTAAGAGGCATTAATGAAAGGGGGACAACTCATATCAGTTATACTTATTAATATCGAGTTATACATTATAAAACCCAGGTTTTGTGTGTGTGTGTGTGTGTGTTCGTTTATATATGGAATCGGATTTCCTATATTTTTCAACCGATTCCAACAAAACTTCACTTTTTTTTTTGGCAGGTAGTGTTTCTTATTGCCTTGCACACTTTTTTCATTATTTTTACATTCAAAATGCTTTAAAAATTCCATTTACAAGACAATTGTTTATAATAAAATTCTATTCAATCGATAGACTCATAACGATTGAAAACAATGTTTTTGTTTGAGTTTGACCAATTCAAAAAAAAAAAAAAAAAAAAACTAATTAAGACATGCGTATCCGTCAATACAAATAAAACAATAGTCTTTGTCAATTTTATTTTTCAGTCTTTATGATGGTCGATACTTGATCTATCTCTTACTGTTATATCCCCGGGCAACGCCGGGCTCTACTGCTAGTAATTCTAAAAAAATAAGAAAAAAAAAAATAAAAAAACAATATAAATAAAAGAAAACATCAAGCCAGGCCAATAACTAGATGGGTCACCGCTTGGGAATACTGTAAGTATTGTAAGCATGGATGTGCGGGTGGTGTAATGGATAACGGCTCGGAATTAGAAATCAGGGAGTCGTGTTTCAATTCCAGATGGGTCCGTTATAATTACTTACGCCCAAATGCCCCTGGGAAAAGTGTGAATCAACGTCTTTTCTCCCCCCCCCCATACCTAGGTATGAGTTAATTAGTAGGAATATGCTTTCAGTTCACTTATGTGCCATGCGTGATACACGCTTAGGCGATCATGTATCTTTCGATACATGACTGACGAGGCAATTTTTTTCACGCAGTAGGTTGACATTTCTTTCTTTCCAAAGCTATAGAATTCGCTCTGTCATGCTATTTACCATAGCTGGGGGGGAGGATAAAATGATTCAAACCTTTCCCAAGAGTATTAGCACGTAAGTGCATGTAATGGATTCGATGGAAATTCGAACTCTGCTCTCCGTTTCCTCAATCCAAGCCTCTATCCATTAATCCACCGTAAATAAATACTAGAATTTAAAAATATTTTCTGGCTTTAAATAGCCTGAAATGGTTGATAAGACATAAAAAAACAAATAGATCAAAAAAGAAACCAACACTCCATTTCATCTGTAAAGAGAATGTCCAGAATTTACTGTCCTGTAAAGGAGAATGTCCTTTCTTTTTTTGTTTCTAACAATATTTACCTCTCTCTTAATACTTTTCTTAGTATATGAAAGGCATGAAGAGATTGTCCATCATTCATTGCCATATAGGAGGATTGATATTACATAGCAGTCGGCCATTCTTTTTTTTTTGTTTTAATAATATTTTCACAAATCTCTTAATACATTTTTTTAGTTTATGAAAGGCATGAAGAGATTATCCATCATTTGATTGCCATATAGGAGGATTGATATTACATAGCAGTGGGCCACTCATTTTTTTTTGTTTTAACAATATTTTACTATTTCTTAATACTTTGCTTAGTTTATGAAAGGCATGAAGAGATTGTCCATCATTCATTGCCATATAGGAGGATTGATATTACATAGCAGTCCGGCACTCTTTTTTCTTTTATTTCTAACAATATTTTCCTATCTCTTAATACTTTGCTTAGTTTATGAAAGGCATGAAGAGATTGTCCATCATTCATTGCCATATAGGAGGATTTATATTACATAGCAGTCGGCCACTCTTTTCTTTGTTTCTAACAATATTTTCCTATCTCTTAATACTTTGCTTAGTTTATGAGGGAATAGAGATTATCCATCATTCATTGCCATATAGGAATTGAGATTTAGCAGTCCGGCACTCTTTTCTTTTATTTCTCAATATTTTCCTATCTCTTAATACTTTGCTTAGTTTATGAAAGGCATGAAGAGATTATCCATCATTCTTTGCCATATAGGAGGATTGATATTACATAGCAGTCGGCCACTCTTCTTTGTTTCTAACAATATTTTCCTATCTCTTAATACTTTGCTTAGTTTATGAAAGGCATGAAGAGATTGTCCATCATTCATTGCCATATAGGAGGATTGATATTACATAGCAGTCCGGCACTCTTTTCTTTATTTCTAACAATATTTTCCTATCTCTTAATACTTTGCTTAGTTTATGAAAGGCATGAAGAGATTATCCATCATTCTTTGCCATATAGGAGGATTGATATTACGTAGCACTCGGACACTCTTTGTTCCTAATAATATTTTCCTATCTCTTAGTCGGACACTCTTTTCTTTATTTCTAACAATATTTTCTTATCTCTTAATACTTTGCTTAGTTTATGAAAGGCATGAAGATATTGTCCATCATTCATTGTCATATAGGAGGATTGATATTACATATGATAGTCACTCTTTTCTTTGTTTCTAATATTTTCCTATCTTTTAATACTTTTTGCTTAGTTTATGAAAGGCATGAAGAGATTTCCATATTTTTTGCCATAAAGGATGAATTTTTTCGGGACACTCTTTTTTTCCTAATAATATTTTCCTATCTCTTAGTCGGACACTCTTTTCTTTATTTCTAACAATATTTTCTTATCTCTTAATACTTTGCTTAGTTTATGAAAGGCATGAAGATATTGTCCATCATTCATTGTCATATAGGAGGATTGATATTACATAGCAGTCGGTCACTCTTTTCTTTGTTTCTAATATTTTCCTATCTCTTAATACTTTGCTTAGTTTATGAAAGGCATGAAGAGATTATCCATCATTCTTTGCCATATAGGAGGATTGATATTTTCGGACACTTTTGTTTTTAATAATATTTTCCTATTTCTTAGTCGGATCTTTTTTTTAATAAAAATATTTTCTTATCTCTTAATTTTTGCTTAGTTTATGAAAATGATGAAGAGATTATCCATCATTCTTTTGCCATATAGGAGGATTGATATATTGTTTTTCAGTCATTTTTTTTCTTTGTTTCTAATATTTTCCTATCTCTTAACACTTTTTTAGTTTTGATTTCTATGAAAGATTTCCATCATTCTTATATAGGAGGATTGATATTACGTAGTACTGAGACACTCTTTTGTAATTTATTTTCCTATCTCTTAGTCGGACCTTTTTTTTTATTTCTAACAATATTTTCTTATCTCTTAATACTTTGCTTAGTTTATGAAAGGCATGAAGATATTGTCCATCATTCATTGTCATATAGGAGGATTGATATTACATAGCAGTCAGTCCTTTTTTTTGTTTCTAATATTTTAAATCTTAATACTTTTCATAAAGGCAAACAAGAGATTGTCCAACATTGATTGCCATATAGGAGGATTGATATTACATAGCAGTTCTTTTCTTTTGTTTTTAACAATATTTTCCTATCTCTTAATACTTTGCTTAGTTTATGAAAAGGCATCAAGATATTGTCCATCATTCATTGTCATATAGGAGGATTGATATTACATAGCAGTCCGGCACTCTTTTCTTTATTTCTCTAAATATTTTCCTATCTCTTAATACTTTGCTTAGTTTATGAAAGGCATGAAAAGATTGATATCATACTTGCCATATAGGAGGATTGATGTTTCAGACATAGCACTCGGACACTTTTTGTTCCTAATAATATTTTCCTATTTTTAGTCGGACAATATTTTCCTCATTCATCTCTTAATACTTTGCTTAGTTTATGAAAGGCATGAAGATATGAATCATTTATTGTCAGGAGGAAGATATTTATCTTTTCTTTCATTTTCCTTAATCTTAATACTTTGCTTAGTTTATGAAAGGGAAGGATTGTCCATATTGATTGCCATATAGGAGGATTGATATTTTTCAGCCCTCTTTTCTTTTTGTTTTAACAATATTTTCCTTTCTCTTAATACTTAGTCTTAGTTTATGAAAGGCATGAAATATTGTCCATCATTCATTGCCATAATAGGAGGATTGATATTAATAGCATATTTTTTCTTTGTTCCTAAATTTTCCTTTTTTTTTTTTTTAGTTTATGAAAGGCATGATCAATTCCATCATTCATTGCCATTTTGGAAACCATCACTGTTTTTTCTTTGTTTCTAATATTTTCTCTTAAATTTTTTTACAGAAAAAAAAAAGGATCATTCATTACCAAATAGGAGGATTGATATTGATCCATTTATTTCTTTTTTTTTTTTAAAAACAATATTTTCCTTTTTGTTTAGTTTATGAAATTTCTTGAAGATATTGTCCATCATTCATTGTCATATAGGAGGATTGATATTACTTTAGCAGTTGGTCCTCTTTTCTTTGTTTCTAATATTTTCCTTTCTCTTAATACTTTTGAGTTTATGAAAGGCAGTGATATTATCAAAATCCGGAAACAAATTTTTTTTTTTTGTTCATTCCGTTATTTTGTTGACATTTTGGAAACCATCTTTCGCTATCCCAATACTCCCTCGGGTTTTAAAAAAGGATTTTAGAAAAGATTTTAGTCGAAATGATCCATTTATTTATTTATTTTTTCACTTACTTTCCTTTTTGTGTGAATTCTATTTTCCTTTTAGGACGTTAAAAGATCATATCTTTCCATCAAATTTAATTTTTGTAGATCTCAATAAGTTTCGTACCTCCGCCACCTCCCCCAGATCACGGTCTGTCATCCACTTGCTTAAGCCCACCAGGTATGTCATACGTTGCTTTCCTTTGTCTCACTTTCCCTCTTTGCGACCTGTGAGTATCAGATTCTCCACGCCCTCCTTTCTCATTACGTGTCATAGAAACTTCAGATTCCGCTTCCTGATATTAAGTATAAGGCCCCTCTTTGGCTGCATCCTCTCCAAGACTGTTGTAGAGTAGTTTCACAGTGGAGACTTGTATTTGTACTAAGTCGGTCCTAAAATAGGTTCGACGTACAAAACGTTAGGAACTTGATATAATAGGTAATGACGCAGTAATCTAGTTGTGGTGGCTGATACTTTAATATCCGACTAACGATCGTCCGACATTGACTGACTGACCAACGATATTTAGTCACCCCTCCAGGAGGGCATCATGTGGCACAAGGCCGGTTTGACGTGGGATCTCCGAGCCTGTAGGCTCGGCCAAAAATATGCCCATTGAACCCGTATAAACGGGTTCAGGGTCGGTTTACCTCCGCGAAAGAGAATCCGCCCTTCGGCGTAGCCTCTTTCGAAGGCAGGGAGTTCAACCGATCAGCCAGTCGACTGACTTACCACCTCCCTCAGCGTCTCCAACTACTCCTACTTATTATAGGTGGGAGAGTCTATTAATTATAGAATAGGTGTGTTCCACTATAACAAAGACCTCAACTGATCCTAGATATGTGAAACCGTGAATGCCTTAATTTCAGCCCTTCACATCAATAAGTGCATTGTGTCATTCCAACTACGAAGGTAGCCTGAAAAGTTCATAGGCTGACGGTGAAGGGGTTATCCTAGAGATGTGAAATCTTGTATGTTTTAATTTCAATACCTCTTATTCATAACTGCATTGTTTCTTTAAAGGTACGAGGATCGGCTGAAAAGGTCATAGGCTGACGATGAAGGAGTGATAATAGAGGTGTGAAACCTTGCATGCATCAGTTTCAGCCCTTCCCATATTATAACTGAATTGTTTCTTTACAGGTACGACGGTGGACTGAAACGTTCATAGGCTGACGATGAAGGAGTGATCATAGAGTTCTGAAATCTTGTATGCATTAATTTCACTTCCTTTTATTAATAACTGCATTGTTTCTTTACGGGTACGGGGGTCGGCTGAAAAGGTCATAGGCTGACGATGAAGTAGTGATAATAGAGGTGTGGTACCTTGCATGCATCAGTTTCAGCCCTTCTCATAAATAACTGCATTTTGTTTTTACATTTCTGTAAATTCCTGAGCTAGTAAATTAAGTGTTTCTATAAAAAAAAAAAAAAAAAAAAAAAAAACTTTAGACGATTCTTCGAAATCCCGCCTTATTTTTCAGCGTGACAGGTGACAGTCGGACGCCTCAAAAGGTAAGATTAAATAGGGTTTAACGGCTATACCGTGGAAAAAATTGCTTAAGCCCCCACTCGGCACTGCCAGGTGGGGGTGGCGCCTCAGATTTGAGCTTCATACTTATTTAAACTTCCCCGGCAGAAGCGAACTTTCGTTTGCCTTGATAAAAAAAAAAAAAGTATTATTTTTTTCTAACCGTAG
>CAHIKZ030003183.1:122500-142500 GCA_903632075.3 Acanthosepion pharaonis
GAGATAATCAAAAAGTAAATTTACGTCCAAGTTTTATAAAATGTTCACCTTTCATGGTAGGTATTTTATTATCATAATATCGGATATTTAAAACAAAAGTGATCAAAACATAACCAAAAACAAAAAGAAACGAAGTGAAATTGGCTAGACTATATACCTAAATATATCTAGAAGAAAAAAATGTTAAGTTTAAAATTTCAGCGTCCACTTTCCTCCTTGTGTAGTTACATTGACTGAGACATCACTTTAGTCTGATAAAGTCTGAAACACGTGATACATTTTTTTTTCATTTTGTCGTCAATTTTCTTAACATTGTTTTTGTGAAACACTTCTCTAGATAACCTGTTTATTTTTCGCCTTTTTCATTAACTCTTCATATCGAGAGACAATCCTGTCCTAGGTAAGACGATAAACTACACCCGACAGCAAGACCTCTGAGCAGGTTTTTTTGAGGAGCGTGGAGACACCTCTTAATTGCTGGTGTTCCCAGGTTCATCCTGACCCGGAGTGGTAGAAACACTAGGAAAGTGTAAAAGAAGGTTTTAAAAAGCAATATAAAAGAAGGTTTTAAAACCAATTTCAATAATTTTTGCAAAGAAAAAAAATTAACAGCAATAAAAATTTGAAAGCAAAAAAATATTACCATTTGTAAAAACAAAATAAACATTTTTTTAAAAAAAAAAATTCTATTTGTTAAATATCTAAAAAATGTTGTCAGCATTAAATAAACCCATTGAGGTTGATAAAAAAAACAAAATAAACCAAACCAATCTAAACCAAAGAATACATATTCTATTCATACGAATCTATCCTAAAAATGTTGTTAAAATTAAATAACCCATTGAGGTTGATATACCGTAAAAACAAAATAAACCAAACCAATTCTAAAACCAAAGAATACATATTCTATTCATACGAATCTATCCTAAAAATGTTTCGGCATTAAATAACCCATTGAGGTTGATATGCCGAAAAAACAAAAAATAAACCAAACCAATCTAAACCAAAGAATACATATTCTATTCATAACGAATCTATCCTAAAAATGTTGTTTTCATTAAATAACCCATTGAGGTTGATATGCCGTAAAACAAAATAAACCAAAAAATAAACCAAAATACATATTCTATTCATTTAAACCAAAGAATACATATTCTATGCTAAAAAACAAAAATAAACCAAATAATCTATCCTAAAAATGTCATTCGAATCTATTAAAAAATGTTATTGAGGTTGAATATGCAGGTTGATATTTAAAACAAAATAAACCAAACCACTCTAAACCAAAGAATACATATTCTATTCATACGAATCTATCCTAAAAATGTTGTCGGCATTAAATAACCCATTGAGGTTGATATGCCGCAAAAAAAAAATAAACCAAACCACTCTAAACCAAAGAATACATATTCTATTCATACGAATCTATCCTAAAATATTGTCGGCATTAAATAACCCATTGAGGTTGATATGCCGTTTCAAAAACAAACGAAAGAGACAATAAATTTTTTTTTTAAGATCAAGTTGAAACACTAGCTTTTACGATTTTGATCTTTTCTTCTTATACTTTTTTATATTTTCGAATTGATTTGAAGCATTTTTTGTTTTTGTTTTATTGTGTGGTACAGGAAAGACTTCATGTTCAATTAATCTCCTTCTTCATTTATTTTAGACAAGCTTTGATAGATAAACTCCAGGAACAAAGTGTCGTCATGAGTCAGCATTAATATTGCCTACTAAAACTTGCTTCGCTAAATAAAATATATTCGCTGTTACACGGAATTTCTGTTTGTGCTTATGTGGACCTGAAACGTTTCTTGATGCAAAAAAAAAAAAAAAAAACGGACCACAAGAAAGAAAAGGTTGAGAAGCACATCTTTAGTACAATGTCATAGACTGGATGCCATACCATTGCATGCCGTCAGTATAGTGAGATTATGACATTGCTGGGCGGGGGAATTCTTAGACTGAAGTAAATGGTATGTAGGGTGTAGGGTTTCTTCAATGGAATCAAAGGCCATGTGTCTGTAACCAAAATGACCTCTGACATTGAAGAACAATGGCGGTAGTTTAACCTGGAAGATTGTTGTTGTTTAATGGCATATCAACACTTTCATGGGTTAATTAATGCCAAAATTTAATATTCTTGAGAGCTTTGAAGTAATAAAAATATATGTTATTCTGCTTTGACAACTGAATACATGGTAGATGATTCACAGCATTTGTGCATATGTATGTTTGTGTGGACCTAATTACTAGTGGTGATGATATGTGTGTTTTATGTTGTAGGTTTGTTGAAATTATATTTTGGAATACAGTTTGATTCCTTTAAGAAATTGTAGGATATATGGCTTAATGTCATGAAAGAGTTCTTTTCTGTTGGTTGTTTGAGTGGCTGATTTTAGTTGATGGGTTATCAACCTCTATGGGTTATTTAATAAAGAAATTCAAATATTTTTATCACAATTTTATGCCTTCAACTAAATATAATTTGTATGCCTTCAACTACAGATAAAATTTACCATTGGTAATTTTACTCGAAAAATGTAAGATGATGATGATGGTGATGATGATGCCGAATGAATGAATAAAGAAAGAAAATGTTCAATGACAATGGTGATGATGCAGAATGAATGGAAAAAGAAAGAAAGAAAGAAAATCTAAGTTGATGATGAAGAAAAGTATAAGATGGTGATGATGATGATGAAGAATGAATGAAGACAGAATCAAAATATAAGATGATGATGATGACGATGTTGATGATGAAGAATAAAAGAAAACGTAAGCTGATGATGATGATGATGCAGAATGATCTGATTAGTTTCTTTAACGGCATATCAACACCTTATGAGTCATTTAATTCTGACATTTATTTTTCTTGGAAACTGTGAAATAATAAATATTAAAAAAATATGACGTTATTCTGCTTTCACAACTGAATACATGGTAGATGATTCACAGCTTTTGTGCATATACACGTTTGTGCAGACCTAATTACTAGAGGTGATGATATGTGTGTTTTATGTTGTAGGTTTGTTGAAATTATATTTTGAAATACAATTTAATTCCTTTAAGAAATTATAGGATATATGGCTTAATGTCATGAAAGAGTTCTTTTCTGTTGGTTGTTTGAGTGGCTGATTTTGGTTGAACATATATCAATCTATCACAATTGTATGTCTTCCACTACAGATCAAATGTATTGTTGGTCATTGTGCTTTAAATATCTATTGTTGATAATTTGACTATAGTATAGCTGGCCACTTGTATTTGAGGATACCCATCTACTAAAGCGGCTAGCCAATCCCTAATGCAGACGCCTGTTCAGGCGCATTTGTATTTATTCAGCACCCACAGAGCCCACCTGTGGTTTACGCTGTAACTATGTGGAGCAGAGCTTAGTTACAATTTCTGGGAAAGAGTGTGTTATCTAGCGTGATCAACAATTTGAACAAGGCCAGTAATAATGAGATCTCATTAATGACTTGTGAATTTGTGCTAGCACAGCTACCGACGGCACCCAAGGGTTCCGTCTACCCAGTTTTATTCACAAGGCTTGGGTCATACCCCTGGCACTTTCCAAAGGTCGTGCAAGCTGGGACCGACCCCTCCATTCCAATAACATCAGGAAGTCTCCTTGACAAATCGATCATGGTGAGATTCGAACCCGGGTCTGAAGGTCAGAATACCGCACACTGGGATAAATTTGATCTAGTTTGATAAAATCAGGAAGTTTCATTCCTGATAAATCGATCATGGTGAGATTCGAACCCGGGTCTCATGGTCAGAATACCGCAAACTGGGATCAATTGTAATATAAGCTCGGGTAAAAAAAATGTAATAATAATAACAAAAAATTTCAATATGTGCACTGATAAAAACGGTTGCTAAAACATCAAGTTTATAAGTCCCAGAACATCATCCACATATGTCTGCAAGGACGCATGGCCCAGTGGATAAAGACCTTGGTTAGAACCAGTGACTAGACCCAGAGTTGTGAGTTCAATACCAGGCCACAGCAGTGGTGAACGAAAAACTTGGAGAGTTGAGTTAAAAAGAAATAAGGAAGATTTTGGCACGTGGAACTAGAACAATCTACCCCAGAGGAGGAAATAAAGGGTTCGGTTCAAATTTCCAATCACCTGAAGAAGGCCGGAGCATACAACGGTTGAAAAGTTGTGAATATGGTAATGAGGATAACATTATTTAATGTAAATAAAAAAACAAAACAACTCCTTCCAGTCAATTTAAATTAGTTTTTAAAATACTGCAAAATATTTTACTTATTGCAAATATTAAACTCGAGCTATTAGTTTGAAAGTAAAACTAAAAGCTTCAAGAAAGATTTTTCATTTTTTAAAATTCATTGTAAACATTAGGCATTATGAATCTGGAAGTTATATATTAGAGGCAAATAGAGTGAAGGTAAAATTACAAAAAAACTTTGAATAACTTGTTTTTTTTCTACTAATAATAGTAAAAAAAAAAGAAAAATCAAAAAACCTACTGAACGAGCTTGTGCAAACGGATGGTAGAACAATAATTGAGCAGGCTAATAAATGGAGAAACATTACTAAGAGGTATGAAAGAAGCTGTGGAGCATCATGATCACCCAGGTTCTGAAAATAAGAGAGTTGTGATCCTACAGAAGGATAATGAGAATCTCATGGACAGAAAGTATACTTGGAATAAGAAAGAGACGGTTGAAATGAAGAGCTGTGTGCAATAAGGACAATCTAGCTTAGTAGATTAGAATTCAGCTAGTCATTCTCTGAGTGTTATCTGTATTTACAAGCTCCTGACGAAGACCAGCCAGCTCAACGGCCGAAACATTGCAATAGCAACAACAAACATGAGGATATTAGTCTTGATGTAAATAATAAATCTATTTGCTTCGTCATTTGGCAGTCACGCACAGTACATAATCTCAGCCAATTAACGCTGTGTAATCCCCGAGAGAGAGTGTCTGCTCATGCATGTGCAGTGAAGTCCCCTCTGATTGGTTGTCAAGACTACATATCCAGTTTGCAATGGTCAAATGATCCAGCCAGATCTCATAGACAGAACAGGCACAGAAGACATAACATTATAGAACAATGAGAAAAGAAGGCTTGGAGAATTTGACACTCACAGGATATAATGAAAGCAAAAGGGATACAGGAAAGAAGTGAGTAATCTATCTAACGAGCTTGTGTAAAACATAGAATGGGAATGATAATAAGGGGACAAACATTGCTAAGAGCTACAAAGGATAGGAAGTTGTGGAGAGCCGTGATCAACCTACTTAACGGCCTTGTGTAAATGGATGGCAAAACAGGGAATGGAAGAGATAATGAAAAGACAAACATTGCTAAGAGCTACAAAAGGTAGGAAGTTGTCTTTGTCATATAATCTCAAATACCTAATGAGCTTGTATAAATGGATGGTAGCATAGGGAATAGAAGTGATATTAAGGTGAGAAATATTCCTTAGAGCTACAAAGTACATGATGCTGTGGAGAGCCATGATTACCCATGAGTCGAAGAGATGCAGGACATGAAAGTAGCTATATAAATATGCATACACGCAAAGACCTCATTTATTATGGAATGGAGAACAACATCAGTTGGTTAAATGTTATCAAAATCATTTAGTCATGGACATTATTTGAACTAAATTTGAAAAAAAAAAAAAAAAAAAAAAAGATAATTTCAAGCAAATATTTTTTTTTTTTTTCATAAAGATTTCTTATAACAACAGATATATAACAATGGACATACGAGCGGGTGCTGAAAAGTTATCAATGAAGCCCGTTTTCCAAAATCTGACCACATGACCAAATCTCAGAATGTTTGGGAAAAAGTTCCTTAGTTGAGCTGAGAACTTTTCAATCCTACCTGTTTAAATTTTTATATCCTTTACATAAATGATATTAGACCATTATTGTTTGGGAAAAGACCCAGCTCCAAAAAGACCACAATAAAAAACTCTCTCTAGATTTTCATTATTTATTAGTCACTTGCTTTTTTTTTCTTTTTTTTTTTTTTTCCTATTTTTACACTTAACACTTTCTGTATTTTCCACATTTTTCTCCATGTTTTTTTTTTACAATTTCCATTTCTTTTTCTTTTTTTTAAAAAAAAAAAAAATCTTTAGGAATTATTTTTTTTTAGATATATTTTTTTCTGGTTTTTTTTTTTTTTTTTTTTTTCAACTTTCTGTATTTTTTCTGGGTTTTGGACACACTGGACACTTTTTTTTTTTTTCTTGGTTTTAGACATTGCTTAACACTTTTGTTTTTCTTTTTTTTTTACAATTGACACTTTCTGTATTTATTTTATTTATTTTTTTTATTACAATTGACACTTTCCATGTGTTTTCTCCTTTTTTTTACACTTGACACTTCTCGTATTTTTTATCTCTCTCTTTTTTTTTTATACTTGATGAAATGGGTGCTGAAAATTTGTCAGCCTAATCTACCCACAAAAATCAGTATTCTGATGTCGGATCATTGAAATATCTCATTTTGCAAAGTTAGTCAGACTGAGAACTCATCAGCAACACTCTTGTAAAAGTTCACTATGATATGAAAACAAATAAAAAATTCACCTTCCATTTATTGTTGGTTAAACATGCTAGAAACTGTTTTTTTCTGTTTTTCGTTCCATTTTCTATGAGAATCTAAAAAGTCTATTCCATTAAAATGTTCATAATCTCATCAACATTAAAGAAAATATACACACGCACACACAGAGAAAAATTCTAATTCTGTTCTTTATTCTAAAGTTGCAGCAAGATTTAATATATTTAATTTTAATACAGCTATTTAGACTTAATACATTTTAGGCATGAAGAGACTGGAATTTAATAGATGCTGAATTTAATCGTCCCATTACCAGTTCAAAGCCCACCTTTACTTCTATCCTAGAACTGTTAACATTCATGTTAGGTTGGCTGATTTTACAACATGTCAACCCTCATTGGGTATCAAATTTTTAAATTTTCATAAGTTAACCCAGTGAGAAAAAATTTCAAGACAATAAGTAGTAATAGTCAACTAAACTAGTTTTGATTAACCATTACACCATGCTGATTGTTTATAATCTGATTTTAAAAACATGTCCACCCTTGTTAGGTTATTTAAACACAAAAATTTAATTTTATATGGGTCACCCAGTGAAATCAAACTCCCCTTTCAGTTGTAATTTCAAGCAGACCAATAAATAAACCATTTGCCCCATACTGATTGTTTCTTTTTAACTAATTTTTGACATGTCAACCACTGTTGAAAAATTTTTAACACTAGGATGGTGAGGTGTGTCATTTCCGACACCTTCAAATTTTCAACAAATTACTATGGAATAACTAGTTTTGGTTCGATGCTGAGGCTTATGGACAATTATTGAATTTTAGCAAAGATGCTTAACAGACTTAATTCTTTAAAAAATATTCAGTGGAATAGCTGATATTTGAGGTTTTACCTTGAAATTAAGGTGTCGTTTTGACACCTAGGCTATTTATAGGATAAATGCATTGAAAAATTTTCTCAAGCAATAATACTTGTGTTTATGTCCTATCTATCTATCAGGAATTTATTCTATTTCTTTCTCTATATATATATATATATATATATATATATAATAATCACTTTCTTTCAGTATGAGGTATATACTAATATTTGTGAATTTCTTTTCAGACTTGTTATTCCTGACTTGAATATTGAATATATTAAAGATGCAAAAAAAAAAGGTGTAACGTAAATAAAGATGCCAAAGGAGATGGCCATCCTAGTGTTAATCTTGAATTCTGCATGGACCACCTAGTGAGGATCAAATTCACTACACAGTAGCAATAATCATTTTAGAATAGGGGAAAAATTACATTAGAAAATTCCAATTTAATATCAAATTGCAGATGTGGCACATAGTGAGAATCAAACTCACCATGCAGCAGTAATTTGGTTGTTTGATTTTACAGCATGCCAACCCTTGTTGGTGTATTTAATGTCAAATTTTGACATCAAACAAGAGTTGATATGTAAAATCAACCAACTTAACAATACAAAGGGAGTTTGATCCTCACTGTGTGCCTCACTCAGAATTTGATATTAAATAACCCAAAGGTTGACATTTTGTAAAATCAATCAACCTAACTTTATAAAGGTCAGCTAGCAGCGTCTATCCTGAGTTAGTACTCATGAAGGAAAAATTTTTTGTGCCTGAGATAAACATAAAAGAAAAGGGAGAAAAAAAAGAGTCTCCTCCCCTGGCCAGTTCATGCCTGAAATGTTAAATGCACAGAATTAAGTTTAGGGGCAAAGGTTACAGAGAGCATCACCAAAATAAAAATTTTAACATCAGAAGTTTATTTGGTCTTCCTCCTGACTTCAGGCAGTTTGAAAAAAAAAAAAAAAAAAGGGAAGCTCAGATTCAATGCATTCCAGCACTCTGAAAAGCAACAAGGGAATAAAAGTTTCCTGTGGGGAAAAAAAAAAAAAAAGAAACAATTTATAGAAAAGGGAAGAAAAAAAAAGAAACAATTTATAGAAAAGGGAAGAAAAAAAAAGAAACAATGTATAGAAAAGGGAAGAAAAAAAAAGAAACAATGTATAGAAAATGGAAAAAAAAAGAAACAATGTATAGAAAATGGAAAAAAAAAGAAACAATGTATAGAAAAGGGAAAAAAAAAGAAACAATGTATAGAAAAGGGAAAAAAAAAAAAAACAGAAAATAGAAAAAAAAAAAAAATAGAAAAGGGAAAAAAAAGAAACAATGTATAGAAAAGGGAAAAAAAAAGAAACAATGTATAGAAAAGGAAAAAAAAGAAACAATGTATAGAAAAGGGAAAAAAGAAACAATGTATAGAAAAGGGAAAAAAAGAAACAATGTATAGAAAAGGGAAAAAAATAATCGTTTTATAACATAAAAAAAATTTATTGTGAAAAAAACAAAATATGTGGGAAAACATGCATGAAACCAGACGTTGGCTCTATGCGCATTAAAGACACACAAATGGGCCTGCCGTTCTGGGTATGACGATAAACTACATCCGCATCCTGGGTAAGACAATAAACAGCAAGGTCTCTGATCAGAAGGTTTTGAGGAGCATGGAACCACCTCTTAATTACTGGTGTTTCCAGGTCAGCCGGGGTGGTAGCACCAGTTAGGGCCCCAACTATGGGTAAATAGTTAACATGCAAAATGGGATCAGAACACTATGAAAGTTTAAAAATAGGTTTTAATATCCCAAATACATTTTTGTAAAAATATTACTAGCATTGAATTTTTAAAGGAAAAAATTATTATCAGCAATACACTTTTGGAAAAAAAAATTACCAGCAATAAAAATCTTGTTGCCATTAAATAACCCATTGTGGTTGATATGCTGTAAAACAAGCCAAACTATGAAAGTGTAAAAATAGGTTACATATGGATGAGGTAGATTCTTTTCAGTGGTTTAATCAATTCTGGGAACAGTTTCAGACTGACATATATGTATATCATATGGAGTAATGTTGCTATATATGGGCAGGAGCAGCTCATTCTTCACTTTCCAGTCTTGACAGAGTTTAAAAGTGTGCACGCATCCCTGTGGGTGATGAATTATTTTCCACACTGCAAAACTCTTTCCTCACAGATGAAACGCCGCAAGGTTTTCACTGCCCTAATGGTATTTCCACGGAAAGTGCCCAGACGAACTACAAGGATGGGCTGAAAAGTTTATAGGCTGATTAGTAAGGCGTGATGCCAGAGCTGTGAAATCTTGCATGCATTCATTTCAACTCTTATTAATAACGGCATTGTTTTTTTTTTGTTTTTTTTAAAAACTTCTTTTGGCCAACAGGATGAAAGCTACTTCAACAATGGGATCCAAGCTGTGCAACACCAATGGAAGAAGTGTATGAACCACTAGGTGAAGGAAGGGGTGGGGGTTGGGGGGGGGTCTATGTTGAAAAATAAACCTTATTTGGTTACATTCCATGAGAATATCTTGGTCAACCTATGAACTTTTCAACACACCCTCATAAGAGACATCAAAAAAAAAAAAAAAAAAAAAAATGGTTACATGTGAAATCCTTCAGTTTTGTTGTAGAATAATTTTTGGGGGTTAGAAAAAAGCGAAAAAAAAAAAAAAAAACAAGAAAAGGGATAATACGAGAAAATTATAAAAACTTAGGGACCCACGTATCTCCTATGGCATACTAATGACACCAAATGTGACAACTTTCCAACAATCTTTTTCCCCAGCAAGTAACAATGTATTTAGCTTATTTTTTTATTAGGTTTGGTTTATTTTACGGCATATCAACCTCAATGAGTCATTCAATGCCGACAAAATTTTTATTGCTGGTAATATGTTTTTCTTCAAAAATCTATTTCTGGGAATTTTTTTCCTTGAAGAAATCTATAGCTGGTTATATTTTTTTTTCAAAAGAATTTATAATTGTTTGTAATGCAAGTATTTTTTTTTTTTTTTTTTTAAAAGTATTGCTGATAATAATTTTTCCTTCAAAAATTATTGCTGGTAATATTTTTATTACAATGTATTTTGGTATTAAAACCTATTTTTACACAAGTTTGGGTGTCAACTATTTGCCCATAGCTTGGAAAAAAACAGGTGCTTCCACCCCAGGTCAGGGTGGACCTGAAACATCATCAATTAAGAGGTGGTTTATCGCTCATCAAAACCTCCTGATCAAAGGCCTTGCTGTTGGACATTTAGTTTGTTCATTATTACGTTTATAAACCGGATGTAGTTTGGATCGTCTTACCCAGGACAGAACACCATAAAAAATTGAAGCAAAAACTTAAAAAAAAAAAAAAAAAAAAAAACTATGCAGTTTTGCTTATTTTTGAACACCTGTTATGAGTGGAGGTAAAGCTGATGTACATGGCCAAATATCAAGGTTGCAACAGAAGGGATTATGGCAAACAGTTTTTCTGGACATTTCCAAATATGATCTAATGGGACTGCCTTCAAACTTCAAAAAATTTCAAAATGTGACCAATCTGAAGAATGAGAAATAAAAACAGCGAAAATGGAAAGCAAAAGAAATTTCAGTGCCACTATGGCATCTAAGAAGGGCGTTTGTGACCTTTGCCCTCATTATTGCTGGATAATGGTCAGGAATAATGATGACCTGTTTACTGGTTTTTTGTTTTTTAATTAAATTAAATCAGTTTACAAACATTAATATTAGGTTGGTGCAAAAATAATGATGTAATAATGTCGTTTTTTTGACGTTAAAATTTACATAAAAAAACGACATTATTACGTCATTATTTTTGCACCATGTTGTAATCTTAATTTGATGATTTTTCTTTTTTTTTTGTATAAAAAATTTGTTAATGAATTTTTTTTTTACATAACCAATTCACTATTCATGCCTTTAAGAAAAAAACCCTAGATATATTTCATAATTCTAACAGTTGGTAAATATCATACCAAATAGATATAAAATCATCCATAGTAGATATCATACCACAGTAGATATCATACCACATTTAGAAAATAGATGGTAGATATCATGATACAGTAGCACCAAAATTTCAGTCTTTCTTTCTTGCAGTTGCAAAGATTCCTTTTTCCGTTGGAAAAAAGAGCAATAACTAAAGCAGACCATTAAAAAGAAGAAATTTGGAAATTACTATTCTTACCTGGACCAAAAATGGCAGCACATCCTGCTTCAGTAAGAAAATCATAATCCTAGAGGAAGAATTACTCAACCAATAATTTACAATGATATCACTGAAAGAAGTTAAAAACCACAATAGCCAGATGAGCTCTCTCATATTTATATATATATATATATATATATATATATATATATATATATATATATATATATATATATTTTCCAGGTAAAATGAGAACAAATAGAGTATAACAAACTGTACACAAAGTTTTAATTTAAAAAAGGGCTCAATATAAGTTTAGAACTAAATATCAATTATTTTAGGATATTAAAACAAAAAAATTAAAAAATTGTTACAAGATTATCATGATTATATTTGATTGTAAATTTTTGTATTGAATTTTCAATGTTTTTGTTTTAATATCATTTAAAATAAATAATTATATATATAAACGAAGCGAAATAAAGGGTTCATTGACATTCCAACCACCTGAAGAAGGAAAAAACTGATTTTATTTGAAAAAATATCGTTCATGATAAATATGGCGACAAAGAAAAGAGTCCGAATAATAAAATAATCTAATGGAAAATCTCATAATTAACATATAAAATAGAACATTTATCTTAAAGTATGTAGAGAACTCAAAAACACAAACTAAAAAGATAGAAAAAAACAAATTTTCGGCCATAATTTTAACGGTCTGCCCAAAATTTTTCAGCTCTTTTATCAGTTCCGGAACAAGAGTCTTGTGTCCAGCAGCCAGAGAGCTGACACCAACAACATGGACAAATGCATCAGAATATACTTGTTGATTGAGGATTTTGGAAAAAAAATATATGAAAAATATACAGAATATAGATAATATTTATTTATAAAAATTTGAGGGGATTCTGATTAATTCTTACCAAATCCTGACCAAACATCAGAATCTTTTTAATCCCATCTTAGATTAAGAAGATTTACCATCCAATTTCATATATGTGTATTTAGGTAGCAATCCCTATCTTATACATGTTTTGTTAAGGACGAGTGACAAAGTACTGAGATTAAACATTTTATTTCATTTTCTTGTTTTGTTTTCTGGACACAAAGTGTGTAAAAACTGTCCAAAAGGATCGTTTTGTTTTTACTTTTAACTTGTATGGTTTGTGTTATGTATGTATCAATAGTTATAGGGGATGTTTTATTTTTCAAACATGGTCAGCACATTGTGGCCGTGTTCATAGTTAATGTTACTGAGTGTTGGCCTTTACTTTTTTTATTATTAGGACTTATTTATATTATTTTTATCTTTTTCTTACTTGTGGATGAGATCATTATGCTTGTACTTTGAACTAGTATGATTCGGACAGAGTCTGGTATGTTTTCGAATGTGTTTAAATGAATTCTAATGGAGCTGTGGTCAGATAGATGTAATGTAAGACATCTGGATAGGCATACAATAGTGTGACCGATGTATTTACTTATGAGTTTGGTTTGATTAGGAACACAGTTGCTTAAGGGGCACACACACATATATATATATATATATATATATAAAAATCATTTTATTTTCTCATTAACAGCACATTTCCTGCTTAATGATTTGTCAAGACGGGGGGAGCTTTTAATTATTAACAATTTTTATTTTTACATTAGACCACCTGTGATAATTTGGGTAAACCTTATTGTATTTCTGTTTACATTTAGTTTCATGAAGAGTTTGTAAAAGTAGAGATATTTTAAAAATACATTTATTTGCAGTTATTAAACGTTGCTTTCAACATTAAAAAAAAAAAAACTTTTGAAGGAAGTTGAAAAAAAAAATACTTACTGTATAAAAAAATCATATTTTTTAAATATATATATATATATATATATATATATATATATATATATATATATATATATATATAGTATGTTTTGAATGTTTTATTATAAAATATTGAAGAAACTTTCAACATTAAAAAAAATTGTCTATTTGAAGAAAGTTGAAATAAAAATATTGTTTGTTTAAAGAATGCTGAAATATAAATAAACATGCAATCATGGGAAGGGAGAAAGAGAGGGAAAGAGAGAAAAGGTGAATGGAAAGAGAGAGCGGTTTCTTTTTTCCATTTCCTGACAAGGTTCAACATTGCTTAACTCGTATGTGAGCCAGAAGAAAGAAGAGATAAATAAAGACGAAAACTTACAGAAAAGAGCGGGCCAACATCTACGTCAAAACCCATATCAGCAAATCCTGTCGCAATAACTTTACCACCTCTGTCATGTCCATCCTGTCCAACTTTAGCCACCAAAATCCTGGGTCGTCGGCCTTCAGCTTTTTCAAACTCCTACAGGAAGAAAGAGGCATTGAAATAGTAAATGAAAGAACAAAAGGAAAGTTCCTCATCTGTTAAGAAGTATTTACGGTAAGAGGACACCATGGATCAAATATAAAAATAGTGGGACAACAATTTCGATCATTTGATGGGCCTTGTCAGAAAAATTGATTTTGCAGGCCATCTCTCATAGTATCAAGAAAATAGTTAAAATCTAGGTGAGCCATTATGAAGACCCGATGCCAACTAATTTGAATAAGTATTCAAAAGCTCCCAAAATGAAGAGCATCCAAGCATACACAGAGAAAGGATTTAAAATAAAAAGAAAAAAATTACATAAAAATTAATATATAATATATATCATTTATATATAAAGTACAGTGTATGTGTGTGTGTGTGTGGGCCCAAGCAACTCCTCCGCTGCCACTGATCTGATTTCAATGATTCATAGCTCATTCAAAAGCCCTAGAAAAGTTAGGCGCAGGGAAAGATTTTTGTTAAGCTCAGATTCAGGGTTGCCAGATTACGCAAGGTTAAAAATATATATTAATATATTATACTAGCCATTATCGTTGCTTTCATGGTTTAAAGGGAAGTAACTCTTATTTTCCTTTTGTATCCAAAAAATTTTTATTTTAAAACTAGCTTATAAGGTGGCATTTCTAGATTGGAGGACTCTTGGTTTGGCCATCATCACAATAGCTAGGGAGGAGTAGATGCAATAGGCATCAATAAACTACAGAAGAACTCAAAATTGATCGCTGCATTTAAGTATTGAATTAATGTTTAAGCTTACCTTTTAAAAGTTCAACGATAATTCTTCTGCTGCCACTTAATTTAAAGATGATTTGATGTACGTAGATCCTTATTTTCCGTACAAACAATTATTTTTATTTCATGGGTGACAGAACAGGGGACAATTTATAAGATAAAATTAATATAGTGTAAAGATGGGAAAATAGAAATTAGAATTAGTTATACATTCAACATTTGAAGAGTTAGAGAAACATAATAGCTAATTAAGTAAAACCTATATTATGGAATCTATATGAATAAATGCGAAATTGGAGCTCAATTCTCCCACAAATTCTGAGATTAAAAAGCCCCAGCTCTACTTTATAGTAATTTGGTATTAATTTGTTTTGTGTCCCCACGAAGTCGAGGTTGTGACACAAAGGTTTTTAATGTGGGGGACTTGAGCACGTACACCCGGGCTAGGAACAAAAACCCCAGCCCCCGCAACCTGTTGGTTGTGCTGGCCTCAGTGCAAGCACCAATCCCTCTCTCTGGTGCAATGAGAGGCACGGCCTTGGGCAGCTGTTCCCCAGGGCTGGGCACCTCTCAGTATAATTTTCCTCAGTTGCGACTCTGTCCTTTGACAGAGTAGGCCCTGAAACACACTTTGCCAAAAGACAGAGCAACTGAGAGATGATAACGTTATGTTACAAACTAAAAGATAGTAATTTGTATTTAATTCAACTCTGTTTACATTGTCAGGTTGTGACACAAGGTCAGTTTTTTAATGTGGGGACCCAAGTGTTTTTACTCAGGCCGCTGGTCAAAATTCCATATAGGTTTGTCCAATTTGGTTCATACATATGGTCTTGGCTTGTCCTAGTTAGTTCAGGCTGGATCTGGTGCAATGCTAGTCCTATTGATTTGAAACCACCAGCCTTTTCTCTTTCTGGTGTGACCAGTAAAGTTTTTTTTCACTTATCCAAAAAGTTCTGTTTAGGAATATTGTCTCATGTAATGCAGAAAAGTGTTTGACATTTGCATTTTACTTGGTCTTCAACAAGTTGGCATCTATTTGTAAAACTTTCCTTAACTATAACAAGCCAATTTATAAATGAAATTTTCATTTAAAATTTGTTTCAAAGATTTCAAGTAGTGAATATATGTTATATTGAACCCAATTGCAATGCCGGCACAAAAAAAATAGGGAAGTTCATTTACGTGTGTGTGTGTATATATATATATATATATATATATATATATATATATATATATATATTATTTTAATACAAGAAATGACAAAAATTGTTGAAATCTTCTACAACACCATTTAGCTCTTCATGCTAACAAGAATTTTTTGCAATCTTCAGGCTATGGTAACTGGTGATTAAATGATTTTTTTAAGAAATAATTTCAAAAGCAAATTGTTACATTTTATTTTGAAAGATGAATGGAAAGGGAACACAAGGTCAGAATTAAAAATAGACTTTTGGGTTTGTCTTGTCTTTCAACCATTTAAAAGTCAGAATCTATTATTAAATAGAAAGAACATATCTTCTTTGCTTGTTTTTGTAAAAATTATAACAGATATATATTATAAATTAATTGATTTAAAAAATATTTTTTTTTTTGATACACAGTTCCAACCATGTTTCAAAATGTTTTAAAAAACATGGTTTAAATTTTGAAAAAAAAAAATTTGAAATCAGTGTTAATTATTATCTTTTTAATCTTAATAAATTTATTTTGATTATTCTCTTTTTTTAAAAATTTTTCTCATAAGCAGTAAACTCCTTGATTTTATATCTTACTGTTCTTTCTTTTTAGATTATATGATATAAAAAGAAATTTTAAATATGGACAAAAGAACTTACTCACTACAAAGATGCATTCTTGCTTTGATACACATGCATCTTGACTGGTGAGAACCAAAAATGGTTAACTTGCATGTTTCAATGTAACAGTTCATCATATATATATATATATATATAGTCTTTACAGACAGATTGTTTTAGAACAGCTCATTTTTTGTGTGGCTAGATATCTGGGTTGGAGAAGAAAGGATCAAAACTTTTCCCTAAATTGGTGTCAGTCGGACATTTTGTGTCTAATTTAATTTACGTTTATAGAATATTATTTTAATTTAGTTTTATGATAATTCTAATTTTATTTTATGGCAATTTTTAAATTTTTTTTGTCAAATCCAATATATAGCCTAAAAATTTAGTTAATATTTTTTAAAAAAATCTGGAAATTGTATATATGGGGACTTAGCAAATACATAACCAAAATCTTATTTAATGTAAAATATCAAATTTTAATCCCAAACAAAAATAATTTAAATATTAATTTGTAATAAAAAAAAGAAAACAAAATCAAAAACATTTAACATTCATTTAACATTCATTTATTACATTCATTTAACATTCATTTGACATTCATATAAAATTCTTTTTAAAATATCATTCAACATTTATTTAAATTAAAAAAAAGAAAAACCAACATTCATTTAACATTTTATATAAATTCATTTAACATAATCATAATCCTTTCATTTGGATTATTCATTTAAACATTCATTTGAAATTCATAAGAAAAGATGTTTTCCTTTTTCATTATATATATATATATTTATATTATCTGTTTGTCTTCTTTTTCAAAAAAAAAAAAATATATTTAATATTTTTTCTTATCGAACCATAATATATATATATACATTTAAACCTAAAGAGACAGTCAAACCTACCTAGGTTTCATTTTAGACGATCATGTATCTAAAATAAATAACTGGCTCTATGCAAATTGAGCACTTTGGTAGCTGGTTATTTAATTTCTTTATCAGTTGGAGGTTTTTTCTTTGGACTCTGGTCTTTCATTCTATTTATCGTTTATTTTCGAAAAAAATTACATGTTCTTAGTATTTTTTTTTTAAGTGAATGTAATTGATTTGATTGGATCATTTACAAGCTAAAATTCCTCAGGAAAGGTTTTTTTGTTGGATGAATAAATACCGAATATTTACATTAGCACATGTATTATATATATCTATATGATTATATATATATATATATATACACAAAGACCAGGGTGCATCTGGTAGAGATTTGGAAAATCTGTATCTCATTTTCGGGCTTTGGCCAGATCGGGGATTTTGATTACCCTTCAACAGGTTAGTGCATCCACAAGGAGTAAATGAATGAAAAAATATGTCATTCTTAAAAAATATTTTCATATAAAACAAACCCAAACTAATAACTTATCACCTTCCTTTTACCTATATATATATATATAACGGAATATATATATAGGAAAACCTAAAATGGTTTTAAATGGTCAGGGTTGAACTGAGAAACAGACAACATACAAAATATAAAAAAAAAAAAAATTTTTTGGAAAAATAAATCTTAAATTTCAAAAAATCAGGAGGAGAGTTCAATCCACTACCTTTGTTTAAATTTTATCTATATCCTCAGGCAATTTAATATTCAGAAATATCTTGCCTGATTTTTTATATGCGTTGTTTCAATGAAATTCTCATTTCAGTGGTGGTTTAACAAAATAAAGACATCAGGCAGTGGTTCAGAAAAATAAACCCATAAAGCAGTAAGTAATACAGTAAAATGAGCCATTTTGAACCATTTCTTAATTTTGCAAAATCAAAACCGAAATTGATAATTCAGCAAAATAGACCCATTGGGTAATAAGATGATTAAAATAGAGAATTTTTGTCAAAACTGTACTCTGTTTGCATTATCTACTTCTATTATTTCAGAATTTAAGTTTTTTATTTAGTGAACTAAAGCCTGTCAGAAGCAATGTGACGTCCAAAAACTTATCAACTTTTTTGCAGGTTATTTTAAAACAAAAAATTTTGGTTAAAAAATTTTGGGATTTTAATAATTTGCTATATTCAATTTAATTAACCCATATGTGTGGGTGAAATAAATGTGTATATATATAAATATATATATATATATATATATATATATATATAATATATATATGCAATTATTTTTCGGATACAAATATTAAAATAAATGCTCTGTTTATAATAAACAATATTAACAACATTTACAGCACCTGAATATTCCAAAAATTTCACCCATCTAAATATTTCCTCAGACAGAATCAAACTTCGGTATCCTAGGCGGAAACTGTCATATATATGATATACGTGAAAAATAGAAACTGGATATAGTAGTGAAAAGTTAAAGTAGGTTGCTAAATTTTATGGCAAACAAAAAAAAAAAAAAAAAATTTTACTTTTAAAAAATAATAAACTCGGACTTTTTCTTTTTCATAATGTTTTTTTTGATGCATTTGTTTACATTTACTTTCAATCATTGACCAGAAATATGAAAAAATGGAGAAATTGTTTTTAAAACAGTAAAATTAAACCTCTGTTCAATTTTTTACCATAATTCATACATTACCATTCATTTTTCTTTTAGGATACAGAGGTTATTCCAGTCGGAGGAGGCATATTTTGGGAAAATTTATGGAAAATAAGGGTTAAATGTTGTAAAATAAACAAGATTGTCAGTGATTTTTGAAATATTTCCTCTAAAAAAGTTATTTTTAAAAAAAAATTTCTTAAATAATTTTGAACTTAGTCCATCTCATAATATATATATATATATATATATAAATAAAAGGCAGTTGACTTTGAATGTGGTCTGGTTAAAACTAAGCAAAAAATAAATATAATACGAAAACCTCATTATCACCCAAACCAGCTATTTATAAAAAAATTTCATTAATGAAATGTATTTGCTTTGAAAATATTTTAAAATTGGTTTAAATTTGAATCTCAGAATTAAAAAAAAAAAAACTTTTCTTTTTTTTCATTATTCTCCAATTGATTTATTTTTAAAAACAAATTATCCAACTTACGTATTTAGTAGACAATAAAAATTTCTATTTTCTTAAATTTCAACGAGACATCTATAGTAAATAAAAGTGTAACATCAAAAAATTTGAATGAAAATAATTTCAAAAGAAGAAGAATATTAAATACAATTATTTGACAAAAAGTATAATATTTACTTATTCAAATATTTGAGTGCTACAAAATAAATATGAAGACAAACGACCCATAAACGATCTTCAAATGCAACAGACAAAATCCACAGGCAAAATAAAAAATAATCTGCAGTCAAAAAATCTTCCAAATTGTCAGCAATGTATCTTAAAAATTGCAGATGTAGCAAAATCGGTCGTATTAGTTCTCAAAGTGACCACTTGGCGGCGGTGGTGGGCCTTTCAATTGTAAACAAAAGATGATGTACGATACATTAGCAGATGCATGAGAAAGTCGCTGTGAAAAATTAATTTTTGTTATTTTACT